>VYXC01005620.1:1346931-1385514 GCA_013397175.1 Platysteira castanea
AAAACAAAACAAAAAATCCCACAAAAAAAAAATACAGGTAGAAGTAGAAATAATAAGCAGAAAGAAGAAAGAGGAACAAAAGTCCAGATTCACTTACCCACAGCCAGATGAGCATGAGTTGCAGGGTACTACAGAACTAGGTTTCAAGGAGAGATTTTGAAGATGCAATTTTGAAGACTGCTACTATGTTAGCTATGTTATAAGTTAAAATTTAACTATATTTAAATATTTTAACTATAGTAAAAGCTTTGTTTAAAGTTTACTGTGTTAACTTTAAATATGATGGAAAGAGAAGCAAGAGAGGCAGGTGTTAGTCTGGAAGTTGAATCTGCTGCTGTTTACTGGGAAAGGTGAGGAATATTCAGTCTCATAGTTGTAAGTTTTGATAGAAAATATGAGCTCAGAGCAGGGAAGACCACAAGTTTGTGTCCATGAGGAGGATAAGAGAGGATGGCAATTTGATCTCCTGGAACCGGGTTGCAAAGAGCTGTGTTTGGTATGGATTTAAATGAGGTGGCTCAGAGTGTGCCTGAATAGTACAATGAGGATGGAATGCTGGCCTAACATTGCCAGGATCTGACCTTCATAGAGCAAGATAAAAGCACTGGCAGCCTAGAGAGAGCATCCTTGTGGTGGTGCTTCATGGGCTGTTGCACTTCACAGCAGTAAAATGAAGGACAAGGTTGTCCAAGCAATTTTTTAGTGGCACTGCATCTAATGCTGAGCATGTCAGTAGCCCATTTACATCATACTGAAGTGCAGTCCAAATTATTGTAATTACTTTTTTTTAGGAAGACTGATTTGATTTTTACCTTTAGGTAGTGTCCAGCTTTCCTAAGTCTAGTTCCTGCACGTTCCAAAGAGTCTGGCCTTCCAATTTCTTGAACACTTTTTCTCCTTTTCTTTCTCTAGATCATTTTCTGTGCTGGTCTCTCTCAGTGCCTAATGCACGTGTTATCATACTGACTATGGCATATTCTCTGAATTCAAAATCTTCTTTAAAGCACTTTACTTCTGGGTAGCTCTCCAAGGAAAACTGCCTTGTGTGCTGTTGCCCGTTTCATTTATCCCAAAGCATATCCTTGCTCAGGTTCAAGCACATCTGTTTCACATCTCTTTATTTGATGTCATTTCTCAGCCCTTCCTGCTTTTCTCCTTCCTGCTTCATTGTTTTAATTCTCTGTGTTCATCTGATTTACTGTGTAATCTGTGCCAAAGCTATTTGGCCCAATTCTCATCCTAATTACGGAAATTTACTCCACAAAGATGGAGAGAGAGCAGTTATTCTGGTGTTGCCAATACGCCAGGACCCGAATCTGGGATTGATTTCTTTCTTGCAATAGCATGCGTGATTTTGGCAATATCATTGAATACTGAACCTGCATTCATTTAGAATACCAAATGTAATACCAAATGTAAAATTTAACGATGATGAATTCTGAAAAAAAAATCCATTGTATTGTAATTATCTGGCTACAAACGATGTCATCTGGCAAACAGGAGTCGCTAGAGAAGCTCCTTACAATGCAGTCATAACTGGGAACAAGATGGTTTTTTCCTGATTGTGTAAGCCATTAAACCAATGTGGAAGACAGCATAACCTTCAGCAACCTACATCAGGGAAGGCTTTAAAGACTACATTTATTTCGAAACACTTAAAAATATTTTGAAAGTTCTAATCTCAGGAACAAGGAAGAAGACTGGGAAGTATTGCCTGGAAGTTGTGAAGCTACAAGGAGGAATAGCATAAATAATTCAGTTCATCAAGGATAAAATATTTTTCCATCAATACAGCTTGACTCTCCCCTCATGCTTCTTTTTCACCTGTTATTCAGCTCACCAAAGCTGCATTTTCTCCAAGCATCACACTTTGGCTGAAAAGACAGCATGGCTTCTTGCCAGATACAATGGTTTAAAGATATTTCTATGCTTATTTGATTTGCTTTGAATGGACAGAACTGCTGGGTTTTTCACCATCAACTCCTCATATTCCTGCAACAAATCTTTCCTGTTTTGCTCTGGGTCTCCCAAACTCCTTGTCTCTACAGGTTAGGGGACACTGAAAAAATGTGTAACCCTAGAGTGTGATGACAGCTTTTGCAAAGCATGTTGTTGACTTGTACAGATTCTAGCAATAGATGGGGACTGTCAGGGAATTTAGCCATGCACTCAGAGGCTGCCTGGGAATGCTGGCTGGGGAAGCAGTTCCCTGGCCAGTGATCCTTGTGGATGTCTGAGCTAACTCACAGGTGAGGGGGAGAGTCTCCAGAACTGTCAAAATCTCCTGCATGAGATACCCACACAGCTTTCCTCCATAAGACAGAGGGGAAAAAGAGAGGAGAAACAAGTAAGTGTCTCTATGCATCAGTAAAAGGACAAAGAAATGGTTTTGCTGAAGCCTGGGTACCAGCTTAGTGCCCTCAGTGCAGCCTGAGGATGGGCAGCACCCGCCGACTGCATGTGCACATTTTTGTGCAGCTGCACCTTGGTGGCTGCCTGTGATGTGTGGCTCAATCCTTTTCCCGGCCACATCGCTGTCAGGAGGTGACATCAATGAAGGAAATCAGCTGTGAATTGACATGGATATAGCACTGACACATATTAGAAATATTTCAAAGCCAGTCAGCATCTCCTCTTTTCTGTAAGGATTCACTTCTTCTGGCCCTTCGTGGTCTCCCTGACCTTGTCACATGTCTGTGAGCTACTGACATTTCATCCCTGAGCTATGTCAGGAGTTATGGATTTGTGCAGTCCTGTTTTATGATGATAATTTATCATTTGTATTACAGTCATGACTACAGGCCTCAAGCAAGATCAGGGCCTCACAGTGCAAGTCACTGTATAAACATGTATTAGGAGACGGTCCTGCTCTGAAAGATCACAAACAAAAGGTGGGAGGATGAACAGAAACATGGAGATGTGAAATGCAATACCCACAGTAACCTGAGGACAAGCACCAGGGCAGGGAGCAGCAGTGTTCCTGTCCCCCGGCTCCTCCCTGCCCATGAGCACACCAGGCTCTGCCGTCTGCTCCTCCTCCCCATGTCCTCCTCTCCAGGGGCTGTGAAGGGGCTGGCACCTTCCTGCCTCGCCACATCTCTGCCCAGGAGACACATCTCTGCCTCCCCCACTGGGTGCTGCAGCTGCATTGCTCCCATGCAGCTGCTCCATCATTGCTGCTGCTGCGGCACTTCCAAAATTAAATATTTAACTTCCATTATTTCCATAGAATCATAGAATTAAGGTTGGAAAAGACCTCTAAGATCATCAGGTCCAACTGTTAATCCAGCACCACTGTGTTCACCACTAAACCACATCCCCAAGTGCCACATTTTTTTTGGAGCCTTACAGGGATAGTGATTCCACCACTTCCCTGAGCAGCCTGTTTCAGCACTTGACCATCCTGTCAGTGAAGATTTTTTTCCCTCATATCCAATCTAAATCTCCCCTGGTGCAACTTGAGGTCATCTCCTCACATTCTGTCACTTGTTACCCTGGAAGGAGAGAGTGGTTTTTCACCACTGAGCTGATAGTTGTCACTACCAGCAGTGTGGTTGGTTGTCACCTCCAAAGTGAGACCAGATGGCTTCATTTCTCTCCAGAGCAAAATAAACAGGTAATTTAAAATGATTGTAATCTTATATATTTAGATCTAAGATAACTTTGGTGCACGACTGACAGTGTACTAAACTGAAAGCACAGAGCCATACTGTGGGACAGCTACATTCTATCTCCACTTATGAGGCTTAGATCTCACTCTTGGCTCTACCCAAACACTGCCCTTGCTTTGCCTCTGCAGTACTTAGGGGATAATTGGAGGGTAACATTTTTCCTCCTTTTGTAATTGTTATTGCACTTGGCATTATGACCAGAGCTGTTCTCTACGTATAAAAATGCATCTCACAGAGCTTAACCTCAAAGATGGGTGTGTGGACTAGCATCAGCCCTGGGTTTATATGAATAATACATTGAACAATGCTTTGAAAATGTTGTAGACATGACACTCCTGTGAGTGCAAAACTATATAGAGAAGAAAAACAAGATGCAGGCTTGGTCTGAAGATTTTCAAAGAGGAAAAAAACAGGCTGTACTTACAAAAAAACTTGGTTATGCCCTTTAGGAAAACAGGGAAATAAAAACACTGAGAGTTGCTCCACCTCACACTGCTCGTACGAGCACCAGTGCAGCAGTCAAGAGTAGGCAGACACGCTGAGATGGCATTAGGGTGACAAGTAGGTAGTAAATTGAAGGGTTCTAATGGGCTTACAGTGAGTGTTTACAGGAGACTCTGATGCTGGCTAGGCTCCAAAGCCTGCTAGAAACAGCAGAAGATGCTGCTCCCAGAGAACCTGGAGAGTGAGCCCTGCATTTAAGGGCAATGGAAACATTACTGCACCGGCAAGGCCACTGCCAAAGTTACACAGAGGGCAACCTGTCCTTCCTCGAGCTTTTGTAATGAGGAGCTCGACAGAGAATGGCACAACTTGTAGCTCCAGGCAGATAGTCTGTCTTGCAACATCTGAGCCAGCTTTTGGAGCTTTCATGACAGAAAGTGCTCATTCCAGCCAATATATCCTCCATGCACTTAATAATAACCCTGTAACTGTGGCAGGTGGCATCAGGCAGACATTTTCTGCCTACTCAATTAATCCTCAGTGTAGCTCAAGCGCACAGCAAAGACCTGCATCAAAAATACATCGAGGAGTGTTTGCAAGATGTAGGAATTCCTCTTTTCCTCTCAGAACCAGGGAGGGTCCAACCTTCCTAGCCCACCTGTGTCTTTGCCAGGTGTGCTCCACAATTTTCTCTGTGTGTCTGTCTAATTCCTTTCTTCATAACACAGTTCAGCCTATGTTGATTATAACTGCATGATATAGTCACCACGTAATGGCACAAGGTATGGAAACTTCCCCCACAAATACATTTATAAGGAGATTTTTTACCACTTAAATCTTTTGCATGGATGCAAATAACATCACAGAAGGCAATCTGTGATGTCATCCCTAGTAAGACCTTTTCTGCTGTTTAATTCATCCTCATCCTTTTTTTTTTTGCCTTTTTTTAAAATTTAATATTTATAATTTTTATTCCTTCTATGAAGTAGACATACTGAGGTGCTGGCCTTCCTCACAGTCAGTCCAACCATTGCCCTCGTGCCTCAGTGCAGATGTCACACGTGTCACGTGCTGCTCTGTATACCGACCAAGAAGCTGCCCCAGCCCAAAATGAATCATCAAACAAATGCACTTTCACCAGACAGCCATTTTTATGCCTTGTCTGTGTGAGACAGCTATTGGCAATCCAGCAGTTTAGACTGGTTTTCCTTTCCCTTTGTTGTCAGAGATATGAGGCTGATGTAAGCTTCCTTAAGGGTGAGATGCAAAGCAAGTAGGACACACAATTTTATGGCACCAGGCTTTGCTACTTCCACTTCTCAGTGACAAAATCTGGTTCAGATATGACATGTGGTCTGTAAAGCAGCTTGTCATCATGTTCCTTCAGGAAATGTCGTGGAGCTGAGCGGCCGGTGGGGCTCCCCTTCAGTGTCTGAAGCTCAGACACCCAGTCTGCCATGAGAACTCCCACCTGAAAATGCATGGTAAATACACCAGCAGCATGAAGAGGTTTGCGGGTCAAATCAGCGTAATTTATTTTTGTGGAGACACACCCCCACAAAAATCCTGGCAGCTGCACTTCCCTTGGGCTGTTGGTATTTACCAAACAACCTCAGGCTACAGCGTCAGGCAGCGGTGCCTTGCAGGCTGGATCACAGCTGACTCACCAACTGCAGTGGCACTGCAGGACTAAACATTATACCTGTGAGGTGGAGATGCGTTATTAAAGCCATAAAGATAACAACATTGCTCCTAAGTGGAGAAATTTAGTTCGGTGTATATTACTGTTAAATGGCAAAATTACTGTTGTAACAATATGGGGATGTAAATGTAATTGTGTATAACATCATGTAATCATTAAAATCCATACAAATTTTGCTCACTCAAACTAAGCACAAGCGACTACTGCTTGACACCTGAAACATTAGCATAATACTCATGCCATATGGCTGGCATCTTCTGTTTCTTACATGTCACTCTTCATTCTTGTCAGCTGCTCACAAGAACTTGCCAGATAATATCTACAGCATTGCCAAAAACGTCTAACAGCTGGTGTAGTACTGGTTAAACACTCTGTAATGTTTCAAACTTTAGTGCTCCCATCTATGCACTAGAGAGCTGGTTCTTGGAGCAGATGTTTAAGCTTTGTTTTTAAATTAACTTTAGTCTGCTTTTGTGTCAGTGGTGTGTTTTTATGCTCCATCATGCTGCCGCCTTCTGTGAGATGAACGAGCTCAGCAGCATCCAGCCTAAAATACATCAACTGTCACGATAAACTCTGTGTTAAAAATGCAGCTCAGACCACCTATTAGCAGAGTTGGTGATTACATTTCCCTCTGTCCATGTCATCCTCTTTGCAGCACAGAGACATGCATCTGCTCAATTCCCTAGATGCCACTGGCTCCTGGAGCCCTTCTCTAATTCAGAAATTGGCACAGAGGGTCCTAATGCCCAAATGAGACTCCTGAGGGATCCAAATCACAACGTGGGCTTAAGGCCTCAGCACTGTATGGGCATGGTTTAGGGCTATGTCTGCCCCAGCTGGGGACTGGGCAGCAGGGTCTGTACTGGCACCCAGGCTTGCACCTGTAGGACCTGAAGTGGTCCCTAACCCCACCCTCAGCTTATAGGATTTGAGGCCACTGGTGGATAACTGAGAACAGGTGACACATTTTTGCCCCTGTAAATACCCCTTAAAACAGTCCTAATGACTAAATCAGGAATTCTCTAATGCCTTCTGCATGGAAATCAGTGTGAAACCTGCTCATGCTGAAATCCATGTAGTTGGATGATTTACATACTAAGGTTTATGATGAGCCAGGCACATGAATGCCGTTGAATTAAACAAACATCCAGTTTCATAACCAATCCAATTTTATGGATAGCACATGCAGTTCCCTTGGGGCTGTGAGCTTAAAAGTCTGATTTACACCTTCGGAAAAGAGGACTTCTCACTTTTTTTCCTTTGCTCTTCTTTTCCTGGAGACAAGGAGTTATCTTACCTTTTGCTCTTTCAGGTTCTCTGCCAATTGAAGACACTTCCCAGTTAAAACACTAGGTTGAATTTTGAGGCACTGTGATAGAGGGCATTTATTGAGAAGGTGCTAGGACTTCCTTAAGTGCCCAGATCGCTTTGTAAAGACAAAAATGGGGAAAGAAGAGTGCTGGAGAGAGGTGACCTCTTCCCCACGAGAACTGGACAGTTTTATCCTGCTAGGCTGCTTTACTTCATGTAGACAATGGCCTAATGCATGTCCTTATTACATGGAGGCATTTTAATTTGGGCTACCTTTTGGCACAGGCTGTCCTTTCTCAGCCACGACTCTCCTGTTCTTGCTGCCATACAGGCGCACAACAAAAAAGTGACAGCTGAGTGAATAAGCTTCCCATCTAACATAAGGCAAGAAACAGAGGTACAGACAGGCAGAGAGTGTGGGTGAATATGTAAGTTCATGCTATAGGCAGTGGTCTTAGCATGCCATCACCAGCGTCAGGCTATACACTCATTTTTGCCATGTAGGATGCATAAATACTGGATATTCACTGTGGCTCATGCCTCTCATTTTCCTCTTCCTGCACATGCAGACCTGCTCAGATGGAAGAAGGGCTGCAGAAGAGTTGTGGACTGCATATATCAAGAAGTAGATTTGTACAGTTTTTATTCTTTGCAGACATTTCTGCTGCTATATTGTATCCCTGGAAATTATCCATCTTGGATAATGGATGGAATTAGATTAGAAACAAGACAAGATGCAATTATTCACTGAGGATGACTTGGATAAACTGGTAAAATGGGGCCTGCAGCTGGGCCTGTCAGCATCTGGTTTGTGTGCACAGAGGAATCACAGAGGATTTTATCCTTGGCATTAGCTGTAATAGGATAAACATATTTTCTGTTTATTGTAATACAGCCTTTTACCCACATTAAAAATCATTATTGAGATATTCTCTATCACATAACAGCTGGTGTCACTTACTCCAACAAGGTGTTATCCACATGAAGTCCCTAAGCTGAAAAAAACTATGATAAAAATGAAAATAAGCTTCATCTTTGACGAGGAATAAAGACATTACCTTGGGCCAGAGAACTGCATCAGGCTGCTCATAAGGCCTTTTCAGTGCTCTGCAATCCAGGGCAGGAGCAAATGTCAGCTCACTCATTTCTTCATGCAGGCTTAGCTTTGTCCTAAGGAAAAGCTTTCCCTCACACAAAAGTTTGCAAGCTCATTCCCGAAGTAGACAACCAAGTGGGACACTTGATATAGGTGCTTGGTGCATCCCTTAAGATGATTTTCTACTTCTTTAAGCATTCGGACACTGTTGGAAGTCAGGCCATCAAGACCATGCAAAAGGCATGATAGAGCTGAGAACAGGGGTGCTGTTGGGAGGATACTGCCCTGCTTTTACTCTCACACCTGCTTACTTGTGAATGTGCTCATTGACATGTCCAGGGTTTCAATTCAGAGGTAGGGAGCACAGCCTTCTTTGCCTCAGTTTTTAGTGGGAAGACGACTTGTCCTCAGGACAACTGTCCTCTTGGGTTGGTTGATAGTCCCAGGGAACAGAACAGTCCCCTCATTATCCAAGAGGAGGCAATCAGAGAACTTCTGAGATGCTTGGATATTCATAAATCTATGAGACCAGATGGTATCAATCCCAGGGTGATGAGGGAACTGGCAGATGAGCTTGCGAAGCCACTCTCCATCATTTACTAACAGTCTTGGCTCACTAGTGAGGTTCCAGATGACTGGAAGCTGGCCAATGTGACACGCATTCACAAAAAGGGTGGGAAGGAGGATCCTAGTAATTATAGACCAGTCAGCCTGACCTCACTATCTGGCAAGAAAGATAATGGAGCAGTTTATACTGAGTGTCATCATGCAGCACCTACAGGATGGCCAGGGTATCAGACCCAGCCAGCATGGGTTTAGGGGGGGCAGGTCATGTTTGACCAACCTGATCTCCTTTTATGACCAGGTGACCCGCCTGGTGGATGCAGGGAAGGCTGTGGATGTTGTCTCTTTGGACTTCAGCAAGGCCTTTGACACTGTCTCCCACAGAATACTCATGGAAAAGCTGGCAGCCCACGGCTTGGACAGGAGCACTCTTCACTGGGTTAAGAACTGGCTGGACAGCTGGGCCCAGAGGGTGGTAGGAAACAATGCTGCATCCAGCTGACGGCCAGTCACCAGTGGTGTCCCTCAGGGGTCTGTCCTGGGGCCAGTTCTGTTCAAGATTTTTACTGATGACATGGATGAGTGTATTGAGTCCTTCCTTAGTAAATTTGCAGATGACACTAAGCTGGGAGTGTGTGTCGATCTGTTGGAAGGTAGGATGGCTCTGCAGAGAGATCTGGAATGATTGGATGGACAGGCAGAGTCTAACAAGATGAAGTTTAATAAGTCCAAGTGCCGAGTCCTGCACTTCGGCTTCAATAGCCCCCTGCAGCGTTATAGGCTGGGGACGGTGTGGCTGGACGGTGCCCAGGCAGAAATGGACCTGGGGGTACGGTTGACGATCTATTGAATATGAGCCAGCAGTGTGCCCAGGTGGCCAAGAAGGCCAATGGCATCCTGGCCTGTATCAGGAATAGTGTGGCCAGCAGGAGCAGGGAAATCATTCTTCCCCTGTACTCGGCGCTGGTGAGGCCGCACCTCGAGTGCTGTGTCCAGTTCTGGGCCCCTCAGTTCAGGAAGGACATTGAGACGCTTGAGCGTGTCCAGAGGAGGGCAACGAGGCTGGTGAGGGGCTTGGAACACAAGCCCTGTGAGAAACGGCTGAGGGAGCTGGGGTTGTTTAGCCTGGAGAAAAGGAGACTCAGAGGTGACCTTATCACTCTCCACAACTCCCTGAAAGGTGGTTGTAGTCAGGTGGGGGTTGGTCTCTTTCTCCAGGCAGCAACTGACAGAATGAGAGGACAGTCTCAAGCTGCGCCAAGGGAAATATAGGTTGGATATTAGGAAAAAGTTTTTCACAGAAAGAGTGATAAAGTACTGGAATGGTCTGCCCAGGGAGGTGGTGGAGTCACCATCCCTGGATGTGTTTAAAAAAAGACTGGATGTGGCACTTGGTGCCATGGTTTAGCTGAGGTGTTAGGGCACAGGTGGGACTTGATGACCTTGAAGGTCTCTTCCAACCCAGACATTCTGTGGATCTATGATTCTGTGACTCTGTGAAAAGTGAAAACTTCTGCTAATGGATGTTCATGCTGGATTTTAAATTTTTTGTCCATAGAATCCATAGACCATTTTGTTGTAAATATTTCATTTTACACATGGTTATTGACACTAAAAATCTGGCACAATGCTGCACTCCTGAAACTAAAGATGTTGGTTATCAAACTACGATGTTCTGCTGCAAAAAGATGACTAAAAAGAATGACATAAGTAGATGTTCCTGGAGGCAAAACATGTAGTACAGTGCAGCTCATTACTTAGTAATGTAGCACACAAATGTGATTGTAATCCATCATTCTTACCACCGCCTTGAACACGGTTATAGCCAACTGGTAGGGTCGTCCAAGTGCCTGTATGACCTAGGCAGCAAGTTCCTTTCAGCTCAGGCCATTGCAAATCCGTCATTTGCAGTGTTCCATTTATGATCTTTAGTTTGGGGATGTGAATTATTTGATGGAAGTCATTTCGGTGCAAAGGCAACCAGGTGATGCTTGTGACTGAGTGTCAGCCAGCAGGTCAGGAAATCGGTTTTGCATTTCTTGCTGTTGATAAGTTTACCTATGTGACTCTTTTTTAATGACTCTTTTATGTCTCTGTATTGATATAAGATACATTAACACAAAGTTTCCAGACTCAACCCTTGCCCTGTATATCCTTCCTACATGTACTTACAGCATTTGATTTGTCCCATTCTCTTCAGCAGCCTAATCAGGCTCATAAGCAGGAGTGTATAATATTTACAGAGTAAGGCTTTCATTCCTTGCAAGACTACCAAAGAAAGACAATGCTGAGCATAGTGGTTGTGACACAAAGTTGTTAAATGTTTCTTTATGTGCTGCTCCGGGCACCAAAGCCGTGGGGATGGAGCCCCTGCCAGCACCCCACACATCCCCTCAGAGGCTGCCCCATAGGTCTGAGGTTAGATGGCACTGGATGCCCAGTGTGCAAAAACAACCATGTGTACTTCAGTTTGACATAGCCTGTAAAGTGAAGTATGGGGAAATAAAAATAATAAGAAAAATCTGCTTTTCTTTTTGATTTTATTCCCTTCCCTCTCTGTTACTTTACTACAGCATGTTATTGACTTCTGCTGACATGGGAATCAGAAGGAGCCAAGTTTATTGTGCACTGTAGAGGGGGTGTGCACTTCTTTTCACTGGAAGTATTTCTAAGACCTGATTTAGAGAGGCTGAAAGGCTGAAATAGTTGTCTGTACCAAGCCTAATTTTTATCATGGACTTTATCAAAACTCTTGTTGAGGCCTTCTAATGCTTCATTTCTCAGAACTTCTCGTAAGACTGGCATACTTCCTCCAGCTTCATAATGTCAGAAGCAGTGGCTTATAAGAAAAGCAGTCAAAGCAACACAAAAAACTCACTGTTTAAAAAATCCAGGGTTTTTTTCCCCAATACTCCTCTAAGAACTATTTTGCTGAATTTTAGTGCAGAAAAACTGCTGTTGTCTATTTAAATCTCTTAACTAACATTTAAGGTTTTCACTTGGCTGACACTTCTTGGCCTTGCATTAATCTTGGGATTGTTTCACAAGAGACCTAGGGAACACCCACTGATAACAATGTCAAACATTCAATGTATTTACTGAACGTTTCCACTTGCTTGATCATTAAGGCATGCCTTGGGTATGAGGTCACCGATGTTGTGTAAGTGGAGAATTTATGGGGTGATTTGAACTATAGGGGAGTCCTGACATGTTCTTGGCAAATACTGTCAGATACCACGGACGGATGCCACTCAGAATTGTAGCTCTGGGATATGATCAGGTTCTAGCATGAACATTTTGCATTAGAATTCAAATCTTCTGATTGCAGAGAAGATGGGAAAAAGGTTATTTGAAGAGACCATACATACATACATGGGAGGAGCGTTTTGCTAGAACACATTTTCTTGTCTGTTAAAACAGATTAATTAAACATTAAATCTTTTGACAAACAGAAATGAAAATGCAGCTTTAGAAAATCAGAGGAGAAAGCTTTACCTCAGTGCAGCATGCAGTCATTGTGCTCTCCTTTTTAATCCTTCACTGAAGCTGGAGAGAGCACCAAAGGACTAAGTTAAGAAGGCAGCAGTGAGGCAGATTCCGCAGCAGCTTGGGCTGTAACCAAGTCTGGTCTTCCTGAACTGTACTACTGGATTTGCCAAAGGCTTGCTAGGAGCCTTGCAGTGCCTATTACTGGCCTGTTTAAAACTCATTTAAATAATGAAAAAAAAATCTTCAGTTGGATGTTAGCACCTTTTAGATATAGTGATGATGACTGTGGCTGCCTTAATTTGCCATTTCTCTGTTTGTACTGCTGTGAGAAAAACCTAAGACTTTGAGTACTTGATTGAAACCAAACAGGAACAGGACCTGGACCTGTGCAGCTGCTGACTTTATCACATACCTGCCATCTGACTTTTTTGACTCTGTTTTTCTTCCAACCTCTTGTTTTGCATGTTTAAATTGCAAGGTCCTTCAGACTAGGTCCATTTCTCACCACAGATTTATAGTCTGTCATCCGTGGTTGTGCTGCAAGACAAACAACCACGAAGGCTGCAAAAGCAAAGGCTGCAAAAGCAAAGGCTGCCACTCATGCAGGAGGTTTCAGCAGTTCTATTCCACTTTGTCCAAAACATTGAAATAAGGCCACTTCTGGCATTGTGCACATTTTAATCCTTTGCAAAGACCCTTTGACATTAGTCCCTCTAATTGGACTTTGTTTCATTATCTGAACTTTTTCCCTTAACATTTTAAAAATCCTGTTGTTGGCTGGTTGCCAAGTATGAGAGACCACGAGTAAATAAACAGCATTTCAGCAGGGGTTCAAGAAAGAAATACTCTCCTGGTATTGAATTAGACTGTATTTCTTCATTCCACCTATAATATAAATGAAGGAGATGGTACTAAAACTACAGAAAGTAGAATAAAAGGTAGAAGGAAGGAGATATTCTAGGAGTTCGAGTACATATTTGAAAGATAAAGACTAAACAAGACTAGCTGCTCTGTGGACAGGGATTTTCATAAAGGGGGCAGGACTGGGACACAAAATACTAGATTTGACACATATTTGATAGGGATCCCTAGCAGAAGTATTTTGTAAGGATTCTTAGTGGAATATGCACAGGATGATGTTAAGGAATGGTCCTGCTATTGATACGTAGCATTCATGGAGCTCTCCAGTTTTTGGAAATCTGCTAGCTCTAGGAGTCCACTTTTAACAGGAAGGGCTTTTGAATAATGTTTCAGAAATTCCTGACCTGCCCCCTGAAAGATTTTCAGCATTGCTTTTTAAAAATAACTTTTTTTATTAAACCCATTTACATGGGATAAATGGGAAAATACTGTGATCTATTTTCCTACCCTTATTTTTATTTAATATTTTGTATACCTATTGGGATAAGGGCTATCCTACAACATAGAAAGGACAATCCCATTTTCCATGGAAAACAAACCACAAAGTCTTCTGATAAATAGCACAAAAATTGCTTTGCTTTTTAGGCAGGCAACATTCTCCAGCTGAAAGACTTAGATATTAGAGCAATGACTGTATTAGTGTAGCGAAGCTGACATTATCAGATGTTGTATATCAGAAATGTCACTTATGAGTTGTCACACAGCCATTATTAAGAGACTGTTCAGAAGAACACACTACATCATTGTGACTGTCACGGCGCTCACTGCAATCACCGAACAACCAGGCATAGCTAAACAGAGCATTTCGTTCACTTTCAGAGCAAATTACACTTATGGTTTATTTATGTGATGGATTTGTTGCATGTAGCCATCCTCTCTAAGTGTTTTATGATAGCTCTGGTGGCACAGACCTGCGACTTGGGGCTGCTCAAGCGGGATGGATGGATGGACGGATGGATGGATGGATGGATGGATGGATGGATGGATGGATGGATGACAGCTGACTGGGGAGCAGACCCCCTGCACTTCCCCAGTGTGGAGGGGGGGAGGAGGAGGTTTTGGCAATGAGGTCAGAGTGCTGACCCTCCAGCTTCAGTCCATCTCTCTCACCTACCAGCAGTTTTGGAGGACAAGGTCGGGTGACTTCAGGCAGCATCCTGACCCTGAGTCCAGACAGGATGGGAATCCAGGAGCTTCCATAGCTGCTCCCACCTTGCTGCCTCACCCCAGACTCTGGGGCTGGGACTCTTACTGTCCTCTGTCCCTGCAGCAGCTTATACACACTCAGGTGTCTTTCTCCAGCTGCACATCACTTGGAGCAATTCTTCCCTGGGCTTCCCCACAACCACAGCTGTTTCTGCAGGTATTTAAATGCACACCAAAGAATGAAAATCAGCCCTAGATTTAGGATTGGAACAGACACTGTTGTCTGAATCCCTGCTAACATTTTTAGGTCACATACTGCATTCAGTCTACCAAGCCCTGATCCTCTAATCTCTCCACACACTGAACTTCCATTGACTTTAACCTGCCCAGCCATATCCTATAAAGCCGATCTCTCCCAGTTATTGCATCACGTGAAGCCCCGCTGGACCTCTAAATCTTTCAAGAGGTTTGTAATTTGGTGCATTCCCTAAGGAAAACTTGGAAGGGGTCCAGGGAACAAGGCTAATTTAGGAGACAGGAGAATATGTCTTCTGAAGAAATGGCTCCAAGACCTTAACATGTTGGGCCGTGAAAAAGGAGCAGGTGAGATAGGATTTAATTACAGTGTACAAGTACCTAAGGGTAGAACACAGAACTAGGTCTGAATCTCTAGTAAAAAAGGTAAAATATGAGGTCAAGGGCTGAAATTGAAGTGTGTATCTCTCAGCAAAAGGTTTCTCTGTATGTATAATAACCTGGCAAAGTAGTGGAAACTGGTAGTAGATGCAGGAACCAATTTATTACCACTGCAGTGTGACCAGGTGGCCCTGCTGATGGTTCTTGCTGGTTTTAAGCGGCTCTTTTTCTGTGTTTTTTGGTGTTTCAATCTACTGTGCTATTTTGGGGGGCTTCTTCAAAGCTGAGCTTCCAGAGATTAAAAATAGAGGCAATACTTAAAGGCTAACAGTTAGAAATATGTAGCTATTTTTTTCATTAAATGCTTTGAAGTTTATGTACATAGTATGGTAGGTCTGGCAAAATGGCATCACTCCCTCTATGGTCTGGTGCTGCACAAGAACACAGAAAATACTGTGCAATTCTGATGAGCTTCTGGCAGGTGAAAAGTAAGGTTTCTGTGACATCACAAATAGTAATGTGGTACTGACATAAATGGGAATTCCATCCTATTAATACTTATGCAATAGGGGGGAAAAAAAGGATACAATCTGGGAGCTGAGCACAGCATGGGAAGTACGAACTTAAGCTTCCTTTAAAAAAAAAACAAACAGGGCAATGGTTTGTGTTTAAGTTTTTGAATCAGTTTGTGGAGGAAATGGCCCAGTTTCAGCTGGTGCCTCCAACTGTGAAAAATATGAGGACTTGTGGAAGCAACAGGGACATTGTTCTGCCCTTTTGCAAGCTGAGTAGCTTCCTTTTCAGCCATTTCCAATCACTCAATCATCTACTAATGAAAAAGCTACTCAGAGAAAACATTAATGTGAGATTTAATTTGGATTTATAGGTCATCAATAAGCAAGTTATTTTAGGCAGTCTACACCAGTGTTGCAAGTTTCCTAAACAATGTTCAGAGTTGATTTATTCACTCCAGCAGAAGTGTGAGAAAATAATGAGTAAGGCAGCAGTTCTTTCTGCCAGTATCGCTGTGTACACTCTGCCCATTTATTTTTTTTCAGTGGCAAACATCCCATTAACAAGTTTGATAAACTAATCCCAAGACTACAGCACCTGTAGATTAATTGGGGATGGGGCATGCCTAGGACTGCTACATCCTTCAAAGGTCCCTGCTGAAGTTCTGAGACTTGGATTGCGTTCCATAGCTTCTCAGAGGACTGTGCTGGTCCCCCCTAGCAATGCAGACGTGACAAGCTAAATCAAATGCTCCCAGGAGGTCAGTTCTGGTCTCTCGTGGTGCAACCTGTGATTTTGGGCTGGACAGTCCTGGTGAGATTCAATTGGGCAGCAAAGATAACCTGGCAGTAGTTGTCATCCTAAACTCCTGCTATCCCTGGAGAGAGACAGAGTCTTCTAACATGCAGCTCATTTTGAGGAAAACAGTGAAAACTGGTCACACAGACTGTGCCTAACAGGCCCTGTTCCCAAGCTTGGATTACAGAGTAAGTCTTGGGTTAGACCTCTGGAGTCCTTTCATAGATTACATTGGCAACTGCAGGAAAGATTTATCCCAGTAGCCATAAATGCAGCCACCCAAACTCAACAGTTTTGTCTTCTCTGAGACTCCTTGACACTTCTCTCCCAAGACAGTGTAAGTTAAACTGAAATTGTCATCTACCAGCCTCAGGTTTTTTTGTCCAGTATCTGTGACAGAAATAACAATTTTTAAAATTATGCTATTAATGCTTCTTTATCAATTTTGATGATTTATGTTAACTTTCTAGAGCAGAGACTATTTTCTCTAGGGTTTGGACTGGTGCATAGCAGAAATCGTAGATTAGACCTTGCAATTTAACATTTCAAAGTGTATTTTGCTGCAGCTCAGGATGGGAACAACCTTGTTAATTTCTTCAAAACAGGAATTCCTGGAAGAATTCAAATTAAAAAATACTTTCTTCTAAAATTAGTTTCTGTTGTTTCAGAAAAGGCATTTTATCAATGCTGGCTAAATGCTTCCCAAAATTAATTTAAAAAAAGAGTAACTAGAGTATTTGACCTATTATAATTTGGGTTTGGTTGGCAATTATTTTTCTCACCGTTCCATGAAAAGAATATTTTTTTACTAAATAGCCTTTGAATAGCTTTAATTTTCATTCCATCCCATCTCCTCACATCTCTCCTCAGCCAAATCTTTTAGCTATGCTAAAACCCCTACTACATCTAATTTTATTTTGCAGCTGAAATTGATTAATTCCCTGTGTGCACTAGTCAATAAAATTAATAATGCAGTAATGACACTTTTACCAAAAGGTCGAAGTATTGCTATGGATTGTTTTATTAGACAATCTATCTATAAAATCTGGTTATATTAATCAACTTTAACAAAATACAACTAGACAGCAGAGCCATAAACATGCCAAACCAAGACTGTATGAGCCTCAGCAGAAGACACACCTCAGCAATCTGTTTTGCTCTGATTCAGCCAGTCATTTGGGGCAAACCACCAACTGTGTTTAATCCTTTGTTGGTGTTGGTGTTGTTCTCTTTGGTGTGATTTCATCTGAAAAACTCTTTAATAACTACAGTAAGTAAGAGCTGAGTAGCTAATGGAGAAAAATAATATCTCTGACCAAGAGATTTCTCATGGAAGAAATTCTAGATTCAGTTATTATAGCAAACAGTTGTCTTTGACCATATAGTTTATTTCACTCAGGAAATTGTTCTGTGCTAAGGTAGCACAAGAAGCTTGGTGAAGACATCTTTTGCCAAAAAAGCTGCATCTCTCTGGAGAGCGGTTTTCCAGAATTTTTTTTTTTAAGGGTAAACATGGTGACAGACTGAAAATTACTTCACAAGATGCTCTCAGGGTAAAATTCAATCCTGTTTCTAGTAACACATTAAGTAAATGAAGTGTAAAATGTACAGGGTTTTGTCTTTAAATTTGATGCAATATTTAATTCCAGAAGTTTTAAGGTGCAAAATGTTCTAGAAATTATATACAGAGCCTTTTCTTCTTTTGTTTCCTCTGTGGTTTTTCCTTCATAATTGTGATATTTATTTTGTTGAGTACTTTATGGAATCTTGGAAAAGAGGCACTAACATAGAAAATGTCCTTGAGTAGATAGAATTATCTTCATTTGAATGAATGGGGTTTAATTAATTTCTGGCTGAGAATAAATTATTTTTTACTCTCCAAAATAGACTGAAAATCCACTTAGAAGAAAGAATGATATTAAATACACAACAGCAAACTGTGGGGTTGCACTGACCTATCAAAACTTTACAAATAGTTACTTTGGGTGGCTGAAGTAGGTTGAATGAGTAAAACCATCCAAATCTCACCTAAGTCAAAATTGCATAAAGAAGCATAAGGCAGTAACTAGCTAAGTGGTATTCCCATTAAAATCACTGAAAATATTTTCATCTATATTTTGAAATTATACTTTGCTTCTTGATTCTACCTGTATTTAGAATTGCCAAACCCCCTGGAACATCGTCATGTCTTTAGTACTGAGGCGCAACTCAGTAATGCTCTTATGGGTTTTTTAAAATGCTTTTTAATGCTTTTTAAAAATTATCCTGGATGCGACTCTAAAAATTAGCATTTTGTGATGTGTCAGTATTTCTAAAGCCTTCAACCAGCCTTATGAGCCTTCAGGGGCTCACTGGCCAATATTTGTGTTTATATATGCTGAGGTGGTTTGACACTGGCCCAACACCAGGCACCCACGAGAGTCACTCGCTCACCCTCCCCTACCACAGCTGGGCAAAAGGAAGGAAAAGAGGAAAAAAGGGATAATGGAGGATTCATGGGTGAGATAAGGAGAGCAGGAGAAATATTTCAAGGGCAAAAGAGGCTCAACCTTAGTTGCTAAGTAAACTTTATTACTAACAGAATCAGAGGAGAGTAATGAGAAGTAAAATAAGCCCTCAAAACACCTTCCCCCCCCCACACCCCCAGGCCCTCCCTCCTTCCCACAGACAGCACAGGGAGGCAGGGAGTGGGGGTTTGGTCAGTTCATCACCAGGATTTTCTTCCGCTGCTCTGGGAGAAGAGTCCTTCCCTGTTGAGGCCGTGGGGTCCCTCCCACAGGAGACAGTTCTCCGTGAACTTCCCTGCGCGGGTCCCCTCTCACGAGCAGCAGCCAAACCGCACCGGCTGCAGCGTGAGTCCCTCCCACGGGCACACAGCCCTCCCAAAACTGCTGCGCCGTGGGTCTCTCCCCACGGGGTGCAGTCCTCCAAGGCCAGGCTGCTCCAGCCTGGGAGCNTTCTCTTCTCTTCTCTTCCTAGCAGCAAAAACCCCCGACTTTGTTTTGATTTTCTTCTTAAATATATCATCGCAGAGGCTTTAACCAGCCTCTCTCACTGGCCCAGTTCTGGCCAGCAGCATGTCCATCTTCAGAGCCATCAGAGCCACTGGCTCTGCTGGAGAGGGTGAGAAGCTCCCAGCAGCTTCTCACAGAAGCCACCTTTGCTCCTGCTACCCAAAACCAGGCCGTGCCAAACCAATACATTTGCCCATCACGATCTGCCTTCTGTATGGTCGTTTGTGCTTTCCATTGCTCTTTGTGCCGCGCCATGTTCAGAGTTACAGGCTGTGGGTTCCTTGGGCAGGGACTCATTCCTGTGAATTTACTGCACTTCACACAATAAAGAACAGGTTCTTTATGTGGCACCCTGGCTCTACCACAATATAAATAACAATTTTATATTGGCACAACCCCTTTGAGCCAAAGGAGGAGTCACAGAAAGAGGCAGTGAAGAAGCAGAGATTTCATCACTTTAAAATCATGTTGTGTGAAGCATGTCTTTCTGCAAGATGTTATCCAGAGAAAGCAAGAACAATATTTTGAGAATTCTAGTGATATTTTTTAATCCCTATGGGGCCACTATTAAACACATTCTGGATCTTTTAATGTATTGACATAGCAAAAAAAAAATCCTGCCTTAGGCTACATTTTTTAAGCCACAGATCCAATTGCAGATATGATGCTTTTAGTAAATTGACAGGGGGAGCTGTTAGAATTGTTTAGATGATTCATATTATTCCTCTGGGCAGAGTCTCAACTCAGAGTTCTCTGAGTCAGCTTTGGTGTTCCCTTATTGAGAGACAGAGCATTGTTAGAAAATACCATTTTGGGGCTAAAGCAACTCTTCTGTTATAAAAGCCCTCTGGCACTGTGAAATGCTTAGCTCCCTTTAATCGGGAAGTTCCCTATGCATGCCAGCTAAACCCAGTGTGTTGCTTCTGAGTCATCTTTGCATCAGATCCTCATTTCTGAATTTCTGCTTTAAGTGCTTTAAGCACCAATTAACTCAGCTTCTACATGCCCTTGCTTTTGATCCCCTGGTTAATCAATGCTGCCTGTTCGTTGGCTTCCATTCTGGTTTACATCTGAAAACAGACCTGGTCACTGGCCTGGTATGCACACTCGGGCCTGGTGACTGCAAAGACTTGGGGCCAGTGGCTCTCAGTGCTTTCGCCCATCTGCCCCCATCCCTTGGCAAGACCTGCCCAGTGACCTGTGCTTAGAGCAGCCCAGGCCGTGAATAAAGCAGGACCTTCTTTCCTGGGAGCAGATCTTCAGCTTAATGACATTCATGAACTCAGAAGAGATGACGCTCTAATGGCAGCAGAAGAAGAGGCTTCTCATTGCCCAGGAGCTGGAACATTTGTTTTCTAGACCCACCAGGCTTCAACATCCTCTGGATGGCACAATCCTCCTGCCAGCAACAAACACTACACTGAAAGGGAGATGAGATTCACAGGGCTAAACCTAGTGAGCAAGAAGGTACCAGGGTCTTTGGCCTGTTGTGAGAAAAACCTCCCTGGAAAGGGAGAGTCCCAGGCCCTGCTCCTTGCTCTTATTTATCTATTTTTTTGCAGTTTATTGGTGACACTGAGGCTCACAGTCTAAGATGGGCTGAGTTATGGCTCCACATGTGACTGTAGATCATGAGCTCACCCATTCTCTGAACATTGCCAGATCACTTAAAGTAATATATAGCTCAAAAATATCAACCTTTGCCCTAAATTTAAGGCATTTCCAGCTCTCTGTGAAAGCAAGCCTTCATCTCAGTCCATGTGAGCCATCTCCAAACCCCTCTTTCTCTGTACTAGACAGTCTGTCCTTGGGTCCTTTCCTTTAGACTTTTTGCTCGCTTTGCAAGTCAAGGCAGACACACAGAAGGCCTAATAACAGATGCTGCTCACGTTCAGCAACTGTACAGATGCATGCTCCAGGCACCTCCAGAGTCAAGCAGCTTGGCTTGCAGAAGGCAGGTGTTCCTGGGCTGCCTCCTGCCTGGCTCTGGGCTGCCCTGAGAGCTGTCTCTAGAGCCGGTGGGCGCTCATGAGCCATGGGGCAGCTCCCTCCTGCCTGCCCAACCAAGGCTACATGGAGAGTCCTGTCCCTGCTTGCAAAGTACCATTCACTGCAGAGCATCCACCAAGAGAAGGGAAGCATCAGGAGCACCAAGGTGTTTGACATAAACAGGACAAAGGGAACCTGAAGGGGTTTCTCTGCATCACTAGCAGTCAGTTTATCTCTGCTGTCCCAGCCAGCTCTGCAGGCCAGAGACACTTCTAAGCTCCTCTGCACTTCTATGGGCAGTGGATTTGTAGCATATCTTTTGAGAGAGGGAAAAAATTTGAGGCATTTAATTTAGCCAGTGTTTCTGGTGAATGTAGAAGCACCTTGTGTTTTGAAATTCCTAAGTCTCATACCAGCTGTTACAAAGTGAGAGGCACTCAGCATTGTTGTTATGAATTCATAACAACAGGCATACAAACGTGTGACTACTTATCTTCACTTGTGTACTCCTGTTTGTCATAAGCTCCTCAAATATGCATTAGTGAGGCACACCCCCATATGGAAAATGCTGCTCAAAATAAAGCTATTGAGTTTTCTTGAAATAAGTGGAAAAGGAGTATTCAAACATTTTGAAAATAGTATAATTCATTTATTTAATTACCAGTTCTTTAAGTACCTATCAGAGTAAACTGAAATCTTGCCACACAAATGCTAGTTTGAGATAAAATGGTGTTTGATAAAGAGTATTCACACTAATTGTCATGGTCATGTATGAACAGAGTACACATGCTTGAGGGAACCTTTCTTGTTGTCTTTTTAATACCCCTTAAAACAGAACTTTCACAGTCTGGCAGGCATTTCTATGGTAGCATTTAAACTGTGTCTGAAGAATTGCTTTCATACACACTATTTGACTCAACACCTCTACATAAAAACTATCCCAAAACAAATCCTGGAAGTTAGTAGTCCTAGTATTTTATCTTGCTTGCATAGGTTGAGGTTCATAACTGAAAGAGTTTTTTTGGACAACCAGAATACTGACACTGTCTTCAGCTTGAAGAATGCAAATGCATGCTGGACACTGCTGCTTTCCCACATATCTACATTGTATAGGGAAATGGAGTGTGGTGAGGGGGCTTTGTAGCAGTAAACACATAGCAGGTAAACTCTAAGGCAGTCTGCATCTTGGTCTGAGGAGCAAACTCAACAGTATTTCAGGTAGAAGCTCATAAAACTCTGTACCCTTACAGGTATGATGTTTATTCAGGGTACTTTCAAGTATCTTTGGAATTGTTTATGCAAGTTAACATTTCTTTACTTAGCTGAAGGTCATCTATGACAAGAATTTACTAAAAATTTGATGTTGCCAGGAAGGTACTGCATCAAAATTAAAGGGAAACTTAACCTTTTGCAAAATTACACAACTAGATGTAAATAACTCACAGAAGCGATGCTAATTACTTAGCATGCAGTCAAAGATTAACATGTCTTGTTTCCCCATTGCCTTTCCTGTACTGCCATATCCTTGGTTGCCTGTCTTGTGTGCAGGGTGCAGCAGGAAACCTCAGGCTACAGAATAGTAGGGACAAGTCACTAAAATCCATATTGTAATATACATTTTCAGTGGGAACAAGGTGGAGGTCTGTCAAGCAGCTCTCGGTCTGATATTTGCCAATCTCTCACTGCAGTGGCAACCCCTAGGAATCTAAAATCATCACAGCCTTCCCGATGATTTAAAGGGATGACAGTAGTGCATTATAGCAAACACATGGGGAGTACATCCAAGGTTGTCTAACAAGTAGAGTCCTTGCCTGAGTATTTGCATATGTGTGAACATTCCATGAGTGTATTAGATGTTATAAGAACATAAATATGGTAAAAGGCAATGGAGAAAGGTTAATAAGTATGTTAAGCTGTGAATATATGCTATTTTAGAGTGGTGTTATAATTTTCTGTATATTTGTACACAATCTGACTCTGAGCAAGGTAGTTAATTTTCATCTGCTAGAGCAACTGAAATTTTAAAATATTACAAATCTTCGTTTTTCCTTTTATTTGTTATCATGCAGCCTATTTATTGAGCTCAGAGTATGGTTTTTCCACGGCTTGTTGAAGCCTTGAGGATATATTTTTTGGGAAGTGGCACAGCTAATTCTCCCCTTACTGTGCGTCCTCGCATTGTTTCTACACAGGGCTCTGTTTTTCCCCAGGAAAGACTGAGAGTAACTCTGCTTTTCGGCATCATCTTGCAAAGTGGGGCTTGACTAAAGCACCGCAGCCCTGTGGTTAATAATACATGGTACCTTTGTGACTGCAGGCGCTGCCACGTGTTCACATAACTTCTGGCAATGAAAGATGAACAAGACAGATTCCATGTTCCCCCACCAGCAAAAAGCATAAGAACTGTTCATTTACTGCAGTTTAAAGAGGGAGAGAGGTGGCAGCAAGAAACCTGTCAGCAGTAAGTGCCCTGGTGTGGGTGGCCAGAGGCGGTGACATTGCTGGTTCCTTGTCATGGCCACTCTGCCTGCTGTGGGTGGTTTGCAATTTATGCCTGGAGGTGTGCAGGGAAGTCTGTATTTCATCCAGCTGCTTTGCCCTGTCAACACTTTGGCTTGGGGAGCCAAAGTTGCATCAGTTATAGTATTTTACCGTTTTTAAGCTTCTTTTAAGAACAGTAGGGACTAAGCCATGTATTAAAAAACAGCCAGAGAGAGCTTGAAGTTTTGAAATCAGAGTGTTTACTGCTAGACAAATTTTCCCTTTGGAGAGACACACTTTAGAAGTGGATGACATTTTACAAAAGCAAAGGCCTGTAGCTTTTTGAAGATCAAGCCTCCTTATATATTTAGTGATAAAAACATCAAAAACTTTAGCCTTAAACTATATGGAGCATTAGGGTAGGAAGGCACTGAGTGCTTAAACTTAGAGCATTTGGTCTACCATTTATTTGAGCAGAGAGGTAATAAAACTGTCAAATATTTACTTCCTTTTATACTTTTTATCTAAATATTACCAATGTGGTGGTTACTCCTCGTTGTTAAAATAAGACGTTATATCCAACATTACAAATATACACTAACAGTTTAGACTGGTATGATTTACAGTGACTGAGCTTCATGAAAAACAGATCTTTAACTCCCACTAAGATGGCACAGGCATCCTCAGTCATAACAGGGCCTCTGTAAAAGTAAGTGCAATATGCACAGATGAGCAAACTTGCATTTTTAATGAAAGAAGATTGAAACTGAATTTGTGGCACTTCCACTCAGTCAAAGCAACTAGTCTTTTTTCCTGTCCCAAGGGGGAAAAAAATGACCAACTTTGCTTCTCTCTGATATCTGAATTAATTACTTAGAGCATTCTGAAGGAAAGAAAATCTCTCTTATGTTAACACAAAACTTTGTACTCGTGAAAAGTAGGGTGAAAGACACCATCTCTGTCAGAGATTCATTTATTTGAATAAAGTTGCAGAGGCCCTTGCCAGGCCAGAGGAGGGTGTTGATCATTTGATTTAATATTTGTATACTCTGTGGAACCTGAACATAACCACTCTGCTTGTTTAAGGGACTCTGTAACAGAATTTGCATCAGTACCATGTTTCCACAGAAATCAGATTAATTGAATTTCATGTTTGTGTGACCTTCATCCTGCCAGGCAATTGATATCCCCTTTGATTAAGATTTCTATTTATCTTTTGTTTCTATTTTTAAAGGTTGTAATAAATGGCTAATGTAGGAAAGGAAAACTAGAAAAAGTTAAGAAATAATTAGCCTGCACTTTTGCTTTATATAGCTGTTAGACTGTATATAAAGTGTTTCAGGTATTTTTTCCTACTCCAAATTACTTTTTTTGGAAAAAAAATCCAGCTCTTCTTTGTGGACTACACTTCAGGTGTAGCAGACCCTTTAAAATTTCTAGGAGCATTTGCCAGTGGATTGCATAGTTTCTCATGACGGGGTGGGTGCTTATTTGCCTCTTCGTTCCACAAAGCCAAGTGGAAACACCCCAGGCAGTTTCATTCTGCATAGAGGAAAGATGTCACATGTGGAAAAAATCTGTGGAAGTCTCACAAAATAGCATAAGAAACCAAACTTATGAAAGCTCCAGGTAACAGCTTCAAAAATGACCTCTGAATTTGGCATACAGCTATTGTAGGTATCATGTAAAGACCTGAGTTACTCTTTGGATACCCCAAAAAAGGTATACCACATCAGTGTGCCTCAGCTCCACTGCTTCATTATTTGTGAGACTTGGGCTAGTAAGCTTAGAGCTAGTTTAGATACTTTTAGACTACATTTGTTAAACCACTTGAAATGTTTGCTTGAGTTTATCCAAAAAAGGAGTAAAATTATTTGATAGTGACCCCTTCTGTGGGGAAGGAACATATGATACCATAAATCTCTTTAATTTAGCAAGCACAAGAAATCTCATTAAGTAGAAATTTGGAATTAAAGAACTGAGATTGGAAAACAGATGACTGTAACTAATTATTGGATGATCTCAAATAACAGGAGAAGAAATAACCTAAAAGCAGGAAGGTAAACCGAGAATTTGTTCAAAATAGCTATTCATATGCTATTTTGGTTAAGAAACACTTCCTTTTGTACCTAAACAAAACTTTGAGCATCTCTAAAGCAGCTGTCATTAAGTATTGCTGGGTGTTTTGCTTTTGCCTGGTATATCTGGGAAAAAAATAAAAAAAAAAACTTACCCCCCAAACAGAAGAATTTGAAAGAACTATGAGATTCTGTCAAATTAACTGAATACTTAATAATATAATTTTAAAACTCACATGGGGGAGCAAGAGATAGAAAGGCTGAAAACACTGAAGTACTCATCTGAGCAATTTATCCTCGAACACTTTTTCTTCTGAAAGCTCTGAAAATTAATCAAAAGGAGTAAATACCTCCCAACATAAATTATCTTTTTGGTTTATTTTGTTTCTTTTTTTTTGATTAAACAAACATGAATGGGTTATGCATCAAAAATATGTTTGTTTTGAGGGAGGGGTTCTTGTACCAAAAAAGTGTTGCTTTTTTGTTTTCTGTTTGAGCAAGATTCATTTTAGCCTTTCTGCACGTAGAGACAGGGATCACAGGAGGTTCCTCTAAAATAACTTTTGCTCCCTCTGAAATAACTGATCTTCATTGCAGCTGACACAGTCCTCCCTTGCTGCCATTTATATCTCGTGGACCCAGCAGGTCTCCAGAGGAGGGGCTGCCCTGCAGCACAGCCTTTGTAGTAATTGACATTTATTGCAGGGTCACCATTTCTTTAGCATTCATTACAGACACTGATTAGAGAGGGTGATAAAGACATTGCTGGAGATCAAAGCCCATCTTGGACTGGAAAGAAAAAAAAAAGCATGCAAAGTAGCATTTTAAATGGATGTATCTATTTAATCTATTCACTCCTGACGTTTTCATACACATGGTTTAGTGGTATTAGATTCAGAAGGTGTAGCAGAGGCTTTAATTTGCTTCAGTTCTGGTCTAATAGGCATACAGACACCAGAGGATTCTGAAATACTGAGTTCAGAGGTACTCTGACAAACCTTTGTACTCATAATAACAAGAGCTGGTGTGAGCTTATACAATTTAAAACTAATTGCCCAGCCAACATGCTCATTACCATATTGATGCAGTTCATAAATCAAAGCCCTGCCTATTCAAGCTGTTTACCAGTCTTGCATTAAGCAGCGCATTTCAACTGAGAAATGTAGCATGTTGCCAAAACACTGCAGAAACTTTGTAAGACTGATAGGAGTGCAAACCTGGGGAGCTGAAGTGCCGCAAACCTGGGGAACTGAAGTGCCACAAACCTGGCACTAAAGTGCTTGTTCTTGTTTGTTTTCTGAGTATGTTCTGATCTAGCCTTGAAAGTTTCCCTAATAACGTACTGGAGCACAGAAACAGGTCCTTAAGCAGCAGGGAGCTGCTGGCAATTTTTATCAATTTGGCTTCCTACAGCAGCTTCTTTGCTTAACCAGGAGACTAACACACACTTCTTTTTGGAAGCAATACAGTACTTATGCCAGCTGAATTGAGGTGCATACATTAAGAATGCAGGCTTTTTGCATAGGGAAAGGAGAGATTAAGGTTCTTAACTAGGAATCCTAAATTAGTCATCCAAATTAGGTGCCTGAAGTTAAATTCTTTCAATAGCCTACTAAGGAATCTGAAAGTACAGTTCACCTGCCTAAACAAGTGCCGACCTGCAGGTGCCAAGCACTGCCCCTGAGATGCCCTGCTGTCCCACGACATCCACACAGTAGGTGTGTCAGAGGAGTTGGAGGAGATTTGCACCTCTCTGAGCTGGCAGCTGAAGGCCAAGTGGGCTAGTTTAACATGTCTCAAAGGGCATTAGAAGCCTATGTTTAGGCAGTTGAATTTTCCTGTTTTTCCTTCAGGTACTCAGCCAGTTGGCTTAGGTATCAGAAACAATCAGGTCTTGTAAGCAGCATTAATGAACTTGGGCAGGGTTCAGAAGCTACAGGGGTCCGGCTGCTTCCCACTCTCCAGACTGGCTGGTTTCAGACCAACTGAAGTGGTTCTTACCCAAACACCGGTGTTCTGTGAGCTGTTTTTCTCTCTGTACTTTGCTCAGAAAGCAGCAAGAGATATGTATTTTTATGTGGTTTCTCCTGGAATGAGTGTAGTAGCTCCTGATGGCATCTCTCCCCCTGAATCAGGCTTTCACCCCTGTGTTGGCCATGGCCACAAGTGGCAAGGACAGAGGGTGCTGGAGCAAGAGTCAAGGCATCGAGATTACTTTGAAGATCAGGATCAGGACTTGAAATTTAACTTTTTTGTGTAAGGGAAGCTTGAAGCAGAAGCACTGCACTTAAGAGTTACTGAAGGGTGTTGGAGCTGTTGGGGGAATTTAATAGATTATGGGAAAATCAGGAGCTTGGGGGGGTGTAAGGGGTTACTTAAGATTATTTGTTTATCCCTGTTTAGGAGAACCCAGTTCAGGGGAAAAAGGGTACACATATCTAATGAAATGTAACTCTCTTCTATAAACAATACTAGCAAGAAGAGTTCATCCTATAAAAACAAGTCCTGATCTTCAGCCATGATGCCTGATGAAGCCTCAGTCTCTTATATTCTTTGTGTAAATGCAATCATGACAATTAGTACATAAAACATTTTTATGGATGGAAAATGCGATGTGATTAAGACAAAGCTTTAGTGATAAAGAAATTTGAATTCCAGCTTACAGCTCTTCTGCTGGCTGTGTGGCCGTGGCAGATGCAAGCATCCAACTCCTTACACGAAGATTGTGGATAATAATGGTTAAAAGTGAAATTAATCTGAACTGATACTTTCTCATGAAGGCACTCAAGATAGTGATATGTTTTTTCTTTTTCAGAGAGGGAAATAAATTTAAAAAACTTAATTTCTTTCATTTTAAGGAGTTATGAACTGTACAAAACCAGACCATACCAGTGTCTGACTCTGTGAAATGTCAAAATAACTGCTTTTGGCTGCTAGTGGGTGTCACAGGTTCAGCAGAGATTTCTCAGAGGGATATATGCAATTCTGGAAGACGTTTGCAGGCTGCTGTGAAGGAGAATTTTTTGCTGATACGCAATTTTGAATAAAGAAGAGCTAAACACAAAAAACCCAAAACCAAGCTGCTTGTTATTTACCTTACTTGTAGAGTGAGAAGTGGTTGTCTTATGTCATTTCTCTTTCAGGAGCTTAAAAAGAAATATATATGAATAGAACTATCTATTTGTTATCCTAGATATCCTCCAGTATGAAAAAAATTGGGCCTTCCAGCTTCTTCCCACTTGTGCAAAATGACAATTAATTTCCAAACAGTCCATTGAGCATCCCATGGAATTCTCTTTAGAGGCTGAAGGAACAAGGGTAGTATTTAAACTGGAAGGAGAAGCAGCTCATACTTCTGCGTCTTTGCTTGCAGAAAGGCTGTTTCCTGACTTTGGTGTGGATTGGCAGCTTAGAGAAAGACCTGGCATCTTACCAAAGATCATCAGCCGAAGGGACAGACTTTTTTTTCCTATGTGGTTTATCCAGTGTTATTTTCAAAATATTTATCAGGTGTTGGTTCATTTTGGAGCTTATGTTTATGAACAATGTCCATGTATGGCTGGCTGCTCTTCCTGTTCCACACTCATTGCACTGCCCATATAAAAACAAAGCCAAAGTATTCCCGGGCAATGACTTTACATAGGGTTTAATTTCTCAAGTAATTCAGAGTGTAATCTTAAATCACTCAAAATTGCCTTCTAAAAGCATGTAGTCAAACAACCTCTGGCCAGTATCTCATCAGGAGACTGATGATACATTTCATACGTGTAAGACAAGGTACGTGAGGCAGAACAGGGATTACAAAAGTAACACATTGAATGCAATGGTAAAAGATGCCTACTGGCAGAAGGAAAGACAAATCTCATTCTTTGAAGATACTGTACTGCTGATCACGCATTCCTGCCATTTGGTTTTGCTCAGAATTGTAACCATGCTATTCATGGGCTGCACAGAGCAGAAAGATTTGCAAAATCAAGGCCCACTTTATGTAAACTAACTAGAACTAAACATTGCCCATGGGTCTAGGGTCTGAGGAAGGGCAATAATTGTATTGCAGAGGGTATTTTCTCACCTTATTTGCAACTACCACTTGGTGTAAGGTGACAATGACAGTGCCTTTGGAAATGCTGGTTTAGACAGCAATACAGCTGAGTCAGCACACTGGTAAGATGTTAGTGCCTCAGCTGGATTAAACTCAGCTTCAGGCTCAGCTAATAGCATAAAATGTGTCAGTGATTCCTCTCACAACAGTCTTTCCTCCTATATACTGCAAGTGGGTCCAGATGTAAACAAATTGCTGACATTGCTGTGTTGGTTGAGTGTGCTTGGAAAACAGCACATCTGCCACCAACAGTTACATCTCAGACAAAAATGAATGTAAGCACTATTAACCTAACAAAGTGTCTCTTTATCATTGCTTTTTATTGCTTTTGAGAAAATATTTTACTTTCCTTGGCAATGAGAATGAGCTTCTGACACAGTGGAGGTGGGGGCAGTGATGGCAAAGCTGGTAGTAGACAGACCTGGTAGTGCAGCTGTCCTGGGATAATGAACACTTCTGAACTGAGACAAGCCTCGCTAAACTGTCATATAAAGTAATTCCTGAAAAATGGTTGCCTCAAGATGTGGCTTCATTTGCTGACTGACTCATTCATAACTATGCCAAATTCCTTGCTGAATAAAATACTGCTTAACTTCAGTGAAGGCAATCAGGAGCACGAGGTGTAAGAGAAACCAGAATCTCAGTGCTGCCTCCTTCACTCACTGAAATGAGTCAGGATGGACGTAGATGTGGCAGCATCTGTGCCAAGTACCTGTGCCTGGAAATCTCAAGGTGAAAAACGTAATATGCAGCTATGAGCCTGAGTACATGAATACATCCATTACACCAGTAGAAGGGCATTGCAGCTTTTCCATATTTGCTGTTTCCTCTAATCAAAAGCAATATAGAAAAACACATCCAAAGTTAAGCTACAACTCAGAGACTTCTCACCCCAGATTTCCAGTGACAATACTTCCTTCTCCTTTCCAGACTAGATTTGCAAATAACTGATTTATAATCACACTCAAACTCATATGTCCAGTAACTTGCACTACAGCTACATTTTGCAGTGTATGCAGAAGTCTGTCTGCAAGCTATGATTCTATTAATATATATAAAAGGGAAGACTTGTAAAGCTTTGGCAGCAAATGTAGGTCTTGACAAAACATAAGCAAAAGATAATTAGAATTTGCAAGTGACATGGAAAGCTAATTTTGGTACTCCTTTACACTGGCTGTATACTACATCAAAAGGCATTTCACTGCCTACCTTTTCAAAATCTGGCAGCATCCAAAGTTGAGCAGTGGGAACCTGACTCCAGGTGCTCCAGGTGATAAAGCAAAGCACAATGTTAAGGTCTGGCATAATGTGAAGAATGAGGTCATGCAGTATTTTTAGAAGTGCCTGGTGTTCCTCTGAAGCATGCTCTTACTCTCTCCTTTTATTTTTTTCCTTCCCTCTCCTTTTTTTCTGTCTTTTTCTGTGAATAATTTGGCCAATGCTTGCAGAAGGCTGTTTTCGCCCCAGGGATTCTCACACATACTTCTGTTGACAGAGTTCTTGTGCAGCAAGGAAGCTGAAATGTCTTTTGTTAAGGATCTGCTCACTTCTTCTTCTGTTCTGCCCCAATGCTTGCAGGATCTTTTGGCTATTCACACAGTTCCTGTTGTTATGCTTATGGAAATTAACTGAATTGAAAAATACGGGGTTACCTTGAAAAACAGGTAAAATTATTGTCCGGAAAAAATCCTAATCTCATCATTTTCTCTTAGTCTATGTGTCTCGCATTCTCTTTGTTTGCTTAATTTTTCAGGGGAAGACTGTATTAGTCAATAGAAAATACTAAGCAAAGTCATTGTGAAAGGGAAAAAAATGCACTAGTGGCTGAGAGGTAGAAACTTTTTATTTTAGATGAGTGGTGTACTTTTCCAGCCACGATCAGGACTTGATTTGCTGGTTTATTATGTCAGTTCAGATTTAAATCAAATTTTAAATGAAAAAGTTACACATATTCACATGCTCTATGAAGCCAAAACAGATAATGAGCATTGAAATGCACTAATTTAAGCCATGTTTGAAAAGCTGTTTTAGGTGACTTGCTGTTAGAGTAACCCTATGAAATAAATCATAATCATTTGATTTCAGGCTAAGGGGAATCAAGCCAGCAAAGCAAGATACACAGAAGTTGATCTGTGAGGCTGCACATACACACTTGCGTGTGCCAGATTATATGAAAACTTCCCTTCCGTGGCATGTCACTAGCTATATCACAAATCTGTATTAATAAACTGCTGATTTGTAAGGAGTTTCCTTTATAAATAACATTCTATTTATAAGTTTTAAACTTACATGTATAAACAGCTGAAGTTGCTACACTCAGATATGCATTTCACATTTAACAAAAAAAATCCTGTTGCCATGAGTGTTGCTTTTTAATTTTTTTGCTCTTACTAATGCTGCTTGGAGTCAGTTCTGGTTGGACAGTCATCTGTGGTAGCCCTGCATTCCCTTTTTATTTGAAAAACATACGTATACTTTCATTATTTTACATCCTTACCTACCAGTAGAGCTAATGCTACAGTATAGATTTAGAATTACATATGCATACGAAAGTAATCTTCCTATTTATAAAGTCTTGAAGACCTTTTCAAGAAAGATTATTAATTTTCAGGACTTGGGTGTGCATACATTCATGACTGTGGTGAGAATTACATTATTTTGTAGGACTGTCTTTAGAGGCTTTTTGAGGCATGTAGAGATTTCGCTCTTGAATGTTCAGAGCACTCTGAGTTACAAATTTTGCTACAGGCAGGATTTCTAAATTCTCTGCTTTGCCAAGAATACTCCATTTTTAGAAGCTAGAAATTTCTATGTGTAACTCTTTATAAATATGAAATTTAATATTATACATAAAAGGGTGGGCTTTTTTCTAGTCACTGTTAGATTGAGTAAAGAGATATGTTGCACAGGATGAACAAGGGTAAACTGACATTCTCTCTTCTCACCACTTCCTTCTCAGAGATTTCTTGCCATACTTGCACAAAACCAGCCTGCTTTTGCACACTTGATTTGTTCCAGTCTCATCCCAGAAAAACATAAGAGTACAATAGAATAAGAAAATCTAGTAAACAGAAAAACTCTTTCATGATTTTTGCAATTAAACTGTAAAAATTATAACTTTACATCATATCCTGTAAAAACCAAAACTCATTTGAGAGAAATAACTTAGCAAAGTTTTAAGAGAAGTTGAGTATTGATTTTAAATGTTAGTAATATAGAGTTATATAGAGAGATAATGAAAAATACAATATTTTGGATGATAATTCATGTTTGGGAGTCTAAAGCATCATCCTAAAGTAATAGAAATAAAAAATACATAATTCACTTATCCTGTGCATGCCTACTGCAGAATTTGATGTACAGGGCAGAAACTGATGTACAGGAAGTTCCGCCTAAATATGAGGAAGAACTTCTTTATTGTGCAAATGACAAGAACAGACTGCCCAGAGAGGCTGTGGAATCTCCCTCACCGGAAATATTCAAGAAGTGTCTGGACACAATCCTGTGCCATGTGCTCCAGGATGGCCCTGCTTGTGCAGGGAGGAGACCAGATGACCCCCTGTGATCCCCTCCAACCCGACCCATCCTGTGATCCTGTGAATTTCTGTAATTGCTTCTGGAGAATTTTTTGCTAAATGTTGGGCTTATTACAGCAAAGATGTTACTATGAATGCAAAGGTGTATTTCCACAGATGTCATCACAGCAGATCCTGCTCGGCAGCATTACCAAAACTAAAGAGGGTCCAGGGAATGGGCCAAGGATGGGAAGAAAATGTGACAATAGGAAGGGGTGGAGACTGGGAAAGAGAACTTCTGGAGGAGACCTGGAGACCTGAGCACTGCTACTTCTTCTGGAACTACCATCAGATGAAGAACGGGACAGCCACCAGCAGCAATGGCTGGTGGACACAACCCACCCTCTCACCTGATGTGGGCAGCCAGGCCAAAGCTCTTTTGCTGCCCTTTGGGCAATCTACTGGAACAGGCAGACCTTTTTCATTTAAAGCTGGATTTATGTGGTGGGAGCGTGGGTGCTGGCAGCGTGCCATCTTCCAGGGTACTGGGTGTCAGGGACTCAGAAGCAACGGTGATGGCTCATAGTGAAGCACAGATAATAATTACCTGAAATGGCAGGAGGCTTCTTCACTGTGCCCACAATGTACAAGTTACTGTGTGAAATATTAGTTATTCCAATCATTCCATCTAAAACTGGGAATGTGTTTTCTTTTTCAAAGACTTTGTGCTCAGTTAGCTCTCCCACTGTTAAGCAAGAACCAAGGGTGTTCAGCACTTCCAGAAGTGAAGTCAGTTCTATGCAGGAGACTAACTTGAAGCACCTGAGAAAATGAAGGCTTAGAAGTAGGTTTCTCATTCACGCATAGACAATATAATCTATTATTATTGTGTACCACAGATAGGGGCTGAGATTCTTCTTGGTTTTATTTGTCCCTCTAAAGGCAGAATGACTGGTGTAAGCTTTTTGTCTAAACATCCTCCATAGTTTTGCATTAGGCAGTCAAGACAGGGGGGAGACTCATCCCACGTCAAAACAGGTAAACAAGACAAGTGAGAGCATTTACCTTCTGGAAGCATTTTTCTCTCTCCACTGACTCCAGCAGGAGGTTAGGCAGTTTACAATCATGTCTGATGTTTAAATAGCTATCAGTAGCTGAGAGGAGGCCTACATAAACAGTGCGTACCTGCATGCTCACATCTATTACAGCTGCAGTTCAAATGACAAAGGTAATACAATAAATCCAAATTTTCTGGATGTGTAACAGTACTCTTTCTATTACCAAACGTATGCCTGTAACAGTAAAATACACACTAACCAGCACTAAAATATGCCTAGCTGGTGTGCATTGCTTAGTTTATGGCACATGCAGTGACAGGCACATCACATGCCAGCATCTTACTTTGCTTGATTCCCACTTTGACAGTCACAGTGCTGCATTCTGACACGTCTTCCTCATCACTGACAGGCTTGCCACATACATCAAAGGCTTACGTTTCTCTTTTCATTTTGAAAAGCTTCTGTTCTGCTTTGCTGTCTCACAGATGGAGTACTGAAACAATCATTAAAATAAATACTATCAATATTCAATCAGTCACAAGAAGTAAAAGACGTGTATGGGTGAATGTAAGCTATTCAGTGATGCAGGATCAGTTCTTCAGCTGCTCCCCTCTCTCCCAGTGCATTGGAGCTGCACTGCCTACATGTGAGCATGGACATTAAACTTTTAAAGCAGACAAGGCCAACTCCAATGTAGTACTGAAGCTCTCTGCTAATTTTAGCCTCCTCCTTTGCTTTTCAAATCTACTGGAAATGGATAGGTGCTGCACTGCATTGGCAATTCACTGAATTCATGATATAGAAATTCATACCTGTACTGACATCTTCTTTTCTGTCAATTTTACCTATGACATTTCCCTATGTTTTGTTCCTTGGTCTTCCCTATGACATTTTAGTAGCTTTACCAGAGCAGTGTAAAAGTTGTCAGTGATTTAACAATGAAAATACAGTGAACAGAGGCATGTTTAGATAACAAGCATATATTTAACATCACTTTAAATTATTCTGAACCATTGTGTCAATAATCAACTTAGTCATTAACTAAAAAACATTTCTGCATTTGCCATTTCTTTCTCAGTCTCTAAGCAAAACAAGTCAAGATTCCTATGTTTTAAATTTATTTAATCTGCATACATGAAACATTTTTGAAGAGGCATAAGTAAATCTGAAGTAAATTTGATATGGACATTTCATGTTTCAGGATTACTTTTGCTAATGCACTCCATTGCAAGCATGTTCCCATTAATTTTTTTTTTTTCCAGGAGCTGAGAGGATTCAGATGTTTCGTATGAGGATGCAGGCATTAATAATGACTGTGTGATCATGGTTTTGGAAAACTAAGAATATATTTCCTGGCTACATATGCAGATTTATGTTTCTTAAGAAAAGCAAGAATGAAGTAACTTTGATCTCTGATGGATAAAACCCATTGGGATGGAAACTGACATCCATGAAGAAGAACAGGGCTCACCTTATCTTACACCTGCCAAGTGCCTGGGAACTCCAAAGGAAGCAAAGTATGAGGAATACCAAAGAAAAATGGAAAATCAGGCAAGCCCATATGAATTTCAGAATGTGTTATTGGAACCTGAGATGAGCTTGCTGTCTGTGTCATCCTTATTGGACCACAATGAGACATCCTTACAACTTGGCATGGCTGCAGGGTGTGCCAGTGCCACCAGCCAGCCTGAGACAAAGCACCTTTGTGAAGAATTATCCCATTCTACAAGGCACACGCCAAAGGAAGATCCTTTAAACTTTCACATGCACGCAGAGTGGCCAGTCCTTACAGGAAAAAAATCAGACAAGAAACCAGCAGCAAATCATGAGATCAGAGTCATAAAACACAAATCAAGCGCTATCACATTTTCTGATTTTGAATTTTTATCACATGAAGCTGACACTAAGCTCCATATTTGCGAGGCAGGAGAAGCAGATGATTTTTCTCCTGAAGAGGAAGAAGCAGATAACAGAGGTGATGATGATACATTTACGGAACTGCCACTCTATGAAGCATTTTTCAAAGGTTGTCAGAGAAGGAATGTTTCTCAAAGAAGGCAAGCTAAACATGAACTTACTAAATATCAGCACATCTGTCATTTAGAAGACTGCAATTCTGAAAAGGCATTGAAGGACCATGACAAGGAAGAAAAACACATAGAGCTGGAGGTAATACAAGCTACTCTTTAGTTTAAAGTGTGTTTTAAATAAGTAGTGTCATTTAAGGTTGGTTACAGGAAAAAGGGAGTTGCGTAAATTGTTATAGGGTGATAATTATTGTGAACTACAAAATTAAGAACCTAAACCTACAGTAAAAGTATACTAGGTTTTTTCACTAGACAAATCTTACTTAAGATTGACCACACTTCTACTACCCTGAACTTTGGTTTTCTGTTTTACTTTTTTTTTTTTTAATAATGGGAACACTTGCTCCATTTCCTGTATTCCTACAAGGTCATATATCGTGCCATGTACAGCATACAGTCTGAGGACTATTCCAGAGGGATAGAACTCACATTTAGTCTTGGAGCAGAATATATTTCTCCATGCTGAAAAATGGGCTTTTAGTGTGGTGGCACTGTAGCACTGAGCCATCTAACCCACAGCACTGTTTCCACTTAATAACTGTTTTCTGTACTATCATTTCATTAAAAAATGTGGAGGACAAGTTAAAAACTGGTATATAATAATTTTTTTGGTTGGTTGGGTTTTTCTGGGGTTTTTTTTTGTATCTGTACTGTTATACATCATGATGCTCTAGAGACCAGTGGCCAAAATGAAAACAGAAGATTCAGAACAAAATTAAAAACCCTGTGTAATAAAAATCATTCAACTATATATAACCATTCCAGAAAAAAGAGGTAGAGTAAATTAATTTTGTTTATTGGAACTGGAGGAACAGAAGCCTCCCAATTGAATTGTCACTGGTCTGGGGAATAAGCACGGTTTCCTCCCTACTCCCAGCTGGTGACAAACCAAATGACTGGAGCTAAACATGTTTATCATTGGAGAAGTTCAGTTGTAGTAAAAAAATATGAAGTGACTCCAAATAGTGGGCAAAAACAAACCCTTAGAATTCCAATGTTCCTGACCTTGCAGCACAAATTGATCTTAACCTGCAGGTCAGGCATACCTTTCTTTCCTCTCTCTTCTCCTTCCTCCAGCTTTTGAAAGTTATTTTCCATGTGAATCTGCTCTATGCCTTGAAAACCAGGCTGTAGTCCTAGTCTTTTACCCAGTGTGTTTTACTTTATTTTGCCTGAAGTTCTCCTTTTACTTCTAGTGCTTATAACACAGAGTTGCTTCATTGAATTCTGATTAAATGAAAGGAAGTAGAATTTGGACTATACTGTCCACATTTAGATCAAAACTATGGTGTACAATACGTAATGCCTTCTCTCCTTTAGTACTAATCTATCTCCAGTTTGGGGTGACTAATTCTGCCTTTAACTGAGTGGGAGTTCTGTGCTGAATTTCATACATATCCCAACTTCTCTGCAGAAACCCATCAGCACACAAAGAAATAAGCCAGATTTTTAGAAATTTTTCTCAGCAGATAGTATTAGAAGACCAAGGCTCAAAGATGGCCAAAGACCAGGTGCAGATTTTGATGCAATACTGACCCTGGTTCTTGTGACACATGGTTTATTAAGTAATTGCTTTGTTATTCTAACATAAGCCAAGTCTTACTTCCCCATTTATTCAGAAACATTCACATTAATGAAAATAATATATCTCAAAATGGAGGCACATTATCCTTTGGATTCTCTTTACTGAAGGTCATTGCCATAGATAAAAGGGAGAGGCCAGGAGATGTTGTCATTTAGTTTACTTTATGTCTATGCCATAAAATAAACTCAAGGATGCAGCTTGTAGTGCAAAATAATGGATTATAAATTGCCAGACAAGCATGTGAAATTACCTTCTAAATCTCAGTAAATGTGTCAAAACATTTCAAAAACTGGATGCAATGATGCAGTCCTGGTTTTGATTTTTTTTTAATGCAAATAAGTATGAGTCATTCTAGGAAAGCCTCCTAGAATTAAAAAAAA
>VYXC01005620.1:1385539-1452536 GCA_013397175.1 Platysteira castanea
TCTTGTCTCTCAAATTTTAGCAGCAGTTATGCATTACTATTCAGACTAAAAACTCCCCCCATGACTCTGGTTGAAGCAAATGTATGTCATTGTCAAGTTACTTATTTCTGTTGTTTAGAAATGGTGTTGGGGAGATATTTCTTTCTAGTGGAAAGAAATTAAATAAAGACAGCATGGGGTAAAAATCCTGCCAAGAGCAACTGTTACTGCTAAACCTAAAACTTACAAACCATATAATAAACAGATTACTTTGGCCATACAGATGCAGACTACCTCACACAACACTCTGCACCAGATCCTGGCTAAATCCTTGCTACTGGAGTTCACAGTGAAATTGTGTTTAATATCTACCGTGCAGGGCATTCCTAGCCAGATGTACTTGTTACTGACTGCAAACCTCCTATTTTAGGTCTAGAAAGGAGGAAAGGCTGTCACCTTCTCCAAGATGGAAGTGCTGGGCCCTGCAGGCAGTCACCACAAGCAGAGTCAGTGTCCCAAATTCCTCTTAAATAGCTGTTACCTGCATTTAGGCAACAACTGTTGAACTTCTTGTTACATTCTAATTAATAAGCCGACACAAATCTTCAAGTGCAGTGAACAGTAAACAAGTAGAGGGAAGATGGAAAAAATTCAACCTGTGTATGCTGCCAACTCTACGTCAAGTGGAAGAAACTGCTGAAAACAATTCATATAATGATGCCCTTTAAGAAAATCTTTCTTTTTTTTCTGAAGGCATACAGCTTCTGCCCCTTCTGAGTGGTACAAGATAAATGATACTTCTGTTCAGTTTATGAATTCAGCATGGTCCCCGAGTTTCCACCCTTAGAGCAGTTCCACATATACTGCCCGTGCTTTCTCATAAAATCTAAATTTGGCAATCTGTTTTTCTTTGTCAGGAGCCTGTAATCAGCAGTACATTTAATGCCCCAACACAGTTCTGCCCAAATACTTAGGCTAATGGTTGGACAAAATGTTCCTAAAGGTTCTTTCCAACCTAAATAATTCTATGATTATTTGGTTAATTCTGTCCAGAGATTGTTTTGCAGATCTGAAGTGGCACCTTCAGCCATTTTTCCTTGCCTGTTTGACTTCAAGTCTTCATATCAAACTTGATATGGTGTTTGTGCATGCAGCCATCTCTGCGTACAGGGGCAATAAATTATTCAGAATTGCTCCTGAAACATAAGATTTTTCTAGACTGTCATTTCTTCGAGCCATACTGAGCAGGACATGGCTGATGACCATATGTAACCAGGAACTACTATTCAACTTTCCATCAGTAAGTTTATCCTATCCTTACATAGCCTGAAAAAAACATGTGTTACTTTCAGGAGTAGCACTTCAGGCAAGTAAAAACTTTAAGATATTTGACAGATATTAGGCAACAAGAAAGTATTAGGAAATCATACCCTTGACAGTGTGAATTGCCATGGATCTTCTCTCACCTTGGGGATTGTATAAAAATCCTTGGCTGCTGTATGGAAATTGTATTGTATGAACGAATTAGAAATAGAAACTGTATAGGATTGTATAGAAATTTGGCTGCTGCAAAGAGACAAGCACAGTCCTACCAACACGGCAGCAAACTTTCTCAGACAATTTCAAAGTCTCTTTCGGCAGCCCGTATTAGCAATTGGAACAGCCAAAACTGTTTCTGTTGCTGTTGACATTACTTAGGGCACCTAAGTGAGTTGTCACAGCTTCCTCCATTGTTTCTCTTTCCCTTGAGAGACAAGGGGATAAGTCAGGAAGGCCATGTGCTGGAAAGGAACCGCTTAGAGTAACCATTAGGACATGCTAGGTACTCCAGTAGCCCCTCTGCAGCCTCCCTGTCTGCACACATATTTACATCATGCCTCTCTCAACACACTTAGGGAGATCTAAACCAAACCTGCTTGTTTGTTTAAAGCACCACAATGATGGACTAATATTTGCATTGAACGTTACCATGTTCAGCTGGGTCAAACAAAGAGTGAGATGCCACTCCCCAGGAGAGACAAGATGACCGAAACAGATAATTTGGTAATTAAGGTAGTATTCACAGTGAATATCTGTGTCAGGATTTGGCCTTCAGACTGCAAGTTCAAAGACTTTTGGAGGAGGCCGAACAGGCGTGGGAGTGGCCACTACAATGTCACAAACAGCTTCTGTGTGCAGCTCTGTATTGTGTTAGCAGGGGAGCTGTGCCATCACCTCTCACCATCAGTAAATCTTCAAATAAAAGTTTAGTGTTCTAAAGCAGGCTTGTGAAAGCTCCACTGTTTTTGATATTTAAAGTTAAGGCAACTGAACTCTGGAAATTATTTCAGAAAACAGTAATTTACTAGCAAAAAAACTGGATGATCAGTTTCTCTTTCCTTGATTATTCACTCACTTTCACTAATTTCATTGTTCCATCCTTGTACTACAGTTAGGTAAATTTTATCCTCATTACACAATCACTGCCGAATGAAAAGTTTGATAATCATTGTATCAGCTTAAATCATAAGATTTAGGCTGGAATAATTTGCTGAAATGCAATATGGAAGCATCTGTCCCTCATTTTGTCTGCTTGATGCAGAGTTCCTTTCCCAGTCTGTGCTCATGTCTGGGATTGCCCTGACATGATGCAGCCTCTTGCACTTGGACTTACTGGACCTCATGAGGTTCTTGTGGGTCCACTTCTCAGATTTGTCCAGGTCCCTCTTGATGGCATCTCATCCTTCTCTTGTGTCAACTGCACTGCTCAGCTTCGTGTCATCTGAAAACTCGCTGAGGGTGCACTCAATCCCACTGTCAGTGTCACTGATGAAGATATTGAAGAGCACAGGTCCCAAGACAGAGCCCAGAGAGACAGCATTTGTCAGTGGTTTCCGCCTGGACACAGAGCCATTGACCACAATTCTCTGGCTGTGTCCATCCAGCCAATTCTTTATTAACCAAATAGTCCACCCTTCAAATCCACATCTGCCTCCAGCTTGGAGATAAGGATGNGTCAGTGGTTTCCACCTGGACACAGAGCCATTGACCACAATTCTCTGGCTGTGTCCATCCAGCCAATTCCTTATTAACCAAATAGTCCACCCTTCAAATCCATCTGCCTCCAGTTTGGAGATAAGGATGTCATGGGGGACTGTTTCAAAGGCCGTGCAGAAGTCTAGGTAGATGACATCAATCAGTCTTCTCTTGTAATTTCTGCAGTCACAAATAGAGGAGATAAATCCCATAAAATTTATTCAAAAGCCATAGTCCTTACAGTCAATTATCATTCCTTAAAATACATGTGTACCTCTGTGTGACTTGTTAACATTTTAATCAAGTAATCATACCCCATGAGACAGGAATCACAAAGTTTGAAGTCTTTGACAATGAAGTTGACCTGGCAGCCTGCCCAGGTGGCCATGAAGGCCAATGGCATCCTGGCCTGCATCAGCAATAGTGTGACCAACATGACCAAGGCAGTCACCGTCCCCCTGTACTGGGCACTGGTGAGGCCACACCTTGAATCCTGTGTTCAGTTCTGGGCCTCTCATTGCAAGAAGAAGACTGAGGTGCTGGAGTGTGTCCAGAGAAGGATAATGGAGCTGGGGAAGGGTCTGGAGCACAAGTCTGATGACGTGCAGCTGATGGAGTTGGGGTTGTTTAGCCTGGAGAAAAGGAGGGTCAGGGGAGACTTCATTACTCTCTACAACTGCCTGAAAGGAGGATGTAGCCAGGTGGGGGTCAGTCTCTTCTGACATGTCTCAAGTGAAAGGACAAGAGGAAATGACCCTGAGTTGTGCCAGGAGAGGTTCAGATTAGATATTATAAAAAAAAAAAAAATCACCTGAAGAATGGTTAGGCATTGGAATAAGATGCCCAGGGAGATAGTGAAGTCACCGTCTCTGGAAGTGTTCAAGAGACATCTGGATGTGGGAGTTGGGGGATACAGTTTAGGAGTGATTATGGTGGTGCTAGGTTGCTGGTTGGACTAGATGATCTTGAAGGCATCTTCCAACCTTGCTGACTCTGTGATCCTGTGAATTTTCCTTATTCAGATTATACTGAGTTCATTCAATTTAAATGATTGAAACAGAGCAGCAGTCAAGCCTACATCTGTGATGAGATACAAGACCTGCCAAAGTAAGGTTCTTAGCCTTATACTTGGATGGCTTATACTCTGCTAGGTCCTTGTGCCTCTTGTACTCCTGCTCAGCACCTTGCTTAGCCACTCTGAAGCCTTTTCTGAGAGGTATTTTTCTGTTTTCATTAATGAGGCAGTGGAACTTAGGTGGAATTTAAGCTATCTGAAAATTGCCCCACAATAGTTCCTTCTTCTCTAATTCAGTTGTACAAGGGCAAAAGCTAGAAAGGAACATATTAGAGTGAAGTACAAATTCCTACTCTCATTCCTCCCATACTTTGGAAGTTTGTACTTCATTTTACCCTATGAAACTGAGACTCCAAAGCTAGAGGAGGAGAATGGTTGCAAACTTGTGATGACTTCTTCGTGAGGAATAATACAGTTATTATTATCTCCTTTTAGTCATCTTCTGCAGACATAGGAAGTCTACCCAGGTAGGAGAGCTGAGCACTGAAATAACAACACCCAGGGAGAACAGGGTATGAAGTCAAGGGGAGGAAAATGGGAAATTACTTGTCTAAGAAAGGAGCGATGCACTGAGCTTTATACATTCTAATTTCCTTTGTGTGTCTGTAAGATTTGCACTTCCTGTATCTCAAGGACACATTCTCTAGAGCTGATAGAAAAGGACATGGTAAGTCGAACTTTGTAAACTTTTTAGCATTTATGCTTGTTTTCTGCCTGCTTGGAAAAGGGTTTGGAGAACTGCTGATTACTTTATCAATGATGCATGATTATCAGTCAATAGATAATCACAACCAGCTCTTTATTATTAAGAGTCGCATAAATGCTGGCTTAGGGTCTTTAATTATTAAGTTAAAAGAAAGAATTTTTTATTAGCTTCACAAATTTGAAGGACTAATGGTGAATATAGCATTTTGTATTGAGTACTTTTTTCTCTCACCTTATTATTCCCATTACAATATGGCATTTGTTGTGTCCTGCTTGTTGTGGACATTAGCTACGTGACTGTTTATACTGAGAAATTATAGGAACTTTGCAAAATAACAGTAAAGTTATAACAAGTAAAGTTATAACAAGATCTGAAAAGAATTGGTATATTGAAATCATGCAGGAAAACATGTAGATACTATAAAAATTACTGCCCTTTATCTCTTCAGCATACTGGCATGCTGCTTGCATGTTTTAATAAACATGCATCACTCATTGTTGATAAATATAGAATTAAAAAATAAAATGGGATATGGGCCTAGAAAGGATACACTTCTTGCCATTAGCAGATACACCTATTTTAAATCACAAGATCATCTTCAGCAGGCATCAGTGGCTACTGGGTTGAAACTGGAGAAACCATGCACTCTGGTTTTTGTAGAATATATACTATAAACTATTTTGAGCAGTCCCTTTCAGTTTGGGCTCTGCCAAAATCTTCCCGGAGACAAGTATAATTTGAGGGCATGTAACCTGCCCTTTATCAAAAGCAAAGCTGATAAACAAATCTCCATGTTAAGGGGTGACTAACACTCAAAAAATTCAGAGGGCTGCATTGCAGCTGATTCTTCTGCAGTTTGCAGAATGCTATCACTCTAAAAACATGTAGTATATGGTATGTATTACTGACCTAGTGAGATTCTGAGAAAATTAAAACTCCAGGATAACCTAATGAAGAAAATTTGATAATTAGACAAAGGGACAACTGATCTTGACTTTCAAACTCCTTTAGAAAATTTACAAAATACTTGGTGTTGAACTAGGTTATATATGTATTTTATGTATATATTATACATATATTACAGAAGCTGAGATTATTGAGTTACCTTGCACAGTGTGAAACCCTTGGCCTGTTCAGGTTAATGTGTAGAACTTTACAGCTGTCCTATTGAGATATTGTACTGCCAGCGAATTTTGTTGCACAGCCTCACCATGGCCCCATGTGCACACATTAGAAGACCCCACAAGCAGCATTTTGGGAACTCCTACTTTAGCGTGTTCAAGAGCATCAGTGCTTTGTTTATTGTTTATATTTATTGTTATTGGTTTTATTTATCTGTAAAATATTATCTGAAATATTCAGAAGACTAAATAGTTAACACAAGAGATGTATTATACTAAAGGGGGAGGATACTCATTACGTGTTAACTTGAGTTATAGTTTTTTTCAAATACTGACTACTTTATTTGTTGTGTATTTGAATATTTTCAAATCATAAGGCCACCTCAGGAAAGACCAATATTACTATTGCTCTCACCAGAAAACATAAAAAAAGATTATGTGTTTATGGTTGCACTGAGCCCATAAAATAGAAGTATATCAAGATCTTTCTTTAAAAGTATCTAAAAATATCTTGAACCTATGCAATGTGAGCCCATTCAAGTATTTCATGTATCTCTACAGAAGGAGAGAAAAAGTCAACAGAAAATATGCCCTAAGTCAAGGCTGTAATGCACAAAATTCCTCTGTCAGAGCAAGGGAACAGGCACCTGTGAGAATTACAGACTGAGTTTTAGGTGCAGGGAACCAGAAGAAACATGTAGAAATCTGTTAATCTGCTTATCATTGAAATTAGGATATTTCTTCAAGGAACAGATGGAGACACTGAATAAACTGTGGGATGGGCAGTAAGCAGAACTTGTGAGATCAGAAACTTGCAAAAAAGATGAGAGGACCAGGCTGGGTTGCATTTAAGCTCGTTTGGCTGACAAGCAAGGATTTGTTATGTTTTTCAAGTCATGCAATAAGAACTGCAGTGCAGCAGAGAGAAAAACCCAAACAAAACAGAAAGAAACAGAATCAACAACCTTGCAAATTTTATTTTGTAATATGTAAAAGTTCTCAAGATGGAGTAAGAAAAATGAGTTACAAATTTCTTCACTCACAAAAGTCCCACTGAAGGATTGTGGCACTTCCTATAAGGCATTTAGGTGCTTTTGAAACTTCCTCCTCGGTAACACATGCCCAGTTAATGAAAATCAGACTCTAGTGATACAGCTAGGAGCGCTCTGTCCTTCTTTGTGTGAAATTTTAATAAAGTAATGTTAGCTTGTAACAGCCGTGTTTCTTTGGTAGTGCCATGGGACCCCAACTGACATGACCTGACATGCTCAGGGGTCTGTCACCATTTTGGTACTGCCACATCCCAAGCTACCATACAACCAGAAATCTGTGTGAACACTGAGATCCATGATTGAAACCAATTCAGAGAAACATAAAAAAAAAAAATTTTAAATTTCATGAACTTCATAGAGAGTTTAGGGTGATGGATCTGAGATTTCATTTTATGACATTCTCGTGTGGTTGCTTTCTGTAGGAAAATGTCATCAGCCTCAAGCCTTTCCTTAGCAATCTCCCCAAGTATGGAGTATTTCAAATTCTAATAAAAATGGAAACAGATTGTTCTTTCTCTCCAAGCTTTTGTTCAAACTGATGTTCTTGTAAAACTCTTGCCAAGTTTTGAATTATCTCAGAGCTAAGACTTTTGCAGTGCAGCAAAGGGCAATCTCCTCTGAATTAGCTTGGAGTTCTCCTGAAATAAATCAGACAGGGCATTGAAGTCAATATCTGCATTTGAAATATTTTTTCTTCTAGAAATTAACTTCAGTAAAAACTCAACAGTCTTTTGTATTGTACTACTGGGCTTTTTTTATGTGTGCTTTCTATGGATTCTGAAATTCTTTCCCATTTAGAATATCAATCCAATGTTTCAAAGATCAGGTCTAGAATAGATAATGTTCTAGTGTCAAAGATTTAACAGCTCATTTCTAATGTACGTGCAGAGGAACTTTGTTTGGTTTTAACCTAATCTTTGTGATGAAGTAATTAGTGATATGATAAATTACTGTAAGTTTTGCAGTTACCATTTGTTGTTTCTATTCAACCAGTAAAATGGTGACATTTCAGTATTTACATAATGATGACTTTTCACTGTGGCAAAAGCCTTGGCAGTTAGTCTAAGGTCTGATTTACTTAAATTAAAATATTTAAAAAGCTGATAAACCTGCCAAGAAATAACAGAACATAACACTACAACTTGCATGTATTTTATTCTTTACGATGTACATCACATATCAAGATCAAGAGAAAAGTACACAAAGCCAGTAACTAGAAAAAAGAATAAACAGACTGCCTTTTATTAATATGCCAAGATAGGTGCTAAACTGAGAGAAAGTGGAGTACCAACTATTTCTGCAACTAAGGATCTAGACTCCAAGAGTTCACCTCAAGCTGTACTTTTATCTGCTGTGTTTTAGAGTTTACCAAGGTATTACAAATAACTGGTGATGTATGGAAAACGGTCATGTTTGTGAGATAAAAGATGATTAAACTAAAAAAGATTACCCCTGGAAGACAGAAACATTCCAAAGACCCTAGGGGTTTTTTAAAATAAAAGTTGCAATACTACGATGCATTTCTAATGCAAGGGAGCTATGTTTTGTGTTTTGTGTTTTGTGTAGTATAGATCACATGCTATCTTGAATTGTCCAAGCCTTGTCTTGGGGGACACATAATGCACTGAGGTTAAAAAAAAAAAAAAAAAAAGATTAAAAGAGCAAAATAGGATTAAAAAGCCTTAGTGGGAAACCCCCAATATTCCAAGCAAGCAGAGACGAACTCATGTCTTTCTGAAAGGCAAAAGCAAATTATACAAGTTCAGAAAATGCTTTTGAAACCAAACTTTTCAGACATGAAAAAGCCTGCATTTTGCATGTGAATGACAGACAGCAAACTTTAAAACTGCCACTTCTCCAAGTAAAAGAATTTACCATGAATACAAACAAAAAATAACAGCAAACTCTAGTAAGAATTGCTATAAATTGGAATGTATACATTCACAGTTTAAAAACTCTAAGATCATCTTCTCCTGTGTGCAATGTTTCCAGTTTTGTATAAAGTTCTTAAGAAGATGAGTTTAAGTTGCATCAAACAGAATGAAGATATCTAAGCTAAAATAAAAAAAAAAAAAAGACTTGACCTTCTTGATGGGTGCTTTTTTTCTTATTTGTAACTTGTGTTCAAATGGTTGCAAATGCTAAGGAGTGCTCACACAAGCAGCTTGGAACACAGAGTGTTTAATTCTAATGCAAATTAAAATGAATCTGTAAGAGTAGCAAGTATGAGTTTGAAAACTGTACAAATTTGAGTAGGAAAATTTGGTTTATATATCTAATTTAAAATTGGCAGTATATATCAAAAAACCCCAACCTCCTAAGTATAGCATGGCAAATAAAGTGTTCCATTTTGTAAAGGAAGTAATTCTTTCTAAATTTGGGGTTACTCTAGTTCAGAGAAAATCTCACCAAAGATTTAAAATTCTCCATGACAGTGAATAATTCCTTACCCTGGGTGTGATAAGTAGGAGCCTCCTGCAGCTTGCTAGGTGGGCTACTAAGGAGCTTGGATAGCCTAATTGGCAGGTAAAGGTATTTCCCCCAGAGGAAAGTTGTCAGAATTAAGCTGTCTTTGAAAAGTAAATCAAATTTGATGCATTGACAAATATCAATTATATGAAAAGAGTATCACTTATCATGTAAGATATGAAATTGCTATCACTTTGGCATTTTAAATTTTAAATTCAAACTCATGTTGGGTGGGTTGCAACTGGGCTGGTTTTTACACTGTCTAAGCAGGGTTTTTCCAGCAGGGTTTTTCCAGCAGGGCTAAACTGTACATTGATCAGTTTATGCACATTTTCCCTCTAAGAGCTGTCTAGCCCAATTTCTTTTGTTATTCTTTTGGGTTTTGGTTTGTTTTGTTGGTTTTTTTAATGGGTGGCAATGTCACATTGGGACTATACAGAGGTGAGCAGGATTGGAGAGCAGTTGGGAGGACTTGTCACTTTTTAAGTTCCTCAAGTGTTGCATTAAGACAAAGTGCTAAAATACAAACTATGATCCTTCCAACCTTTATCCTGGCGTGTTTACATATACTCCAAGCGCACATAATACTTTCTTCTCAGGGATATCTAGAGATCTTCCTAAACCTGAAAATCTTGCAATTCTACATTATACTTCACTTTCCTAGCAAGATTTTGCTTATTATTGCTACTGTTAAGTCTCCTGCATCTCAAAATACACTTGTTTGAAGTACGTAACTGGAGAAACTAGCTGAAATCCTTGAATTATCCTAGGAATTGTTTGTTTTCAGTTATTTGCAGAGTTACACCAATAGATCTTTTTATGTGGATTTTTGTGGTTGATGGAGTTTTTCTAAAATATGCCATATCACAGGGAACTGAAATATGTGAGAATAGAATTATCAATGCTGGTAATCATCCCACAGCAGGGGTTTTTTTCACTCTTATAATTCTCCTAGTAATTCCAAACAACAGTGTTTTCCTGTTCTTTTCAATAACCATTACTCTTATAAATAAAGCTTACCAAATGCCTTAACAAGAATAAACAGAATTTTTGAATGCTTTCAGTTAAGGTACTTCACAAAGAGCCAGGCAAATACAAATAAAGCTAAAGTACTCCAAAATACAAGCTATGTTAGAACTGGGAGTCAATAATGGTCAGGCTAAATCTCTGCTTGATAAGTGAAACCCTGGGACAAGCTCATGCTTTCAGCTTCACCTGCCTCAGAACTTCTTCAGTGCATTTGTATTTTGAAGATTTTGCAAAACTCTTGTATATTACAAAAGTAGTTGCTACAGGTCACTGATCTCCCTCAACCCTTCTTATTCCCACAGAAGATGTCTGAAGCAAGGGACAGAGAACATGCCTGAACCTTAAGGTTCTGGTAATAGTAGTTTTTCCTACTTAGTGACCATCATACTCTTATAGCAAGACAGATTTTTTGAGCTCTAGGCCTCATTTTCCAACCTACAAAAACACTTACATGGCATAAGCAATATGTTTACAAGCTCTGGGAACACAGAAGCTATTATTTTCTTTCAGGAACAATGTCTAAGTTGCTTTATCAAACCAACCTTTCTTCAAAAATTGAGATCAAACTGATTTGTTTAACAGAAAGTGTTTTAGGTTTTTAAACTCAGTATCTTCTTCCCAAGCTAAAAAGGACGTGCTAAAATACATAATCACTATTTTGTTTCTGTTTGTGATGTAAAAAGCCACAAAAGAGTCTTCATAAAGTAAGATGTCCAGGGGAAGCAAAATATTATGCAGTCAGTATTATGCATATATGCAGTCACCAAATGCAGCCACTACTATGTGGTAATAGTACAACACTTACTTCACAGTTCCTTTTTTTGTTTTTTATTCTAGCAAGACAGGGCTTCAGCTGCTTACAAATACCATGAATAGTTATAAATGCCATGAACAGTTAAAGTTTTGAAAGTTGTTTTGATCACTCATGTGGTATTTATATCTGTTTCTAATCTCTGAAAGAAGAAATGTAGCTCGAATTCTGAACACTATAGATACATAACTAGCAATAATAATTGAAAATATAAGACTACACACTACATAAATTAATAAGGGATTAAGGATTCTATGAATGCACAGACAAATACATTAAGTGATGATCTTAATTCAGCATTTAAATTCTGCCCAATTTCTTCAGCTTCTTAGTTGCTATACATGTCACAGCTACTCTTGTCATTTAGAGAAAAACGAGAAAGCACAAACTACAGGAGATTATTACAGCAGCACACCTAATGCTGGGGCTTTTAGCATAGGCAGGTAGTAGAAATAGATATTTCAGTTTACCAAACAAAAGATGGCAAAAAAACCCAAACAAACACAGAGGGGTGACTTGCAAAACGTGTCCCTGGTATAGCCAACAGCTTGTTCAAAATTTCTTGTGTAAGACTCTTTGCTTCTCTAGGCTGAAAGCTTTTGCCAGTTTTACTAGGCAGGGAGGAGTGAAATCTAATCTCTATAGTTTAGCCTACTGATTCTCTGCCACTCAGATATTTAAGTATCTATGGTTCCTGATCCTCCATGGGGCCTGGTGGAGTAGGCCTGCAGCTCTTTATCATTTTCTCCCAGAGAAACTGGGAATGTACTAGGAAGACCAGGAGGAGTGGAAGTGGGGATGGTGCACAGCACGTCTTGCCTTAACACGGAGTTAAGATATCAGCAGAATATTATCTGGGTGTTAGGGAATGTATCCAGTTTCTATGCTATTGAGAAAGCAGGCTGTCAAATGAGGCACATAAATTACTTGCACAGTTGAGGAAAAGACACTCATGTCTTTGAAGGGCTCCAGAGGGAGATCCCATCTGATTAAGTGCAGGCATTTAAGAAACTTAGACAATGAAAAGAAAAATGTGTCTCCTTACTCATCTTTCTCACTTCCAAAAATTTATACATGGAGATTTATTTGTTGCTGTGATCAGTGTCCTTATGTCACTTTTACAAGCTTCTTGAAACTGAAATGCTACAACCTATAGTCCATTCAAAACAAGATGAAACATTAAAATTAAACTATGTACATGTACTATAAACAATACCTGGAACTAGTTTTATCTGGTCACCAAGCATTATGTGTATTTCTGATTTCAACTGCATACTCAGACTTACTTCCACCTCCTTTAACTCTGGCCAACTCAAAATTTTATTGTTTGTGTTCCACTGTATTTTTAGTTAGAGATATTTTTTTCTTTCCTCATTCCCAATGATGGGGTTTTTTCCAGAAAAGATTTTCAAAAATGTACTCATCTGCTGCAATTCTGCCACAAAACGTAATTTTCTTTTATGTGACTGTTTTTAATGCACTATTCTTCCCCCCGCCTAACATTCAGAAAGGGAGTAAATAAATCCCTGTCTTGATCCTTGGCCACTAGAGACAGGCATCTAATGAAGCTCACTGCACTCTGAGCGCTCTGCAAGGAGCAACCTGGCAGGGCTGACACTTAAACGGAAGCTTTCTCAGCTGAAGGGGCTGAGGAAACCCCTTTGCTGCTTATGAAAAAATAAATGAGCATGTGGGATGAATGACACAAATCCTATAAAATCAGTAAATAAGGTCTGAACAACCTTTGTAATGTATTTTTCTTCAGTTTCTTGATCAGAGACCAACTGCCCTTCATGAAGGAAAAAAAGTCATTTATAAAATTAAGCATCTCAGGATAGGAGTGGAAATTTATAGTCCTACTGTTTCTACAGACTTCAACTAGTCTCCCCATGATGATTATCTCAGAAAAGTAATTAATTGTTCCAAAATGCTTTTCAGATTAAAGATTACCACCCTGACATTCTGCAGAATTAATGCCTCCTGCCTCACCCTGTCAGCACCTCCTGCTCCCCAAACTATTCCACACCTCTCACTGCTTTCCATCACACTCCAGTCCTCTCCTGTTCTTGCATTACCTCCAGTTTCTACTTCCCGCTATTTTCCCAAAATTGCCTATGTCTTCTCCACTTCCCTTCCCCTAGAATGTCGCCAGCACGCCCTCCACGACTCCATGGAGGGGCAGTCAATATGTGCTTTACCTAGTGGTACCTTTCCATTGCCTGGCCAATTAGCACACATAAGTTCATCAGCAGCTACTCATAAATCATACTGGTTGTTATCTCATCCTTATTTTTATAGTGGGCCATCACTTTTGTCTCTTGAACAGTCACAATTTTGATTAAACTTGGTTGTCTCTGATATTTCTTCCTGTCTTTTAAACTGGCTTGAAGGTATCTGAACTTTTCAAAAGTTGTGGGAGAAATGTCACAGCAGCTGAGCAACACAAAGCCAGAACACTATGATTCTGTTCTCTTAAAACACCAAGGGAAAAAAAAAAAAAGAGAAAATATGAAAGAATTATTTGAAAGTATAATTACTTTATCCATAAGTACCATTAAAATATAATGGAAAATTTTGGAAAAAATGGTACAATTACCAGTAAATTAAAACTATAAATTCCTATAGGAAAGGTGTATTACAAAAAGTAAATGAAACTAGAAAACTAGACTATCCAAAAGGAAAAAAACACAAGAACTGATTTTTAAAAGGTATTTAAAAATACTTTGATTGATGTGGTCCAAAATGTCTCAGGTTTTTTTATTAAGGAAGAAGAGAAATTGGGAGTTACATTTATTCTCATTTGTATTGACCCAGATGACAAAGAACCACAATCAAAATTAGGCTTCTCCAGCACCAAGAGCTGTTTGCTGTAACACGATCTAAACTCGTGCTTCAAAGCCTTGATTCTCTGTTCTACCAGCTTTTCCTGAGTGTCATGATGTCAACATTAGTAGGCTGATCCTCCACATCTGGATCTGACGCTTTGCCAGGCTTCACTCTCTGTACTTAAAGGAACTGCAATTACAGCCTGACTTTGACTTGCAGCATCCAGGATTTCTGTTCTTCCTCCCTACCCACATCCTTCCATTTCATGCCCCAAAATGTAATGAACTTTGAAGAAAAAAAAGCCCCTTTTGCATCACCAAGATTGTTCAAATCTACCAACTCAGACTCATTTTTATATGTCAAATGAAATAAGCAAATCTTTAGTGTTTTCAGAAATGCATAACTTTAGACATTCTTCTCTTGAGCTGTTCTGAAGTCTAGAAGTTTGAAGAAATTTCTCTCTTGTCTGGAAGTCCCCTTTTGCATTTAAATATCAGAGCTGAGCTCAAGCTGTCTCACAGCTAAAAAAAAAAGTCCTCAATTGATCCAAGGCAAACTGTGATATAATCAAATGGTTCAAACACAAATAATTTCAGAATTATGTGCTTCTGACAGCCAGGGCTGCCTAGCCTCGAGAACTTGGGCAAATTTTGCATTGATAACTCTCTCAGATTATCTCTGCAGCTCCTATCATTCATTAAACTATTGAAATCAAGGCAATCTATTCATACCTCAGGTTTGACACAATTATATTCCTGAAGTTGAACAGAATCAGTCTCAACTGAGTACAATTTACTCTGACATCTGTCAGGTATGACAGAGGGGCAGATTTCCCATGCAGAAAATTACAGATTTAATTTTCAGAAAACTGCGTAGCTATTTAGAAGTGCAGTTAGCCAATTTTAAGTGCAATGCTTTTATGGCAGCAACTGTAGTCTTGAACATAAAAGCAGGAACTTTTGTTCAGTCTATGCAATTGCAGAAATATTTCTGAAAATATCTCTGCTGCAGGACACTCCACAACCCCTCTGGGCAATCTGTTCCAGTGCTTGGTGACCCCTCATATTCAGGTGGAACTTCCTGTGCATCAGTTTCTGCCCCTTGCCTCTTGTTCTATTGCTTGGCAGCACGGATCATCCTCTGACACCCTCCCTTCAGATACTCATAGACATTGATGAGATCCCCTCTCAGTTGTCTCTTCTCGAGGCTGAACAGAGCCAGTTCCCTCAGCCTTTCCTTGTAAGATGCTCCAGTCCCTTGATACACTTTGCAATCCTCCGCTGAAGAGAGATGCTCCAGCCCTTCGCAGCCCTCCGCTGGATCCACTCCAGGAGCTCTGGGTCTCTCTTGCACTGAGAAGCCCAGAAATTAAAGATGTGCTTGTCTTTAGATCACTTTTAAGCCTTGTGTACTCTGCTTAGCTGTGCAGCCAAGGCAGCAGCAGCAGCCTCCGCACGCCCAGCCAAGGCATGAGGCAGGTCTTTCTAGATGAAATGCTCTGACACACGGAGAACCTGAGGCAGGGCGCTATGGAAAAGTCACTTCCTGGAGGGGCAAAGCCAGACCCGGCTAGGAGAGTCTCCACACCACGGGGGAGGCTCTCGGGGCAACCCTGAAGCAGGGCGAGCTCGGAGGCCCCTGACGGCCTTGGCACCCCGGCGTTTGCTCGTCCCCGTCCCGGGGGCCGCTGCGCCCCTGAACGTAACGGGGACGGACCGATCGCTCTCACGGGCAGGCGGGCGGCGGCTCCGGGGCTCAGCCTCGCCCCCCAGCGGCTTTTCTCCTCACAGAGGCCGTGCGGGCGGCGCGTCCCAGTGCGGGGACAGAGGGCGAGGCACGGCCGGATCCCCGAGCGATGCCGGCGAGCGAGGCTCGGCCGGGTCCCAGAGCGCTGCCCCGGCAGCTCCGGCCGCCCCTGCCCGCCGGGGGCGCTCTCCCCTCCCTGCCCACTAGGGCNCCGGTGCCGCTCCCCTGCTCTGCCTCAGGGCCCGGCTCCGGGGCCGCAGCGGCGGCGGGAGGGGCGCGTGTGCCCCAAACGCGCCCCGAGCCCGCCCTGCCTCGCCCTCCTCGGCCCCTCTCGACGGGACGTGCTGGTCCCCGCCCTGCCCGGGGGCCCCGACTGCTGTGGGCTTGAGCAGGAGCGTGTGGAAACGATTTGTGGGGTTGTTCCGGGGGGAGTTTCTTGTGGGTTTTCAGTTTTGGGGTTTTTTGTGAAATAATGCTTCCCCCAGAGAAGAATCGGGAAAAGCAACGCTTTTGGAGTTTTTTGATTTTTTGTTGATCTGTTAGTTTGGTTTTGGTTTGTTTTTTTTGTTGTTTTTTTTTGTAAAGTATGCTACTCAGATTATTTGGAGGGATCTGAGGAAATCTGGTGGCCTGCAGGTCATAATGCTCACGAATTCAGTTTTGATGAGAGAAACCCTTTGTTTGTTCTTTCTCCTCTGTATGACTTTGGAGGAAGAAGCCTTTGTGCAGCCTTTCGTTGGATGGTGCTACAGTCTTGTGTCCCAGGGAGGTTCCCTGCTGCTGCAAGAGCTGCTGTTGCAAAGTTCGATTTCTTTGGAAATCTTACGCGACATTTTTAGTGTGCATGTCATAAAACAGTTAAAGCATGTGTCAGCTGTCATTTGGTGTGAAGATACCAAGGTGTTTATAAAACTTGCAGGTGCATGCTATTTTGGGACTACAATGGGAGTTTTTGTGAAACTACATGCATATAATAAAATTATATGATGGTTTGGATTGGAAGAGACTTTAAAGATCGTTTGCTTCCAACATTGCTGTTGTGGGCAGGGGCACCTTACACTAGACCAGGTTGCTCAGAGCTCCATCTGATCTGGCCTTGAACAGTTCCAGGGATGGAGCATCCACAACTTCTCTGGGCAACCTGTTCCAGTGTCTCACCACCCTCACAGTAATATGGGGAAACTTGTATGAATCTCTTGTACACCTTACACACGAGCAGTAGCATGTCATAAATTTTTTTTGTTGTTTAACAGATAAGTGTAAGTTCTTGTGAATTTAAGTAATCTGAGATAGTACTGGGATGTTTTTAGCAACTGTAGTTGCATTTCTTAACCTGGAGAAAAGGAGACTCAGAGATGACCTTATCACCCTCTACAACTTCATGAAAGGTGGTTGTAGTCAGGTAGGGGTTGTTGTCTTTCTCCAGGCAGCAACTGACAGAATGAGAGGACACAGTCTTAAGCTGCGCCAAGGGAAATATAGGTTGGATATTAGGAAGAAATTTTTCACAGAAAGAATGGTGAAGTAGTGGAATTGTCTGCCCAGGGAGGTGGTGGTTACCATACCTGGATGTGTTTTTAAAAAAGATTGGATATGGCACTCGGAGCCATCGTTTAGTTGAGGTGTTAGGGCATGGGTTGGACTCTATGATCTTAGAGGTCTTTTCCAACCTGGTGAGTCTGTGATTTTTTAAGAAAAATGCAATTTTTGCATTACTCAAGTTTTTGATACAATGTTAGCAATATGAGCTGCATAAATTTTATTACTTTTGTTGCTCTAGAAATTTCAACAGTTTCAGGAATGGACATGGGTTTTTAAAATGCATTCAAACATCATTAAATACTTAAAGCAAGTGCATGGATGGCGTCTAAATTGTTTTTTAATAATAGTGAGGCCCAGTGGTTAAACCTGGATACTTGGGTGTCAAACTTCCAGCAGAGATCTGGGAATAATGCCTAATTACGTTCCTGGACCTGGGATTAATGCCCTCTCTTCATTGTTAGCTTGATGAAAATTGGTTCAGAATATAATTTAGAAGGTTTACATAATTTCAGTTATCATCTATTCTCTTGTCCTCTCAGAAATTCATGTTCCATCCATTGTCCCATCACCACCTATCCGTAGCTGCTAAAAATAGCGTCCCTTCTGCCAAGCTTTCTCATCTTTGTCCTTAAGTACCCTTGAATTCCAGAAGGTGCCTTTTGCTCTTTATTTGTTCCATTAATTTCATATTTCTGTATCCAGTGGCTTGCTAACATTAATATATCTTCTCATTAGTGCATTGTAAGAACTTGGGCAGGGAACAATGTCGGATTTGACAAAACTCCCTGAATGCTTGTGAATTTTAAAAAGAGCATCCTTTTAATCCTTCTCAGTGGGTTTGAGGTTTTTTTTTGGTAGCTTGTCGTAAATATTATTATTGTATTGCTGTGATTCTACTAGTTTTGTGTTATCAATAGTGCTTTTATGAGTTATGGTTTTGTGTGCAGTGTATGTTCCAAAGAAGCAGCTTACTTTGAAAATAGCTGAAGTTCCAACGTACTTGGAGACAATCTCTAGTACCAGTTTGGCTGGAAATTCTTTCACTGTAGATACGAATTTTTTAAATTCCCGAACCTGAAAACAGGAATGTGGGTATTTTAAGATAAAAAAGCGTTAAGGTTATACTAACCTACACAAGTTTTTTTAAATAAAAGTATGCTGGCATTTGGTGTCTCTTTCTTTACAAATTTGCCAGATATTATGAGATTTCTGTCTTTACCTTTTACCATCTTAATCTCTAGAATCTGCTCCAGAGTTCTTCAAGGAAACACTGATACTGGTATTTTCAGAAGAAATTACTCAGCTTGTGTGTTGGATTGCCAGGCAGCCGTGGTGCCAGCACAGGGATTGATTCCCAGCTCTCGGTGCCTTTGAGTGCCCACGCACTGAGCACCAACTTGTGCCCAAGTGAGCTCTGACAGTTGTGACTGATCACTGTGGCTGCCAGTGTGCAAAGGCAGCAGACAAAGCCTTGCTTAATTCAACTGCTATATTAAACAAGATTATTGTTTTACCAATAAGTACGAAACAAAACCTCAGTTAACAGTGAAATAAGTCACCTGTGTGTGCTGGTTTACAGCTGGAGCCTGACAGAGGAGGAGTGGAGGGCACCCGTGTTGGCTCCTGTTGCTCCAGGGGGAGTCGTGCTGCCCCGCGCCAGGTGGGGACACACCACACAGCTCACTTCATTCTGAGTCCAGCAGCAAAATAAGGCATGAATGCTTCCTCTCCAAAGGCTCCAGGGCTATATGCTGTAGATGAGCCCATTGGTGGCTTTTTCCTAGCACTTTTGAAGGCTTTTTCCTAAACTGAAAAAGCTTCCCAAAATTGCTTTACCTTTCATAAGATTTATGGATGGGATCTCTGAAATGTTTCATGGGTCACAAAATCATTTTCGGTTAAAGCACTCTGTTGTTACCCCTTTTATCTGCTATTTCTGTTTTCTAGTTCATGTTACTTTTAACTACTGGTGTCCTTTTCTCCAAGTTAATGGCCATGGCTTTGCTCCTCACCATGTTCCTCGAGATCATGAAGAGGAAAGGTTTGGCAGAAGACTGGATGAGGCACTCAGTGCTATAGTCTGGTTGACATGGTGGTGATTGGTCATAGGTTGGACTCTATGAGCTCAGAGTCTTTTCCAACCTAAATGATTCTGTCAACTCTCCACCAGGGCACGGTCGCAGCAGCCTGGACTGCCTCCAGTCTTAACCCCTTTAATGAGTTCATCCACGGTGGTAACACCAGGTCCAGTAGTGCTTCTCATCTGGTTGGTTTGCCCAGTACCTGGACCAGGAAGTTGTCTTCAATGCACCCCAGGATTCTCCTGGATTTCTTATAGCTAGCTGTGTTGCTTCCCAGGAGGTGCCTGGGTGGTGAAAGTCCTCCTCTAGGATGAGAGCTTGGAATGTGATGCTTTCTGTATCTGAAGCAGGAGGCTTGGTCTCCCCCTGATCTGACCCCCACCACAAGTGTCCTTTGTTGGTCCTGTCTTTGATTTTTTTTACCCACAGGTAAAAAACCAAGCTCTCAACCTGTTTGTGGCCATTTTTCAGAGGCCCTTCTTCACAATCTACTCCTTCCTTAACTTAGAGCACAAAACCCCTGCCCCTCCTCCCTTGCACATCTCTTTTTAAAAGCTCACAGCCTTTGACTACAGTTCTGTCCCAGTGTCTTTCCCTGATAAGTCATAGTTTTGTGATTGCAGCATGTTTTCCAACTCCACTTGCTTGTTTCCCATGCCATGTGCATAGGCCTAGAGGCGTTTCAGCTGGGCTATGGGCTGCACCACGTTTTGGGAGGAGCCCTCTCCAATTCCTTTGGGATGATTTACAGGTATTTCCCTGTTTTGTTCTAGAGTGTCATATCTTCTGGTTCTTCTCTGTCACTCAGAAGTACATCCCCTTCCCCCTAATGCATATAAACTGTGTCAGGCCAAAGGTGAAGCTGAGCCCAGCTTTTACACATCCTGGACAGCTGTAACCACAATGTTTTTTAAAGAGAGAACTCTTTTTTAGGAAAACTGATTAAGTCCTACCCAGTCTCAAAAGGTGCAACTAACCACACTGGGGAGAGGGATCTGTAAGTTACTTATTCCGGTCTGTAACTTTTTATGGATTTAGTGGTGTGAGATCCCTCAGTCTCATAGAACCCAGTCTGAAACCTAGCATTTATTAGCCAGGAAGCAGTGCAGGGAGATACCTGCTGTGAACAGACACAAGTTGTTTACATTTTCCAAGGGAGTTATGGTAAGAGTGGATTTTGCAATTAGTAATGTTTCGTGAAGAAATGACTTGTGTCTTAATACCTATGTGTGTAAACTATTTTGACATACCTTGTCACTGCTTGTGATGTGCAGATACAGCCACCGTTGCAGATGGTGCTAAACCAAATGAATATGGACAGTGTGAGGAATTTGACTGCTGCTTGCAGCAGGTGTTTGGGAGACCAGACATGCGGTTCACTTGCTTCACCTCATAAGGTGGAGGAAATGGTAGAGTAGATAAATGATGAGCTGGCATCTGTTGTGAAGCAGCTGAAGATGGGATAACCCAAGAGGATAATTCATGTGCTGAAATGGGAGCAGATGTCAGTTAAGACAGCCTGTCTGGCCATTTGGGTGCCAGTTCTGTAGCATGTGTCATCAGTACAGGCTTGACAAACAGGCTGTTTGTGAAATTTGGTGTTGCTTGACATCATAATTTGTTAGAAGGTGGAGATGCTGTAGGCATTGAGAATCTGGAAAATTTAATCATTGGAGAAAACCCAAATTACAATTTGATGTTAAAACCAACTAGGTGCCATTTTAAGTTTTTTGCTTTGTTTTGTTTTGGTTTTTTGGGTTTTTTTTTAATGAGAAATCCAGTACAAAACTAATTGCTTTTACTAGAAACAAAATAAAGCTGCAACAGAATTTTCATATTAGATTGTCCAGGCTGCTGCACTTTAATAATTCTGCAGTGGTGTGCAACTGTTTTCCAAAACATTTTGCCCCAAACCTTTTCTTCAACTAACTTCCTTTCTTCTCCCCTTCCAGTTTCTCTCTTGTCTTGGATGAAACACCATTCTGATGCAGCTTGTGGCCTTCAGTCCTAGGAATTAGCTTAGGTTTCTTCATCTAGGAATTTTTCCATAAACATAGTATTTGGAAGATTGCATTGATAAAACGGCTTCTGTCCTGTGCTGCCTAGATTAGAACAATACTCCTTAAAAACTGATGCAAGAACCCTTAAAAGAGAGACAGGACTTACGAATTTTGTTTTCTTTCATACGATGGACATTATCACTGTGCAAGATCAATGTGTTGAATACAAATTAAAGGTCAAATTTGCCAATTTACTATCTGAAAGATTAAAAGCAGTTGTAAAAAAGAAGTTAGTCCATTTCTGAGCTGCTTTGACTTTGACTTTGAAAAGTCAAGTAGTCAAATAGATATAATGAAGTAAAGGTTATGTTACATTATTTTCTCATTGTACCACTTTTTTGGGTTCCTTTTTCTCCCTAATAGGTTGTGAACCTATTAATCATTTAAAAAAACCCAAGCATATATCCTTATTGTACTATATCTTGAAGTTGGTATTTCCACAGTATTTTTTATATTTTAATGTATTCATTGTTCAGAGACATAGTGGTGTGCTTGAATGTAGACACATAAAATCATAGAAATGCACAGTTAGCTTAGTGAAAGAAAATTAAGGCAAGTGCGTGGGGCCACTGTAAGGGAAAATGCAGAAAAGCCAGAAACAGCCTTAAGTGTGTTTAAAATTCAGTTTCGTTTGCTCTAGAGCATCATACACAGAAGGTTTCATCGTTCATTCAGGTGTGGCTTGTGTCACTTCTGAGAACTTGTCTGAAGAAATCAGTAGCTTGAGGCAGCAACCCTCAGGCAGGAAAGCACCAAAAAGGAAGTGGCTGGACAGGAAGGAAATCAAAGCTCCATACACAGACATACTTAAGAAGTTTAAATATAATAAGTTTAGGGAAAAAGGATTCATCTTGGAAACAGTGTTTGCTTTAAAACAGATTAACACATATCTTCATGTTAGTATTTCTGTAGCTTTTCTTCTGGAAAACTGCTAAGGTCCTTCCAGCCCATCATAGGTGAATGTTTTGGGGATCAGAAGGATCCAGGTTGCTCTGAATTTTATGTGGTGTCCCTGAAGAGCTTTCATTTTCCCAGAAACCTATGTACATGGCCTTGCCTGCTGACTTGAGAGACTGAAGAGACTTCCTTGATAATTTCAGATATATAGCCATACAGTTCTTAGAAGTGAAAACATTGCTAACTGCTGAGTTTACTCACCTGCTTTCCAGGATTAAGGTGCCACAAATTAGTTGTCCATCCAACAGCTCTGTAAATATTTAAGGAGTACTGTAGTGGGATATGAAGGAAAATTCCCTTTGAAATATTTTATCTTCAATATAGAAGGCACACATAAATTTATTTTTGGAATGAAAGAGTCCTTTGTATTCTAAAGGATTTTGCATAGGGAATCAATCTGGCTTCCACCCCCAGTCCCTGTAGGCAAAGCCATCAGCAGCTGAGAGACCTTCTTTTACACAGAGATTCTTTTAAGAACAGAAGAGCCCCATCCGTGCAGCAAGAGCAGAATATGATATTTGGTCCCTGAAATTGTTCCACAAAATCATTATTTACAGATCTAAGCTGTACATCAGAGAGAATTTTTATCTGAGCAGATTTAATAGGGAGGAGGGTTAAATAGCATTGGTATTTTTTACTTGGAGATTACTCATTTACTACCCAAAGTTGTACAATACATTAATTTCCAGAACAATTGGACCTATTGAAGTTCTGAAATGAAAGAAACAGATTATCAGATAAATTTAGAGTTGTGTAATTTTCTCATAACCCTCCACTTGGAAAGCCTTTCTACTTCCAGTATAGGATGAGATCTGGCAGCGGGGTTAACCCTGACCCCTGACTGTTCTATATAGACTTGTTCATTTCTGCCACATTCTTTCAGTTTAAATTTAGATTTGCTGGCAGCTATTATGCCTCTTGCAATAAGCCTCATGACCAAACATTGAAACAAATATGCCTTTTATCACAGATGTTTTTGCCGAATAAGATTAGTGAAGAACACTTGAAAGCTGAAAAACAGTGTGCAGAAGCCTTTGGTCCAAAAGGCACTAACCTTTGAATGTCTGGAACGTATTTTCTTCTCAGTGTTAGAAAAGAGCAAGTAAGTGTTTAGATGATTGAGCACAATCTTGCACCTTCTTTTACCTCTAATTTGTTATTGGTAGTAATGAAATTTCAGCTATGCAAATGAATACAGAGTCAGGATACATATGAATGTGTATATGCAACAAAGCCATTGAGCTGTTCTAAAATAGGCTATGTGTGCTGTAGGAAGTAGCAGCATACAAGTCTAAGTTTTATGTTTGGCTGATTGCTAAATATGTCTTAGTAAATCTCAAGAAGTTGGGTTAGTTCTTCTATACAGTAGCTATCTTAAGCACAATAGCTGCATTTTTAACTGATTTAGGGAAGTTCATACCACCTAATTTTCTATTTTCCACAGAGGATGATGCTTGTTTTATGATTAGGGCTTTTTTTAATCTAGCATGAGTACATGGGACTTGAGAAATCTATAGGCAAAGGAGTTGACTTTCACGGCCAGTAGGTTGTTCTTGGCCTAAGGTATGCCATGATCTTCATAAACACTGTTGCTCCACCTTGAAACATTTGTTTGACAAGGGGTTCTCTGGTCTCACTTTTTACAACTGCTCATCTGTCTAGGATAGGACATGAGGGAATGGTCTCAAATTGCCCCATGGGAGATTTAGACTGGATATTAGGAATTTTTTTTTTACTAAAAGGGTTGTCAAGCATTGGAACAGGCTGCCCAGGGAAGTGGTGGAGTCACCATCCTTTGAGGTGTTTGAAAGATATGTTGCTGCGGCACTGAGGGACATGGTTTAGTGGTAGACTTGGCAGTGCCGAGTTAATGCTTGGACTTGATGACCTTAAATGTCTTTTCCAAACTAAATGTCTCTGTGATTCTGTGTTCTAAGGTAGCATGTAAAAAGTGTTTCTGTAAAGCACTTCTGTCTCTATGCTTTCAAGGTTCTTCAAAAGGTAATAGCGTTCCCGCCCTTTGCTGAATGGCTATGGCTTCAACAAAGAAAGGAGACCTTGAGAATATATGGAAAGGCGTGTTTTCCCTGTAACCTTTTAGGGAAAAAAACCAATGAATAAAGCAGGCCATGATTCTCTAGATATTTTAAAGTGAGATTTTTTTCCTTCTGAAGGGCAAGACACAAAAGCTTCCAAAGGCGCCCTGACCCTATTGCCTCTGCAGTTGCTATGGGCAGGAAACACTGGTACTCAGATCTTCAGAGCACTTTGATAGTGTCCAACCTAGTTACTGGGGCTGAACACTGTGGAGCTGTGTTCCTCATGAATGAATTAGGCAAAATTTATTCACTGGTTAGAAGTCCTACTGTGCGGGCTGTATATTTTTGAATGTAAGTAGCATCATGTTTTTTCTGTTCAGCAGGAATTTCAGGCAACCTTTGAAATACGTAACCAATCAGCATTTGTTCCAAATGATGCTTTTGTGCCAAATTTCCAATTAGTGAATGGCATTTGTTAACTAGGCCCATTTGGCTTTATCTTCAAGGATAATGAAACCCCATCTTTTTCCTCATCCCCTTAATAGACACAATATAGAGTCTTACTGAATGAAATAAAAAGAACTGAATGGAGAATGCTAGGAGATTTATAGTTTGGTGAAACTCCTTAGGACTTGTATTTTTTAGAAATGACTGTGGTTTGAGTTCTGTTGCATTAAAACAAGAAATTTATAAAAATAAGAGGGTTTGGCTCATACAGTTGTTTGGAAGAACTTTTGTGAATGCTGGAGGTATTGTTCCAGTAGGTAAATATTTGTACAGATAAAGGCAAAATGTGCTTCCCTATGCATGGAGCTGTATTTTTCATTGTAATGCAATATCGTGTGTGCTGTTGCATACATTTGGAGTGTCTTAGAAATCATTTGAAGTCTTCATGAATTTTTATCTTTATGTTTTCTATGGAAAATGCTAAATATGGGACACCTCTTCAACACCCCTCAAAATACTCTTTTCTGTCATGGAACAGAAAATGGTCTGTTTGTGCTTGTGGAAATTGCTCCTGCTTCTTATTAAACTCAGAAATCCAAACTTCTAATGTAACCTTCAGTGCTTGTCACCTGGCAAGTACAATTTTCGCATAGCTCACAGAAATCAAACACACTTCACTCATTTCCCTGTGTGTTGATTCAGAATTGTTTGCTATTGGAAAGTAAGAAAACATATGCTTACAGCCCCTTTTTCATAAATTGCATTTTAACTGTGTTGAGAAGTAGAACATTCATATTAGATTTTCACAGAATTTATACATTATTGTTTGTGGAATTCAGGTGGGTTTCCATGTTTTGTCATTGTTGAGTCCTTTTTTTGAGCATTCTTTAGTATTGGAAAGATCAGTATGTGAGGAAGTGTAACCACAGGAAAATATTTGCTTTGTTTACAAACAAGTGTTGTGGACATATATCAATATGCACATTTCCTGTGTGAGGTCGTCTCACTCAGAATGGACGCAATATGAGGAGTGTCTTTTGATAGTCATTTTCTGTGGAACGTCCTATGGTTTACTTGGAAATTGTTGAGAAGACAATGGGAAGCAATCAAAGTATGTCTTTAAATAATTTTAATAGCTATAGAGTTGAAGTACAGCTTAGCACTTATAACAGCATTTCAGGGGAAATACTCAGAGGTTGTAAAAAATGGTGAAATTCCAAATAAAGATATGGAAAACTGAAAATTGGGGTATTTATTTTTCTTTGCTTTGAAACAATACCTATGGAGATAATACTAGCCCCTCTGAAGGGAGCGTGTGTCTGTTGCTAGTATGGGACTCAGTGTCTGATTATTTGGGACCGTAGTTACTGTGGAGAAGATGAGTAATTCCATTAGTAATAGTATATGTCAGTGTAATAGTGGAATGAATCTCCTGAATTCTATTTGAAAAGTGTTTTTTTCTACAGTAGTGAGCCAGTTACAGTTATCTTTCTGTCCCACTTGCAAAACACTCCTAAGGAAACAAAGCACCATAAAGATTTATCAGGTAAGAGTAATAACAACATGCATCTATCTCCCCTTTTTGAGGTTTTGAGGAGTGTTGGTATGATGCTCTTAGGATTATGATAGGATGAAAACGCATTATTGCTGTTTGTCTGCTCATGCTCACTATGGAATTATCTTTTGTGCAAAGATTTGTATTGTTTGTGAAAGGAAGGAAGATGAAAGAACTGAAGTAGCTTCAGGACAGACACTTCTGGGGAGCAGTAGCTGCCTGTGATGACAGGGAGGTCAGTGTGCCTGGTTTTCATAGTGAATCATTAGAAGTGATGTGAATAAGGAAAACAAGGCATAATGAAGCAGTATGCACAGGGACTGCCATGGAAAAATGCTTAAGGAGAGTACTGGAAAGGATTTTGAGAAAACTAAGGAATAAGAAAAGTATCTTTGTCAATTACACTACAGTGGATTAAATTTTTTGTTATACAGTAAAGCTCTTCAGATTAAAAGGAAAGGTGCATCCTAGTGACAAAGTGACAATAAAATATTCCCACTATATGGACAGACGAAAACTGCAAGATTTGACAAGTCTGGAATTATAGTAAGTAATATAATACAGTGCACGTGATGACCTTCAATACCCTGGTTGCGGTTGACAACAAGGAGTCAGTGGAGAGATGCTAAAAAAGAGTTGGCTTAAGAAGGAGTCATTAAAGTGACTTTAGTTTTAGTCTTGGTTGTGCTTAGCATGAAATAGCAGTGGGTCACCCACAATGAAGTGTTAGAAAGCCATTCAGATATACAGAAGTCATTTGAGTATGAAGAACAGCTATGAATATGTGTCATCAGGATTGGAGTGATAATTGAAGCTTTCTAAATGGAAAAATGTTGCTCACGGACAGGGAAAGAACTGGTCAGCTTTTTCCTTGGGGGCTGGAAGAGAAAATCAGCATCTTCAAGTCACAGACAGCTTGAATATTTTAAGACTTCACATATGTTTGATTTCTTTTAGACCCCACCAGAAAAAGAATTGGAATGGCCAGACTCTATGTCATGGCTTTTGAAGAAACTGGAACAGTTGAGTTTAGATATTGAAGAAGCTCTGAGTGCTGGCTCTTCTCCCTCCAGTACTCCTTCTTCTAAAAGGCACAAGCAACTGGTAAGAATGTGTGTGTATCATATGAAATGTTCTCTAACATTTAGCTACAACACTCCTCAAGCCATAGTTTTCAGATACGGTTGTGTTTCTGAATAGGCTGAGGAGCTCAGGCATAAGGGTTAAGTTAAAGTTTTCACTCAATGAAATGAAATCTCTAATTTCATTAAACAACTAATGATCAAATAACCAGAAATGTGATAGGGTGAAACTTGTGAATTTGCTGTCAATATGGCTTAAAATCATTAAACACTTCTTTTTTTTGGGGGGGGGTGGGATAGTTGATTGCATGTTTTTCAGAGTAAAATATTGTTAATTTAAGTGCTAGCCTGTTAATACTTGTTATATTTTTTTAAAGATATAACAGCAAGAGGGACACTATCTTCATTTAGTTGAATTAATTTTTTTTCTTTCCTTCTTTTATTTGAATAGTTGATTTAGAGCTGCAGTCCTCTAGTTAAGAATATTTTGTGATGACATATGTCATCAGTTGATAGCAAACAGATTCTCAAGCTTTTTTTTTTGAGGGCAAATGGGATTAAAGGAGCAATGATATTATTTTACGTAATTTTTGAATAAGCAAGGTTTTTTATGTAAGCAGGTAATGGAGAGTGTCCAACATGAGAAATAGAAGTGTTTGTTCTCTGCTTCAGGCGATGATTTAACTTAGTTCTTAATTTTTGGGGATTTGCAGCTCTGAATGCTAGTCTTGGCTTGAAATTTGTGGAAGGTGATCTTTTGTGAATTCTTTTGCTGTCACTGTTGCTTCATTTTGTAAAAGTAAATTCTTAAATTAAGCATCTGCGTGGATCATCACAATGTAAATGTTCATGTCTCTCTAGGTGGGATGTTCAGAATCTTGCACTTTGTGTTTCCGTATTCTATAGAGTGTTAGTAACAGAATGGCTGTGGCTGTTTCTCATTTCTTTCTTACTGGACGTGTCAGCAATCAGAACCAGCTCTGTCCAGAGGAATTAATTTTGTAATTAATTTTCCTATTAACGGACAGTGTTCTGTCTTCTTGCAGGAGAATGCTCATTGTCTTCTGTCAAAATACAGTGGTGGTGTAGTCTGCTTTTCTGTCTGAAAGTGAAATCCCAGCCATCAGAATTTAAACACCTCCTGTTGTGAGACAGTCTAGTAACCAGTGATCCAAACACTCATTATTTTATGGCTGTGCCTTTTCTACTAAAGTAAAAGCTATGGTTTGGTTAGGCATCATTCTTTTTCCATGATGCCTTGAAGATCATAGAACACGAGATCAAATTCTTTGCTGAAGCATTCAGTCAAGGGCGTGTTGCATCTAAACAGCAGAAAAATCTAAATAGGCAACATTTTCAAATGAACTTTGATACATAAGAACATCATCGGAAATGGTTGCATGGGGAATGCCATCACCAGCATCCCAGATGCTTGCAATTCTCCTCCTGAAGCCTAGTGGCAAGATATCTTCTGAGTACAGAGAAGCCAGGACTTCATCACAGCCTTTTTCCTGGGACATACTGTCCCACCAAAAGCCTGTGCTAAGGTGTGAGGATATTCTAACAACAGTGCCAAAATTAGTTTTGCTTAATATGATATTTGAGCAGTTGCAGTCCTCTTAATCAGGCCTTATCTTCTCCCCACTATAAAGAGTAGGAGAGATCTCTTCATTTTAGTTGTCTGTGGGCAGGCAAATACATGAGTCAGCCACATTTTATTGTAGCCTTATTTGACAAACTGGAAATGATCTTTAAACTTCCAAGAGCCAATTTCAATACAGAAGCTGGACAGGTCACTTAACACAAAGTCTTTCTGATGAGACCAGCAAGATCAGAGCAAGAAAAGAGTCTTGGAAAATCTGTTGTGGAACTAATGATGGGATATCATTTTCTGTCTCCTGCAAAAGAATTTGTAGAGCAAGGGAATCATCTGCTCTAATTTAAATATTAGTGAATAATTTGCCTTAGAATGGGTGGCCTTAGTCTTACTTTATAGTCAAAGAAGAGATAGATACTCATAAAACTCTCCTTAAATTTACTGTGAAGAAACAGATACTGCAGATCTCAAAATGACAGTTGCAGTGGAAAAAATAACAGTCTGTTTTTCGCATAAGTTGTATGACCAATTTATATTCTATCAGTTCATGCTATTTGTACCATATTTCTAACTATAGCTTGTAATTTGTTCCACACATATCAAATGTTTTATTCTCATCATTTGCAATGAAACTTGAATAGAAAAAAGGCCTATCTCAAATATATGTTACTAGTAACTGTGTAAATTTTGCTTCTGTAAAATGAACCAGTTTTGTGTTCCTCATATGGTTTTATCTTCAACTGGGTACTGACACAAGAAATTATGATTGACAGTGGTTTTGGGTGAACTATTCAAAGATGTAAGGCTGGCTTTGGAGACCTGAGATATCCAAAGCAGTTAACTACTGTATGAGTGGCAACATGCTTTGTTGGAGTTGCTGCTCTGAAATTTGGTCTCTTGAGGGTGTAGATGATTTTTAACAGAAGACAGAGCTATTTCTGATGGTAAATGCTGTATCTCAGAAATATATTTTGTATCTTAATCACTAGGTTGAGCCAGTTATTTTTCTACTGAAGGATTTTTCACCTGTTCGTGGAAGTAATTCTTTGATTTTTTTTTACTCTTTCCATTTTCTTGTTGTGAAGGTATCTGTTTATTAATTGTACTCGTTTGAACAGAATTTTACAGAAGAAGCCAAAATATTTGCTAATGAAAATCAGCTGGGTGAATAAATATTATGGGACCTATTCAGTGAGAGTAAGGAGTCTCACAGCATTTTGGTGAGCAAATTCAAGGCGCTTTCTAAAGCATAGTAACTTTTACATGAATACTAAGGGGTGATCTGTTTCTACATCTGTGTAAACCACGAATGACACTCCTCATTTTTTTCTTGGCAAATATTATGAGGAAGTAGTGCTGACTGGATTCCTCAGTAGCAGATCCAGAAAAGGTATTATAAATAATTGTCTGTAATCAAATTATTTTCCAAAACATTCTCTCACCAATGTTATAAACACATGATTTAAGTGCAAAAAGCTGTACTCTCCGAATGTACTAACAGCAAAACTGCTAGGTTTTGGAAAAACACATTTAATAGTTCCACTCCTCTAAAATCTGTACCTTTCTTACGAAAAAAAAAAAATCTTTCTTAGCACTATAGAAGGAGGCACTTTGTAAATGAAACATCAGAGATAAATCACTCTTGCTGCAGTGTTTCCCTGTTGTTTAAAGTATCTGCTTCATTGTCACTTAGTATCTTGTACTCAGTTTCAGTACAGAAAAAGCAGGAGATCTTAAGACCGAGAATCACATTTTTTTTTCCATTTTAGTTTTTTATTATTCATGAATGACAGGGAAATCCTGGTTGATTATAATTACCCCATCTTATATTAAGAGATATGACTTTCATTGCAAAAAAATTTTTCTTTAGCTCATGCATTCATTTAATTCTTTTGCATTAGTATATGGTCTTCAAACTTTTTGGGGTCTGCATACTAATGTTTTTGGCACCTTTTCAAAGCCTCCTCATTTTACATCCCTGCAAAATATACCAACTGAGAACTGGGAAGTTGCTGTTAAAGATCAGCAGCAAATTTGTCACCTTGTGGAGGGGAAGAGCCTGAAAATGGGCTGATTAGAATGATTGTACCCAACAGCTTGGGACTGCTCTGTAGTGTACTCATGATCCTGTTTCCCTGATTGTCTGTAGCATGGATTCTGCTGGACTGCAACGTGTATTGCTTCTTGCTCACTCACCCAGGTACTCTTTGGGCAAACCAGGATATGAGGGGGAATGTTGTGCAGTTGGTCTCTTCCTGACATTGCATGCAGTGTGGGCCTGGAGTTATGGCATCCACCTTTTAAAAAATGGTGTGGGAGTGAGAACTCCCCAGGTTTCGCGGAATAAGGAAGAATGGATTTGAAAAGTTCAGAGTCTGAAGTTTAAAATTGGGAATTTGCTGAGTCTGTTTAATGTACAAAAGCAAACATGAAATAAAGTTAAATGATAGTTTTAAATCATTTGAATAAAACTATTTCTCTTTCTACAAAGTGAATCAGTTCCTTTAAGTTTAAGAAGGTGTACTACTATTGATTAGGTCTCCAGTTGTGTATACTGTATATTAAGGAAACGACTTCCCATAATGGTTGGATGTCTAACTTAGCAAAATGTGAAAATGATGCAGCAGGTGCTTTTAAGAAAAAAAGATTAAAACCAAATATTTGCCTTACATCAGAGGAAAAAAAAAGGCTTTGAAAAGATAAAATTCCAAAGTTTTTATCTTAGAGTTCACATTAAAAATATTTGTGACTTGACTTTATTTACAGGGTTTTCAAAATTCTCTTACAGTGCCCTGTTCAAGTAGAGACAGGCTTTTGTAGAGGTCATCAAGAAAAAGGATCTTGGAAAAATAGAAGAGAAGACTACCACGATCTAGATTGTTTACCTTGCCAAGTGTCAACTGGAGCACGACCTAAAACTGATGTAAGTAGCTACAACATTATCTGACTTACAGGTTCAGTAACCTCAAAATTTACTATAGATCATTAAAATTGTCTATGCATTTCTTCCAAATAATTTATTCCACACATTTACAAACATGTTGCCCTAGTTTTTGCTAAAGCCTTCTGTTTTAAACTTGGAGTCATAATTCTTTTTCTCACAGTTTCATGTAAATCACAGCCACTGTTTACTTAACGGTACTTTCTGTTTTTCATTCCTTTTGTGATAAGAGAACTTCGATGAGCATCTTTTTTCTCCAGTGGGATTGAGAAGGAAGTAATATGTCCTCCAATCCCTTGTGCAGTTGAGAATTGTATAAGATGTAACATATGTAAATAAAATGGGTCTTTCCCCTCCTTTCTGCTGAACCTAGCAGGTGTGAGAGCGTCTTTATTGTGTTTTCCCAAACACACAAACATTGCACTACATGGACAGTTTGGTTTGCAAAGATACAGATTAAAGTTAGGTCGGACTGCAGTTAATGAGGCTTCAGGGCTGTGGGGTTCATCTAATCTGATTTTAGACCACTAATGAAAACTTCTACATCTGAGCTAGTCACTTGGGTCACCTTCATAGTCAATGGAAAGAAACAAACACTTCTAAAGAGTAATTCATCTGGAGGTAACGTGATGGATTCCAGGCATCAGTGCCACTACCACAGCTTTTTCTTCATGGCTTATTTTAGACGTACTCCCTTAGGATTTTTTAGCTTGGCTGCTGGCTGTGCCCAATTCATGGTGAATTCCACACCGCCAGCCTGAGTGTTCTGCAAGCCTGAGTGTTCAGCTCTGAAGTTTTAGTTAAATCCTATTTCTAACCAATAATAGCAATATTTACAATTAGCAATTTAAACAATTTAAACAATTTAAAATTAGCAATTTGTAAAAAAAAAAATTATCATCCAAGCACATTGAAGCCGGACACTATATTGCATTTTGGTAATTAATAGCCCCTAAGGGTCTTTTTTGCCTCCAGTTGTGTCTTTTGTAGTCATTTGTATTCATTTGTTCTTTTCATATTCAGTGTCTTGTAGCAATGGGTTCCTAAGTTCAGTTGTGGAGTAGGTGCTACCAACACCTTTTTCTTATTGTAAGTTTGTTACTGAGTTATTATTTTGGCTGTAATTCTTGTACTGGCAAAAACTGAATTTCAGGCATCTCGTAGGAAGTAGTGAATACCTGAGGCTGGTTTGGTTGTTTCTTCTTCCCCAGCGAGTGACTGGTTTTATTATTGAATTACATTTTTCTGCTTATTTTACAATCATTCAACATCATGAGGTCCTCTTGCAGCAATATGCAGTCAGTTTTTGGTTTTATATTAACCTCTGTAGTTGAATATCATCAGAAAACTCTGTCCCCTTTTATTCCTCAATTTTCTGGTTCATTTGTGAGTGTACTGAACATACGTCCACGAGACTGTCAGGTAATATCCATCCACTGTAAAAGAAAAGAATCACTTATTCTTAACCTCCTTTTTTCACTTTTAGTTAGCAATGAAAATCCATTTTTATTTCTTGACATCTTTTCTGTAGTTCCTCTTTCATAGTATAGTTTGAGTTTGATATACAACTTCATCAGCTTTTTGAAATGGAAGTGTGTCAGTCAAATTGCCTGTATCTGCATGATCATTCAAAGAACTTGGCCTCCAAAATCCCAGTTATTCTAACCCATTATCCTGCATTACTATCCATGTGTTCTTAAGCACACTGGCAATTTTCTGCCATGCATATCAGTTCGACTAGCATCTCTTCCACAAATGATCTCAGAGTCATTTTCAGACACTGGCATCACATATGCCACTCTCTTTTCCTCCTATCCCTAAGCCAATAGGTGTTAGCAGTAATTACACATTAAGCCAATAGCTCAGCCATTCTCCTTCTCCGAATGAGGTGCTTATTTTAAGTTATCTATGCAATTGTGATTAAAGCAAAATCTTACTGTATTAAAGGTATCTTGAACACTGCCATATTCATCTACCAAAGAATGATATGCATGCCACCATAAAAAAATCTCTTTTTCATTAAATGAACCTACTCCTGTGCACTGAAAAGGAAATTTGAAGGTTGGCTCCACTTGCTTGCTAATTGAAAACATTATTGTTTTCCCACTAGCTATTTCCTTTCCTTGGAAAGTAAGTTTGCTATTTTCCATTTCTGCAAAAGCACGAACATTTGCTCTGATTTATTGCTTGTTCTAGTTGGAATAGATAACAGAATTAATTAAAAAGAAACTTGCCAACTTTATTTGTTTTTCACCTTGGCCAAATGTTCAGGCATGTACAAGTATCACAGCTTAGCTGCCTTCCCACTAGTACTGTGTAAATATTTTCAAAGTGATGTTGCAGTAATACTGTTGTTTGGCTAGTGGTGTGTGGGAGGAAAGTCAGAGAAAGTAAGTTTGGGTTGTTTTTTTTTGTGTGTGTGAAGTCTTCTTTTCTCTTTTTTTTGAAAATCAGGAAATATTACTACAATAAAAAGCAGTTCTACGGATTGTCATCAGTACAGTCCATGCATTGTATCAATCAGTTTTGTAATCCTGGAGTAAGAGCAGGGTAATGCAGAAAGTACAAATGTTCCTTAGGGCACCGGCGAGTCTAGAAACCTACTGAAGGCAAGAATTTCTTGAGAAATTAGTAACCTGGTTTTTAATTGGAAAGTGCTGTAAAATAGGAATGAATGTTGAAACTGGGTGTTTGCAAATGTCGTTCAGGAGAGCTGATCATTTTACTTCCTTCAAAGTGCTGCTTTTGGTGCTCCTTTTTGGGCAAATTCAAATAATGCAATGTCTAGCTCCAGGCATGCAGTCTGCATGAGTCTGTCATATCTCTCCAATACACTGATTTTCACTGCTTATTCCTTAAGATACAGACCTTCTATAATTTTTTAAAAAGGGCATACTGAAGTTGCTTTTACTGTAGTAGAAGGGACGGGTCCAAATGACAAAAGGTCCAATTCCTTCCATGTCACACCCAGGCTGCATCTGTTCAACTCCCATGATTGAGATGGTATAATGCATAATGTGGGAGTAACAGAGAGATAAATCAGACCTCTTGTATTTTGATGATCCAATTTTTCTTCTCTTCCATTTTTTTGTGAGTTAGGAAGTCTGAAAGAACTTATCTGTCTCCGCTCCCCAGGAGCCCTCATGCCCAAGATTTTAAAAGAAACAATACTCTATAAATTATTGAGATTAACAAATATAACAGAGAAGACCAATTCTAGAAATAGCAGGAATGCTTCAATTCAGGAATAATATGTAGAGATTAGGTTGGGACACAGTTGTTCAATTCTCAATACAAGGTAGTTATGTTAGCTGCACACTTTCATGGATACCAACTAGACCAACAGCCTAAAAGGTACAGTGATGGGTTCTTTGGCAAACTTGTCACAGTAGGGTGTGCTGTTTGTATGCCTGTTTGTACGGCTTGCACTTCTTAGAATATTTTGGTAGAATAAAAAAGCAAATCATGGGTTTAGGGCTGATGTCTCCTGTCCTTCCTTCCCGCCACAAGACTGCTTCACTGAAACTTTCTTTTTGAGGTACTAAAGGAAATGTGTACCTAAGGCAGCAGGGAAGTCAGGTGCAAAGTTTCACCTCACAATTGCTGGTACTTGTAAATCCATGTCTACATTACAGAGCTTCCATTAATGGAGAGGAAAAAGCCCATCTACAGCGAGATACACCTTGCCTTGAAGGAGTTACCTGAATGTAGGTCTCTTGTTGAAGTGCTTTGTACCCCCAAAGTGCTGGTGTTGCTTGGTCAAGTATTTGAAGAAGTGACTGCCCAAGGCATCAGTGCTTAGAGCTGGATAAGCTAAATACCTCCCAGGGCACGTAAGTTACAACCTGGCATTTGATGAGCAGTGCCTGCCTCTCCATGCTCTGAGCAGAGAAAACTTTGATAGTCTAACTTAGGAGTCTAATACCAGGTGGTGTGAAAAACCCATCAGTAAACACCTTCTAGCTCTTGCAGGTAACTCAGTATTCTCTGCACTATGCCCTCTGAATAAGCAAGGAAACAAAACTTCGTATTTTGGTAACAAGGGCTTTTTTCGTTATCTATTGTAAGTCTGCTTTTTTGTTTTCTTTTTAAGTATAGTTGAGTGCAGTTTTGATGTGTTATGCTTTGGTTTGACAAATGGCTTGAGCATATTAAATCAATAGGGCTAAAATTAATTATTTTACAGTTTGGGGATTTAGCCTGGATTCTCAGTCTGATTCACTGCTCAGACATGATTATGTAGGCTGGTGCAAGAGAGGGTCAAAGTGGCTGGAGATGAGGCAAGGCAAACTGCTTCTTTAACATCAGTGTCGAAATCTGGTAGTTTAAACTGTTTGTGAACTATAGTTTATCTGTGCTAAGCCACTTGATTCAGAAAATGCAGTGCCTTGTAACCTACATGACTGAAGTGTTTATGATTCCTTTAAGATTTTTTTTCTGAGAAATGCTAGTTGATGCTATAAATAGTTGTTCAGAGTTTAGGTCAGAGGTTCCAGAGATGTCAGGTACCTTCTGACATTGTTTAGAAATATAAAACTAATAAGGTAGTAATCTATGGCTGTAATAGTCATTATCTCTCTGTAGTAAGTGTAATGCTTGTCTGACCCTCTGACATTGTTTGAGACAGAGAAATTAAAAAATAAAAGCAGCTGAAACAAAATCAGAATCATTGTGTTTCTCATACACTACTTTTTCAGTATTGCTGGCCCTGGACCACCAGGGATCAGAGATTAATCCATTAGTGAGCATGTGTGACAAGCCTTTTATCAGATAGCTGCCAACATCCAGGGCAGAAAAGGTTATCATGTGGCAACTCATAACAGTTTTAACTTTCACTAGCACTCTTTGGAATTTTGAGGATCTTAAGATATTTACAAGCCTTGAGCTGATCCTTCATGTCTCCACAAAATATGTAAACAGCCTTAATTTTACATCTGAGGTTAGAAGTGCCTAAATCTGGCTCTGAAATAAGTTTCACACACTGTCACTGCTGGATACAGTCATGAATTTATCAGTTCACAGTACAATTTATAGCAGCAGTTACATCCATTACCTAGTAGGGTGTGTTTCCCAAGGTGAAGATTAGGCAGATCATGCTTTACTTTGACCTTTCCCACCACTGACAAAGTTGATAGTAAAGCCACAAGAAGACTTGTGCAATCTCTGGGCAAGGGTTTCTTATGCCCTTCCTGGTTTTGGGCCACTTTGTATGACCCACAAAGTGCAAGAAGATAAAGTAAGAAGCCTAGACCTGAGCGATCAAGACACAGCATTTAATGCTCCATTTCCTCAAAGAGTTGATGTGTTCAAAGACACAGTTATTTGGCTTTGTTGGAGCTGAAGATTTCTGTCTATACTTGAATTAAATGCACTTGTAAAAGTAACATAGCTCATGCAGAAGAGGTGCAGAAATTTTTGCAGGAATCAGGTTTTCAGAGACTTTCTCAAAGTCTCAAAACCATCTGATTGGTTGCAACATGGTCAAGAGCAGAATCTATATACAGTCTCCCGTTTTGCTTACCAGACCATCTTTCCTCATAAAGAGTGCTAACTCCAGTTGTTCCCATTCTTGGAAAAACAAATTTCAAACTGTGTCCTTTAGTCATGTGAATTGCTTTCCTCTTTATCCTTAATGTTGTTATTAATTGTGTCAGCAAAATAGCTCTCCAGTACAGATGCAGGTAGCTTGGAACCTTGTCTTTGTATAATTTTTCTTCTTGTGTTCAGTACTTAATCCAACTAGTATCCCACTGGTCAGAGGCATGATGAAGTAGTCGGGTGAGGTGACCCACTCCACTTCCATCTGTACCCCAATATGGTGGATTTTCTTGCCTCTGAACAGGCGGCTGCCTTCCTGTTCTTCCCCTGCTTTGCCCACACAATGAGGACATTGAGACACCCTGCTTTCCCAGGAACACTCTAGACTTGCAGTCATTCCTGAGATGATCAAATGGTCCTGGAAGATAGAATCTTCCTTGCTTTAAGACTAAGTAGTTTCTTGGTAGTAAAAGAATATTCATTGCCCAGGAAGAGCCTGTACTAACTCTAATGAAAATCACTAATATGGAGTGAAGGGCAGATGCCTCCCTTCCTGAGAGCTGTATATTCTGATATCTATAATACTCCAGGCTTTCTCATCCACTTTGTTTCCAGTGCACTTGACAGCACTGTGGCCAAAGGCTGCTCCTAGCGAGGACTAGCTGCAAACATAAGAACCCAGCATAGCCCCTTCTCTTCCCTTTTGTCTTTATTCTCTCCTCCCAAGAGTCAGCACCTTCAGTGGGGAAATTAGATGGAAACACTTGGGGGTCAAGATAAAGGCAGTTCGATAAAGCAAAAGAAAAGGTTGTGCATATAGAAGCAAAAGAAAACAAAATATTTATTCTCTACTTCCCAGTAGCAGGCAATGTTCAGCCTGGGAAGCAGGGGTTCAGCACATGAAATGGTTGCTATGGACAGATGTCATAACAAAGGCCCTTCCCTGCTTCATCCTTTCTTCTCTTAGTTTTTAATGCTGAGCAGACATCATATATTATGGAATATCCCTTTGGCAAGCTTGGATCAGCTGCGTCCCCTCTGAAGACCTTGTCTACCCCCAGCCCACTGGCCAGTGAGAGTCAGGGGGTAAGGTGGGAGAGCAAGCCTCGAGTTGTTCGAGGGCTGCTCCAAAGTAGCCAAGATGCTGGCATGGTTTCAACACCTTTCTACCTACAAAGCACAACCCTATTGAGGTCTACTATGGGGAAAATTAACTCCATCTCAGCCAGACCCAATAATTTTTTTAAAATTAATTTTTAATTAATTGCTCAATTCCATTTTTTTTTTTCTGACAAAATGCCGTCATCAGCTGAAGATGATAATCCTAATGTAGCTATGCATCATTTAAAATTACTTTGAACTGCTATGGTTAAATCACTTGATCTATGAAAATATTTATTTAATTTAAATTTATAATAATGGTATCCTTTTAACACGATATTTTGCATCAAATTCATTATTTTAATGTAGTTTTCATAAGGATTACCTGGAGGCTAGGGACATGCTTTGTGTATTTTATTTTAAAACTCACTGACTTATCTATGTAAGAAAGGAAAGAGCTGTCTTATTCATAAAACACCATTGAAAAATAATTTTAAAATAATTGATTATTCTTGGATGGATGTAGACAAGATAATTTATATGCATTTTTTTTTGTATACAGTAAAACATAAAATTAAAGTTTCCGACTCATTTTGGAGTAAGGTTCATTTAATTAGTTCAAAAGGTATATGAAGTCCAAATCTGTATCAAGAGGAGACTAGAACTGGTTATTTTTAGTGCTCAGCATTATGCAGCTGTTTATGTAGTTCAAATTGGTAATGTCTGTTTATATTGCAAGAAAAGCTTTGAACAAGGGAGGAACCACAGGAGCAGTTGGGAAATAGAGGTCACCCACCTCTGCAAGGGCAGCCAGCAGGTCCATCAGGGATGGCAGTAGCAGCAGAGCAGCTGGGCTTGGTGGTGATTTTGCCAAAACCCCATGAGCAGAGACTGCCAGCAAAATTTATTGAGTGAGCACTTTTCTGAGCCAGGCCAATCCCTTTCTCATTGTAACTGTCCCAAGCTCACCAGTGAGATTTGCCATCTAGGTCCAGCTGTAGTGACAAAGTAAGAGCTGCAGGCTGGCACTGATTAATTAGAATATACATCCCAAATTAATCCTACATGTGCTACTTGACTTTTATAGACATATTTATCATATCTAAATTGAAATATTCTAGAGTGCCATTTGTTGTTATGTTAATTTTCAGATCTTCTGACTGAATTCTTTAGCAGCAACGCTTGTATTTCTGATAACACTGACTGTTTGCAGGAACACCATTTCATAGTAGTGCAGTGTTGCTAATAATAAACACTAAACTTGCTGACTTACATTTCAGTGTTAGCACACAGCCTCAGAAATGCATTGCTTTTCAAGACAAACTGAAATGTCCTGACTCTTTGTCTGTAGATATGAGATTCAAGTTGTGAAAATAAGAACCTTCATACATGCATAACCAGAGGTGATTGGGAAACATACCAGTAAATGATACCATGCCTATGCAAATATAAAGAGAGAGAACCTGACTTCCATGCAGTTAACTTTGTACTCGGTGAAGTGCAAAAGGGAAACCATTTCCCTCTCTTTTCTTCTCTTTGCATGTTTTATACTGTCCACTGGGCTCATGCTTTTAGATGCAACACACGGTTTATATAATTGGATGACAGTACAATTTTCTGCTGTGTTTTATAGCAGCCACAGGAAAGAAGAGATGATAGAGTGAGTATACCAGCTCCCACCGATGAGAATGGCAGGAATGTGCTGGGTTCAACTCTATGAGGCTGTCTCTTGTATTTTTGTTTGTGGGATTGGTTGAGCACAGTTTTCTTCAGGGAAGTATGTACAATCATACCTCATCTGTCTGTCCATCTGGTCAGGGGTCTGCATTTTCTTTTTTCTAGCCCTGAGATATATTTCTTACAACAGCATGAAAAAAAAAAAAAGAATATGTTCTATGTTATGGTTTTATCATAATTCCTCTTCTAGAGTAGCTATTACTCATTTTCTTCATCTTGGCTTCTGTTTAAGTACTTCTGTAATTCTTATTCAGGCAGAGTTTTCCCAGCTATTTCACATGTTGATCAGACGGCGCATGATTGAGATGGAGCTTTTGACTTTTACAATTGTTGTTCACAGCAAGAGCAAAGCAAAGGGATTCAAATATTACCAGAGATGTATAATTAAAAATGTGTCCTGCCTGTGCTGACAAAGTATTTCTGTGGCACTTCAGAGCTTGGGCAGAGTCAGACCCCTGGTCCCACTCAAGCAGTGATGCAAAGGTCTCTCATAATACCACCCGGCTCTTTGTACTCTAGAGAGCGTGTAGGCTGCTCTTGCCTGCTTCCCACGCTGAGGAAGAAGGAACTTCCATCTGTAACACACCAGAGACAGAGGCCCACACAATGCACAGGGAGAGCATTTTTTATGCAAATAAATGGAGCAAATTGTGCATCCCATCTCTCTAACAGAGATAATCCCTCTCAAGGTACAACTTTTTCTTGTGCTTCTACTGGGAGGAGGCAGCTTTGCCCAACTGCCCCCCTCCCCCCCCCTTGTCCTGGGATGTATGTAGCCCTTTGTGAAAGTGATGTGCACTTACTCAAGGGAAGTACAACTTCAGAAAAATTATTTGGGGAAGTTTTCTATCTTGCTACCATTTGTATTACCTTTTTTTTTTGTAAACTCCCAGAACTGAACACAAAGTGATAAAGTAGTGATTTTGAGATTAATTGTTCGATGGGACTTGCTGATAATCCACTGTAGGAGAAAGGTCACATGTTATTTGAAGCAGCCAAGTGTCATAATGATGACCTTCCTTAAATCGGTATTGCATGCATTGTATTAAAATTTACAATGACTAATCAATTGATAGAAAACCAGAGTGCTCATAAATAAAAGTGGCTGAAACTTCTTTATTGCAAAGTGTCCTAATACAAATTTTCAGCTGAACTATTCAATTAAAGCTTGAGAACATTTTGGGTTAGCCAGCAGGCTGGAAATTGGACTGAAAATATCCAGAAGGACTTGTGTATCTTAAAACCTGAGCTAACAAATTGGACTTTGGATCTAGGACTGTGAGTTTGCACTGAAACAGAGGTAGCACAGCCTCAGAGAGGAACTGGAGCAACCTACAGTCTGAGAGACCTCAGGAGGACTTCTAGGCTATTACCCTTTACCACATCAGAATCACCTATACCTGTGTCACCCTGATGTAATTTTGTCCAGCATCTTTTTTAAGACCCTCACTGACAGACTATAGATCCTGTTCAAATGATACGTTTCAGTACCCCACTGATCATTAGAAAGTTTTACTATGCTTTCTTAGTGTAAAGTACCTTCCTGTGTTCATCATCAGTATGCAGAACAAGTTATATTCTTGTTCTTTGCCTTCTGCCTTCCCTCTGCAGGTCAATCTTGTTCATCCAGCTTTTTCTTGTAGGTCCTGATTTCCAGACTCATCTAGTGTCTCAACCTGCACACTAAGTATTAATTTGAGCATATTCAGAGCTAGTTACATGTCTCACAAGTTTGTCTGGAAAAAATACCAAAAAGACTTTTAGCAGTTGAGGCGTAGCAGAATCTGGGCTCTCTGTAGAATGCCCATGAGACTGACAAGTTTCACAGACACTGAAGTGGATGCTATCCTTCATGTTCGCTTTCATCTTCTCTGCAATCATAGTTGCAAAAGTCACAGTTCCATTAATGGAATTAATTCCTGTACCTTGTTTGTCCTTACTCCTTGAGTATCCTAAGAAACATGTTTCAGTGTGTTTGTGTAAATTGACTAAAATTAATCCATGGTTGTGCCTACACTGCAAAGGATCTCTGTACAGATAAATAGAAAATTCACCAAAACACAGTTCCTGCCAGATTGGTTCCCAGGAGGTTTGCAGCCTGATTCAGGTGCAAAGGGAGTCCTATTCTCTTTTAAGTTCCTAGGCTGAATGCCTCCTCACCCCCCTCACTAACTCCAGCACCGCAGGAAGCTCTGTTGATAGAAGGCACATGGTACCCTTGAGCAATCTGGAATACCACACGGGCAGAGGAGGGTGCAATGTGGTCAGAGCGACAGAGATAATGAGAGGACTGATACAGGAAGGCTGGCAGGACCTCAGCAGGTGGCACTCTTCCCTCTGCATCAGCGTGGGGAGGGAGCCGCTCCCAGCAGTACACAGCATCACTCTGCTGACACACCAGCTCAGGATGCACTGCGAAATCTAAAGCCTTGACCTCTTTTGATCACTGGGTTTTTTTATGGAGTCGTCCTTGATTCATGTATAAAAATAGTTTACTAAAGGTTCTTGAAATTTCAACTCAGGTAATCTGCCTAATGAGATGTCTATCTATAGCCATGGCGCTGTAAATTATTCCTTGCTCCGTGCTCAGGCAGTGCAATCCTAACACAACTGTGCTTTGATGTCAGACATCACTGTCTTTCTAGACAGTGGTGATCCTGGAGTGTACAGTTGGAGCATTTTGAGATGCAAATCCTTTTATTCTTGCAGACTGTGTTCTGTGTTGCACTGGCTTTTCAGACAGTCAGTCAGTCTGTTTGCAGAGTGAATTTAGTGAGAGCTGAAACAACTAACATAAACTCGAAGTATAACACGGTATGGTTGTACCCTTACTTTTAAATGAACTCTTTAAACAGGGAACCTGATTTGGGTGTTTAAGGGTCTCTTGTTCACCCTAGCCCTTGTGGCAAAATAAAGAAAAAAAGTAGAAGTTTTGGCAATAAATGGTTATAATGAGTTTTAATCCCCAAGTTGTACCTGTACCAAAGCCTCAAGGATTTCTTGCCTGCTTTCTTTAAGTGTTGTTCTCTGAAGGTATATCTGAAATTTTACCAAGGACCTGCCTTTGATTGCTTGTATCACAGGAGGAGTTTAACCCAGGGTCAGGATTGTCTGATTCTTCGTTGACAGAGGCTTGCACAGTTGTTGACTTTGCTTAACTGAGGAGCCTCTTTTTGTCACAGTCTCTTCAGGAGTTTTGGGTAGGAGGTAGCTCTGAGTCGATTTATTGACATTTCTCTCCTCAGGGTATATTTTTATTAAGACATATCAGAAGAATGACTTTTTCTGCTTACCACTGCTTTTTTATATGCACCTCTTTGAGAGGGCTCCTTAAGACATTTAGTTTGAGTACACTTGTCAGTTTCTACTGGGTGGCTATTTATACTGGGAGGGACTGATTTTGGTGCCTAACTGTCCAGCTGTGTATGCCTCTGTGGAGTTCCAGCTGCTGTAAAGTGATTGAAATCCCATCAGCAAGAAAGCTTGTGCCTCTTGGGAAAGTAAAATGTTTTTCCGCTCCCCAGAGTCTTGGCTAGTCTGCATTTTACCTGTGGCCCTGTTCCTCTTGGCTGGCATGTGTGTCACACACTTACTGTCCTCCTGCAATGCCATTCTCTTAGGATGTGGCAAATGAGACTATGGTGGGTTTTGTTGATTTTCTGACACAAAGTACACTGGGACAGTGAATTTTTTTATGTTGTAGCTCTGCTGGAAGTTTGTGGCCAAGCTGTCCACGCAGTCACTGCATATTGGACAAGACTGATCTTTAGTGGAGAGTCTTACAAAGGTGGTTGCAGAAGAAGTAACTCAACCTTTCTCACAGTGACTGAAGTGGTGGTGTTCTGGGAGCGTACATCCCTAGTTTGGGTGGGCTTCTTGGGGAGTGCTCTCAGAGGAGCTTTATTCACAGCAGGTATAAACATGCAGCAGATATAAACATGATATGATCTTTTCTGAGAAATATCTATAATATCCATAATTCCCAGATCATTTGAGATAATAGTGGCTGAAGTTCAAGATTAATTTTTTTCACAATATCAGAGGTTCAAAAGGTTCAACAGTAGAAATGAATTCCAAGACTTAATGCATAATCTCAGACTAAACTAAAAACCTGCGGTAAGGACTACAGTAGGTCCAGATTCCCCTGACAACAAAGTCATCTGGGCCAATCTTGATATCAAACCATGTTGTTAGAAAGTGCATGTGCATGGTAGACATGCTTATGTAAAACAAGCCCGTGGTAGGTTTTTCCCCTTTAAGACATGTAATATTCTAGGATACTAAAAATTATGTTAGGAAGGTCCTCTCAAGCTCTTAAATGAATTACTGGTATAAGACATTCTCCAGCTCTGAAGACATCAAGGTCATTATGGGGTAAACGAAAATTATGTGGGAAACTAAAATCATGTACCATATGGCACATCTAAAATACTCAGTAATTTGAAGAGAGGGTTTGCTGAAAACAAATTTTACAGCAAACCAAGCTCTAAATTTTCTATAGCTTTGAAAAATCACCATGAAAAATAAGAGGACAAAACACTGAAATGTGTACCCTGTCCCACTTTTTGAATATAGGTTTGACTGTATTATTTTCATTGTACATAAGAGGATATGAGACCTTTTCAACTATAAACTAACAATGATTAGCATTTTAGTGTAGGGACCTGAAAGCATTCTGTAGACATGACTGAGTTCACACCCAACGTTTCCTGACAGGCATTTCTGTAATAATACATTTCATCTGATTCTGGAATATTCATGTTCCCTGCTTTGTCAGGAGGAAGACAGCCACATACAAAGAGGTGAATTGCAATATTTAAGTTTTCAGACCTAAGAAGGACACTTCATGGTCTTCACTATCTTCATTTTGTAGCTGGAAGGCAGAAGGTCAGAATGCAAGTGATTGCCCAGCATCCTCCATGAGGTCTCTCACAGTACTGAAAGGATCAACGAGGTCTTTTGATCTTAAGTCCTGCACCATCAGTCACAAGATTGTCTTCCTTGATGTGCCGGACTCCCCTGGGTACTCCCATTGACACTTGCTTTGCTTCTTCCTACCTAACCCAGAATACACAAAATACCATTATTTGCAATACTATTTGCTCTTTCAAACTTACAATACAGTAAGGTAAATCTTGAACCTTGCTGTCTTAGGTATTCGGGGTACTGTGATAGATGTCCCATTAAAATCAGTGTAGTTGCATGTGTTAGTGACTCAGCATCCCAATAACACAGTTGACAGCCGGTAGCAGCCTCCCAGTTCATACCCAGCTCTGTCTGCAAAGGTTGCATTTGCAAAGCAAAGTCTTCCGGCAGCTAAGAAAATCCTTCACTTGGCTGGAGCACATGGCTGAGGGTCTTAAGGGTAGCAGTCCCCCCAGTCTGACTGACAGGTACACATTTGTGGTAGGCATTTCAACACAGCAGATCCCAGGACATCCTGATTTCCAGTGTGTATTATCTGGCAGTTCTCATTCATGTCCTGGAATGGCCTGTTCTTTCTCTTTTTGGTTTTGGCTGGGGTTTTCTTGGTTTTGGTTTTGGGGGGAGAGGGGGCAGTGTTTTGTTTTTATTGCTTGTTTTGTTATTTTCATTCTTTAGAGTCTAAAACAGGGAAAGTGCAAGCATAAACGAGGCTGCTGAGACCCACACATTTAGTTGCACAGATCAGCCATCTGCTTTGCATGCTCTACCATCGCTCCTTGTTATGCACTTATTATGGGAATATTTATTCTGTGAACGACTGGCTGTTTGCTCTTGATATGCTTCCATCTGCATATAAATTTGTTAAACCACTCCCCTTAGGCATATGAAAGTTTGGCTTTCCCTCTAACATGGCTATAATTATACAATTAGATTTGCCATATCATCATCAGCGTGCTCAGCTCCCGCATCCACTGCAGGATGCACATGTGAGGATGGGCTGGGAAAAACAATTTTCACAACTTCTCAGGTATGAAAAAGGTTGAGGTTTAGAGTGACAGCTAGTAGAGATGAAACCTGTGTGGGAATTTTGGAAGCCTGAGAGGTAACAATATGGTAAAAATAACTGGGGATGAGCCATAGACACATCTGTGTATAAATAAGGGCAGTGGATTGCTAGGAATGATGAAGTGGCCCTGTTGGATGGTGTGTGCCCCATACCTGACAGATTTGCCTTCACTGAAACCGCCAGTGAGCTATGAGGGGAGCTTTGTGAGGAGAAGACCCCACATGGGCCTTCCTTCTGAGAGGATCCAGAACAAGGCTGAGTTGCAGTTAAGGGTGGGAAAGACAGGTTCTGATTCCTGAATTATTTAAGCTTTTCAGAGTTGTAAAGTCCATGTAACACGCATGCAGGAGAGGAAAGGCAACCAAAGTAAGGATGGCTTGGGATTTAGAGTCTTATTTGCTATCTGCTGGTTTTGTTCTGTTTTTCCTGCAACAAATTACTCAAAAATACTAAATAGTTAGTATTTTCTCACTAAATCTGCTCCTGTTAAATTCTAACTGAATCCTAAGAGACAAGGCCAGATCCTCAGCAGTGTCCATCACATTTGGCATATGGTACCACTTTTCTTGACTACCTTGAACTTCCAGAAATAATGTGCTTTTGAAAATCAATTATTGTCCTTCTCATGCTAATCAATACGGTAGCATTTTGTCTTCAAAAAACTTTATCCCAAAAGCGTGGATGTTTTAAGTGCTTGCCAGAGACCTAGCTATCCCTGGGGAAATTATGTGTTCAGGCATATCTCACTTTAAATAATTTTTAAAATAAACACTTCGCTTTGTCATGTATATGAGTTATGCCCGTAATGACTTCTCGTTCTGAGTTTCCTTTCTCAGCATTTCCTCCCCCCAGAGTTCTCCTGATGATAATGCTGCACAGTGTGGGAATGAGCCTATGTATTTACCTGGCATTTTGCCAATGTGCTGTTATGCTGCTTTTTGAAAATTAACGCCCTGAATCTCTTATAGTGACGATCAAAACCGACTCCTCAGCAAATCATACGGGAGATCAAAATCTCAGTTTCAGGGATGGATGTAGCCAGGCAGTGGGCACTGGGCTTTTGGGGGATGCACAGGTAGAACATAAGGCACAGTGGCTTACTGGAGGCAGTTCAGCCCCTGAACGTCCTTCAGCTTAGTGAGCTCCAGCAGCCTTTGGCACAAAATTGCAAGAGCTTTGAAGAATGCAGCAGCTCTACTGATGGCTGTGGTGAAGGCATCTATTTTCTCTGTTTTGCCCACCTTATCCAAGGAACTCTTGCTGAACTTTGCTTATTAAAAGAAGATAGATCAGGGATTTTCAGGCATAATGGTTTTTATTGTTGAAGAACGTCTTTGTTGTTGTTGTTGTTTTTCTACCTCCCAAGAAGATGTTGGTTAGAATTGTGGCTTGTTTGTTCCTTTTGATTCATGGCTTTTGACTGAGTATATTGGTGTTACATGACATCCTATCATTAAATGTTCCTCTGAAGGTTCTCTGCAAGTGTTTTCCAAATCATTGCTACATTATAGGCTCAGTGTTGGAACCAGTAATTTAAGACATACACTTGCAACTTAAAATTGCTTTGCACATAATGGGAAAGCAGGCAAAATTGTGGCTACTTGAATATTTAAGAACAGTGTTGTCAACATGGTGTAAGAAGACATTGTGCAAATGAAGGCTTTCGTTTTAGTCCTGCAGGTCTGGGGATACATTTGTTCCCATGGAGCTTTGCAAGAGTTCTTCCATAGGAATTTCTTCAAGGCCTCAGAGCACAGTGCCTGGGGGAAAGTTCAGCAGCATTGCAAGCACCTAGACCATAGGTTCCTAACTTTTAGATAATTGGTCCCTCACTGGAGTATATTGATAATGTATTGTGTCGTGTTTCATCTCTTCGCTAAAATCTCTCTCTGATCTACTGTATGTCTTCTTTATAATTTTTCTTGTTCCATGACTGCTATCACATCCATTCTGCATCTTTACGTCTCCACTGCCAGCTTTGCTGACAGATCCAGTACTAAGAGTGAGGTTAAAAACCTGACTTTATTTGACTAACGTCACACAGAGCCACTGGCTTGTCTCTGCACTATGCTCTCATGTGATTATGATGTAGGAATATATAACACAGACATCCAGCATTGCTTCACAAGGATCTGTATGCATCTGATATCTGTACTTCATCTGTGACATGGTCATGAGTCACCACTCAGATCCACTTCATCCCTCAGAAAACTCAGAACGGAAGTCCTTCACATTTTAACTCCAGTGCAACTGATTTCATGAGTATGGAGTCAGTTTATTCACAGTGGAAAAGAGTTTATTTCTGTTTAGTTAACGTGCTGCTTCAGAGAAATTAGAAATAATTGCAGAATAATCAGAAAGAACTTGCTGGCAGATGAAGAAGCTAATTTGTGTGAAAATCAAGAGCAAAAATATTGTTTAAGTAGGTTGTATTTTCTTTGGATACATGTACCTCAGCATAAGAATTTCATTTATAACACTTGATATAAATAGTGTGATAACACTTCACAGAACCTACACTTATCAGGGGAATTCCAACTTCTTAGAGAAACTGAAGCATGCTGGTTGTCATGCCATCCTTGTAAATATTTTATGTTGGCTTAAGACTCAAGGGCAGATGTCTATTTTTACTTAGTGTTTGTGAAGAATTATGAACCTAAAAAGCTTTTGGTATAAAACATTTAGCAGTAGCAAAGCCAGTTCAAAGCTCTCTCCAGAAACAGAAATTGTGGAGCACCTTTTCTGTTTGTTTTTATATTATACTTAATGTTTGCCATACTTCTCTGGCAAACATGTCTGTAATAAATAGTTGTTTGAAAACAACATGCATTCAACAAAGTAGCTTGGAAGTCAGTATTCAGAAAGTGTAGCCTTCCTTTTCCCTAAAAAGCAACGGCTTTGCATTGACATCTTCAGCGGTAACTTGCTATGTGTACTTTTTTTTTTCAGCTGCAGCTTAGTATTGCCTGCCTGCCAAAATAATGAAATTCACAGACTGACAGAGACAGTGCATCCTGTATTGTCTGAATTTTCTGGATATCTACTGGTTTCTCAAATAAATTATGTAAAACTTCTATTTGGATCATAATATGAAGTTCTTAAAACCACAAAAAATGTGCCATGATTGAAGTGAAAAAGTTGAATTGCTAAAGACTATTACTGTGCAGATTAGGAGTGTAAATGTTGAGCTGCCTGAGCCGTATGGCCTGGCTCCTCAGCTGCATCCATGTGTTTGCACACAGGCCAGAGAGATTCATTCAGACACTTACATTTACCCAGCATTAATATTGATTTTAAAATTCAGATTTCTGTAATTTCGTGCTCTTTCTGTATCCCTGGCAGGCTCTCAAAGCCAGGCACATTACCAGTGTGCATGGCCATACCTATTTGTCAGCTTCTGCCTGTGTGAACACCAGGCTCAACTCGGTGCTGCTGCGAGAGGCCGGTGTGTGACATCAGTACTAATTAAGTTTGAATACAGAGCTATGTTTGAGAGCCAGAGGAAGTGCAGGAAGGAAGCTGAGTGTCAGTGAGTCATGTCGGATGAATTCATGGCAAGCAGTTATTGATAACATACAGCCAAACCACAATGTTGATTTTGGAAGATTTGGCATGGGAACTAAAAGCAGCATCCTGACCTCGGTTGCGATTCGTTTGTATTTAGATTTCCAATAATGCTGTTTTGGTTTATTTGGAAGAATTGTTTCTTTTCAGATACTCTGTCTTTATTTATCTCACAGTTCTTGCTAGAATAAGGACCCTCAGGGACTGGAACATTTAATCTGTGTGAACAAGGCCTCAGCATTTTTCTGAAGACTGTCTACCATTTTCTGTGTGAAGGAAAAGCGTCTCTTTAGTGGCAGGCACCCTGCCTTGTAATTTCCGTTGTGTGATCTTGGACATCTGTGTGATTACCCTCTGGGAACACTTGCGGCTTGACACACATGCATCTAGTCTAGCTATTTTTAATCATTGCTTTTCAAGTGTCTGTAGTGAGTTTGGTGACATGAATGGGAATAGTGTTTTCCAAATCTGAGTCCTTTGGTATTTGCTTTTTGTAGTTCCTCAACCCCACTAAAATCTCAAAGCATCATAAAGGTTAATCACTTCCAACTGTCCAGGAAACTTCATTTCTTGAAAATATTACAGTGCCCACAGAACTTGAATGTTAAGCTGCATCTGAAGAAATAAGAAATATCAAATTTCTGTTTTAAGTGTAGCCACAGTTATTTAAGAACATAACATACTGGAAACCAGGTAGTTTTTGGGCTTTTAAAGAGTTATTTTCAAATTAAAATATGATTGTCTATGGTTTTGGCTTAATTTACAGGAAAGATGATAGTTCTTAATCAGCAACAGTTACTATGACAGTGGTTCATCTTGCTGGAGGGTGTTTTCATTTTACTTTTTGGGACAAAACTGATCCCAGGTAACAATCTTTTCCTTACTTATCCCATCCTGACACAGCTCCAGGGACTATACCTTTACCTTATTGCAAGAAAAACTTCTGTACTGCATCTCCCATTGTCAGTGTGTGAAGTAGTTGTAAACCAAGACCTGAAGAGTAATGATCTACTTCATGTCTCAGCTTTGTAACTGACTCTTATTTTAATCAATAAAAGACACTTGAAAAAGCACAGCACAGTATTTGGACTCATGAAACAGTATTTTAAGTGAGGTTACAGAAGTAAAATTTGATGATATAAATCTCATTGTACTGATCAAGTCATGAAAAATACCTTGTATTACGAGTTATAAACTGGTTATTTGAAGGTTAATAGGCTTTAAAGAATTCCTGTAAACGGTATTTCATTTCCTTGGCCACAGTGTAGGATCAGGTAGATCTATGTCACTTCTAAGAGATGTTTGCGTACTCTCTTCTTGAAGACCTCTGATGATGGAGACCCCACAATTTCATCATGCAACAATTGTTTCGCTGTTTTAACATTAGGAAGTTCATTCTTTAAAGTGTAGTCAGAAGTTTCTTGCATATTAAATTCATTTCCTCTTGTCCTCCTCAGCTATGGAAAAAAGATTTTTCCTTTCTCATTATAACATATGTTTGGAAACTATTCTCAGGTTTCAGCCCACTCTTTTCTAGATTAACAGTCCTACTTCATCCAGTTTTCCTTGCAATAAGTATTTTCTATATCCATGTAATTTTTTGTTCCTCTTCTCTGGTCAATGCTTTTTTTGACATGCATTGCCCAAAACTGAATTCTTCAGATAAATGCAGTTCAATAGGAAGCACGCGGAAAGTTCATAGAGCTCTATCTGACACAGGAGACTCTTAACTCAAAAAAGTAATCCCTCTGGATTCAGCAGAGACACTGAACTAAATGCTTCTTTGTGAGAAAGAAGTGCAGTCCTGCCACTCAGAAGTACCAAACTTTACTGCAGGGATCATTTTCCTCATCCATCAATTCAGTCGTATTCTTTTTCATTCCCAATTCCTGTGTCTTTTGCTGTATTAAATGTAAGGTCTTTATTTTCACTTGCAACTTCCTTAATAGCCTTTTCCTTTCCTATCATGTACACTTCTTGACATACTCGCTCACCTTCCATCTCTCCATTCCCCAACCCCAAATTCCTAGATTTAAAAGTTCCTTTGTGTTCTCTCTTAGTTTGGGCCTCACGCTTTAGGAAAATTCTTTGTAAACAGCCAGAGCGCAGCAACAAACATCCTTTTAAAGATTTCTTAAAACTCTGTTTCTGGAAACCTAGGTGGGAGCTGGGCCACTTGTACACCACACAGGGCAGTGCACCAACCCAGCACAGCTGTGGTGCTTCTTTTTCTCTGGTCTGCATGCACATTGTCTCATCTCTCCTTTACACTTATGAGAAAAGCTTTTTGGAGTATAAGCCATGATTCATGTGTCAAATGAGAAGTACTTCACACAATAGATTGGTCTAGAGTTAATATGATAATCCTGACAACAACACTGGTAAATGTGCTAGAGAGATATGGCCCTTTGCAGATGCTGTTCCTCATACAAGGAGCCAAGTATTTCCGAGACAACTGTTGTATCTTCACATATGTTTTTCCAACCCATAGAATTATGCTTTAATAGTATTTCCACAGGAGAGCAAGGTGAGCCAAGGACTGGTCATTACAGAGACTTTTCCATGTAATTGAGTGGTTCAAGGAAACATTATGAAAGATTATCTTGGCAAAGGATGTAAATGTGAAGAACAGCTGGTAATCCCATGAAGATCCTGCTAATCTATAAATTAATACATGCCACAGAGGATACTGACAACTTTCTTGGAAGTGAAATGGTTGAGAAGAGATTTTGGCACTCAATCAGCAAAAGATATGACACTCATAAAAACAGAACTATACTTATGATACAGTACAACAGTTAATTGGTTTTGGATATATTTATAAGAAATCAAGCATCTATTTCTGATATCTCTGTGTGTGTGTAAAAATGAAATTTCATTCCATCAGGAGCTAGAGAAAACTTACTTTGTTAACTTTTCAGAAGAGCATGGCTTCTACCAGAAGAGCTCAATAAAACATATTTGCTATTTTCACGGGCTTTTCATTGAACAAATGGTTTTCTTATAGCTCTCCTCCTCCACTGCTTCAATTTTACAGCATAATGAAAACAAGATGCAGCAAACTGTAAGTGAAGTAGGATCAGAAGCATAGTTTTAGAGGGGTAACAGCTGAAGACATTGCTTAACAGTTACATAACTGGAAAGAAGGCCAGAAGATATAAATGTTTCTCATTTATCCGTGCATATGTAGATATGCACATAGACATAAAGAAAGAATGGTTGCTAAATATGCACTGGTGCCATAAATATGCATGTGGATAAATAGCTAAGATAATCAAACATCCAGAAAACTAAATTTGCTTTATGTAGTTAAATTTAATGTAGATTTGTTGGCAGTAGACTGTCAACTTTGCTATGTGTGTACGGGAGGATTGACACCACCTGTTTTATTGTTACACAGTACACAACATCTGTGTGCATCCTTCTATCCAGGGACTCCCAAAGAGAAATAAGGTAGTTCTATGTATGTACTAGTGAATCCCTTCAAATTAACACCCATCTGTGTATTCCCTCTCTCGCTTCTTCCTAGAGTATGTACTCTTCCACAGAGAAGCCCTCTCTGCTTATTTGATGCAGATCCCTTTTTTTCATCTTAGGAAATGTATTTTCATCACCAAATTAGGGTTCAGTGCTCTCACTCTTGCTTTTATATAGCACTACCAAAATCCAAGTGTTTTCATCTCTATATTTTGTATCTCCCCAGTCTTCTTGTCCGGTCTTCTTCATAACCTCTTCTCCCAGGTAACAAGTGACAGAACAAGAGGAAAGAGCTCTAAGTTGCACCAGGGGAGGCTTAGATTGGGTATTAGGAAAATTCTTTTCACAGAAAGAGTTGCAAAGAATTGGAACAGACTGCCCAGAGAAGAGATAGAGTCACCATCCCTGGAAGTATTCCAAGCTGTGTATGTGGATATGGCACTCGGGGACATGGTTTGATGGTGAACGTGGTGGTCCAGGGTTGAACAGCTGGACTTGATGATCTTAAAAATGGTTTTAAACCTTAATGATTCTATGATTTGTGTTATCTTGTTTCTGTTAATTATGGTTAGTTGATTTTAGATATATTCTTTCTTATTTTTATTACAAGAAAAACAAGAGTCTGTCTGGTCACTGTTTTTTTTTATGGTGAATTTTATACAGTTAAGTTTTTGCAGTATTTCTATGTGTTTGATACTTTTTAAATGTAAAAGCACCTTTTTACTGAGTGAGGTATACAACATGTCCAAATGTTCAGGCTTTGTACCTGGAGCACTACAATTTTCTTCTAAGTAGTTATCTTTTTCCTACTCCAGGTTCCAGGCTATGACAGGCTGAATTGTGATCCAGATTGTGACGGTTTCCTTTGTGGTCAAAGGCAAAGATGCTTCTGATTGCAGACCTGCATCCCAGTTTCCATCCTATAGCCTCAGGAAAAAGAGAAAGGACAGCCTTTATTTTACTCTTCCTTCCTTTGAACATCTGGTGGCATTTCCAACAAAGACAATCCATTCTGTACCTGAGAGGTACCTGAGAGGAGTATCATCTATCCCTACATCTGCTATTCAGTCCAAATAACCTGGGGGCTTTCTAGAGTTACTGAACTCATTCTGCAAAAGCCCTCCTGAGGTCTTTTGATACAGCATCCCAGATCAAATTGATATGCTGCATCTGCCTGCCCTGACCTATGCAGTGACACTGATGGATAAGACTATTTCTGTTAGTTCACTTGCTTTAGCAAGCACTGGCTTAAGCGCAGCTTCTGCTGTGTGTAATGGCAGATGCTGCCAAACGTGACTCACATTTTCTCTTCATTCCCTGGTACAGCAGGCTCTCCAGTTGCTTCTCAGCATGGGGAGCAAACTTATTTCTTAATTAAAAAAACAAACAAACAGATTGGCAAGAGCCCCAGACATCTAGATGTTTCGGGTAAAAGGCTGTGCTCATTAGCATTTTTCCAGTAGAGAAAAGCAAATTTACAAACCATGCTGTCTGGGACAGAATCCTAACCCCATGAAACTCTGAAGATACCCAGAACCCCATGGCTCTGAAGATAGTACCTGTCCAAGAATATAAAGCTTTTCTATCACATTTTCCTTACCATCTGTCCTGCATACATGACATACCATAGCACGAGATTGTAGTGCTTTCCTTTTTAGAAGGAAAGACTGCAAGGATGGAACTGCTCTATGAGACTTAGTTTATCATATGAATTTTCTGTAGTATAGGATTGTCAAGAGTAGCAACAAGATTGTCCGAGTAGCTAGTAGAGCTACCGCTGCCGGAAACTCTGCCCACATCTATTTACCACATTTACAGTTTCCAGCTTAGCCTCTTTGAGGTTATGCTAGAAAGATGAAGAATTCCTTTATTTGCAATATCCTTCTTCCCTCTCCCCTTCTTCTGGAGAAACCAGGCTGTTCTCTTCTGCTCATCTTGTATAGTACTGCCCAAATGGGATAGAACTCCTGTACTTTCAGAATATAAGGTGTGGAAATCTGTTCCAGCCACCAGCAAGGAAGAGGGATGGAGATTCTGTTAAGTCTTTCCTTTTCCTCCAGAGCCCTCATGCAGTTCTTCTCTGCAAGGGTTCAGAACCCACCACAACAGCCTTCAGGAAGCACATTGTTGTCTGTCTGCAGGAAATGTGAATGTAGCTTTGCAGTGAAATGCACTTCAAAGTACCTGCTGCACTCCGCTTTACTGAGCAGTGGTAGAAAGGACAGTCTTGCATGTGTTTGAAAGTTGAATCCAGCCCCAACTACTTGATTTGGCACCATCAGATTATCTCATGTGAGCTCTGAGAGTGTAAGCAGTTGAACTAAACTGTCTGACACCTGATTTTGTTTTGTATCTATATGAAATAACAGGGAACACCAACTCTTCTGCTTCAGAGCCAGTGTCCGTTTCCAGGCTCTGTTCCTTTTGTTTGCATTGGGCCACCTTCCATTGCAAATCTGCTTCTTCTTAGAGACCTGAGAAAGCCAAAGCAAGATGGTATGAATGTGATTAGGATAATCTAGCATGGTCCCATAAAATTCAGGTTGGCAACTGCACTCAAACTCTTTCCTTATGCATCTTACCTGCCAAGCGCAGAAAGCGCCTGGAAAGACAGTTTATTCGGGCCTAGGATTTGATTTCTGAGTGGGGCCAATAAATCTAAAAGCACTTCTTTTAAAGACTCATTGCTTTATATTTTTTTTCTTTTTCCTTTCCAGTTAGGTCTGCTTACATAACCTCTTCTTTGTCCTGTATTCAATCCTCATTAAATCTCTATTAGATTTTTATTTATACTTTACTCATATCAAAATATAAAACAAAGTTTGGAGGAGTAGATTTGGGGAAGAAAGCCATCATTTAGGATCTCTTCCAGTTTCAGTCTCTAGCTTGGGTTCCTCGTTGCTCATCCCAGCATGCAGAGCCCTCATGAGCTGGCAGCTGTTGTAGTCCATGCATCCCAGTCACTCTTGAACTGATCTGAAAATTCCTGCCAGTTGCAGGAACTGACAGGCAGATTGGCCTGCTATTAGGTCTTGAGTTCTGTTATAAGCAGTTGCCAGGTTTGGCTGTTTCTGCAGTGATTTTTGGCTCCATTTCCATCTCGGAGAAATTTTAAATATTCTTTTTCAAAAGTTGGCATCACTGATACCAGAACAGAGTACTTTTTGTTGCACTTGATTTGATTTCTGTACTTTGGGTTGTTTTCTTTCCTCTCAAATGACTGTACTCACCTACTGATAAAATTCCTTTTCCACAGTCTTTGATTAATAAGTAACATGGACTGTGCTGGCTTGGGAGGAGAGGATTCAGAGCAAAGTGCTGCATTTTAATATGAAGTGAAATGAATCTATTTGCACAAAATTATGTGGAAAGAATACACTGCCAAGAAACCACATTATTGAAATACGCTCTTCTGCTTCTATTAGTTTGATCTGCAGGCTTGCTAATTCTAATTTCATGTAGGTTTAAGGTGACCTGTTTTTCAGTGTAGAGATACCTGTCCTGCATATGACACCATTTGAATGCAAAGACCCATCCCTGGTGATGATGATTCAGTACTGTACTGTTACAGGTTTTCTCATCAGTGGCAGAAAAACATGACATTATTTAGTTGGCTTTAAAGAGAAACCATGTGTGAAGTAGAAGGTATAGAAATTACAGAGATGCTTCAAAGAAAAAAGAAATTGATTAAAACTAACAAAAAAAAGTAGGTCAATTTTGGCCTAACTTTGTTCAGGTTTTTCCTTTTAAACATGAAGAGCAGAGAAAATAGGCAGATGGGAGTACAGAAAAGGGAAATAAGCCAAAGTGATTAGCCTGGTGACCTTCTCTTATTTCTGGTGGATTTTGTATGTATGTGCACTGTGCCATTGTTTCTGATGAATAAAATTAACATATTCAATTTGTATCCTAAAAGAAGCCTAAATTCAGTAATTTTCTCAGTACTGCAGTTCCAATTTAAGGTGCAAGTTTTAACTTTGGAAATTATTTGTGGTACTTATTTTTCTATATTTTGCATATTTGTGTGTTCAGATCGAAGATACCTAAATAAAGAGAATAATAGTTTTATAAAATAGCATTAGGGCTAATTAAGAAAAGAAAATAGCTCAGAACAATGGCATTCTCCTGGGGTTTTGTTCATATGCCATTTTTAAACAATAGAACATTGAGTCACTCAGTAACAGATTAGCTTATTCATCAGCTCTCTAAGAGCTAAATTTCAATGGATTTCTTCCCTTTCTTATATTCTTTCAAATGATTTATATAAAGGAAGGTTTTCACTATGTTGGTGAGGGCTTCACAAGAACTTTCCAACTAATGCTTAGTATAAGAGATTGAGTAGAAATTTATACTGTAATTAGTTTGATGAGTAGATTGTGTTGCACAGACCATATTATCTAGACTCTTCTACTAAGGAAATAAGGGAATGAAAAATGAAGGCAAAGAAAAGTAAGGTACTTCACTTGTGGCTGTTATTTATTATTTTAAAACATTATTTTAATTAATGATAACTTTAAAGCACCTTGTAGTGTTCTGTTTAACTCTTCTTTGAATGTTTGCTAGGCATTTTGGGAGGCTTGTTATTTGGATGAGATCTACAGTGTCTTTTTTCAGGGTGGCCAGAAACAGAAATTTCAAAGGGCATCAATATAGCCTGGTGCGTAGGCTTACATGGAATATGCTGCAAACAATGTGGAATTTAACCTTCACCCAGAATTGGCTCCTGTGTAGAAATAGGTTTTAATCAAGCGATTTCATTTCAAAAATGCAGTGGCTTGAAAAATAATGAATATGGATATTTCTGATACCCAAAAAGGTATCTGAGTTCTTTAGTCTCTTTGCTAAACGCTAGCATTCAAAACCTCCTGTAGAAATGTATGCCATAGTATAATTTTGTGTTGCATGAAAAATCTTGTTTCCTATTCCCATTTTTTAAATTCATGACTTTGGATATTGGTGTTCTGGGGTTATAAATTAAGACAGAGGTCTTGATCTTGATATACCTTTTATAAGTATGCACTTCTGAACATCTTCCATGCTATAATTTCCTCCTAAGAGCAACCACTCCTTTCTTTTCATGCTGTCTCCATAGTTTTTTTACAACTCTGAGTAGTTCCTCTGTGAATCCTCTCAAAGTTTGTGATCCTTTTGGGAGATGATCAATGCTTCCCTGATGTCCTTCATGACACTGCACACTTATCCTCAGAAAGACATTGCCTTATTATCAGTGTTATTCTCCTTTCTTCTCTGTGTGTATCCCAACATCTCATGAGCTTTTTTTGACTTGAGCAAGCCAGAGACTGGAGTATCCTTGAGCTGTCATGGTGACAGACTGCTCCATTTATTTAGAAAATAAACAGATTCTCTTCTTGCTGTTGCTATCCCAGCTGCAAATGTTTCCATATTGTCCTACACTTCACTACATGGCCAGTTACTACTTCCCCAGGTCTCATTTTCAAGCTGCTCATTTAAGATGCCATAACCTGTTTTGGCTGCAGTGGTTTTAATGGCAGGTCTTGGCAAACCTGCTGCCTTTTCAGTGGAAGAGGTGATGGAAGTGCCTGCAGGAGCTGTTCCAACAGCAAATCCTGGGGAGATGAAGGGGGGAAATAGGGGTACGTATGGGGAGGGCAGGGTCTCAAGGGTCGTATCTGAGTAGCAGGGACCAGGACCTGGAGGAGGAATGTCACAACAGCAGAGAATGTGTCAGCATACCAAGGCCATTTACTAGCCTCTATCACATTATTTTGCATTACAAGGCATCACCTCTTACTTATCAACATCTTTTCTGTCAGTTCCTGTGGAATTCACTTGTTGAGCATTCAGTAAATATGTTGGTAAGGGCTAGCTCTGCTACATGAATCCAATCCTGAATTTCAGATTGTTGGAAATACAAGTGTTTTGAAAAACTTACACAAATTTCTACTGTCTCCTCGAAGGCAGCTTTGGTACCAAGTATATGTTTTCCACTCAGATGTATTTACACTGAAGAAAGCAACTTCGCATGAGCAACTTTGTCTATTAGCATCTACTTCCACATAGTCTTTTCACACCTCTTGTGACGCTATTACATTTTTTCTCTGGTTCAAATTTCCATATTTATTAGGTACCTTCTCTAAACCTCAGTACTGAGTCAGAGAGGTCAGGAAGTACCTGCAAACTTTCATGGGACTATTCAGTGAGGCAAGACAAGTGCTGGACTACTGCAGTTCTGTGGAAATTCTGTTCTACAGAAGTTCTGTTCTACAAAATGCATGTAATTTTTTTTACTTCTTACACGTAAAGAGAGGTGGTCATCCTCTTTAAAGGCAAAACCAGGCACATTTAGAAAGTGCTTTATTCAGAAGTTTATTCTGTGAGGTGACCAATACCCTATACAGAATGACTGGCTCAGCTGTAAATGTTTGCACTGTAGACACCTATTACCAGATGAAATCAATCCCACATGTGCAGTGTACTGTTAGATTAACTCAAAGTTTTGTTACAAGTGCCAAAATCTAACATCTTGATGACTTGGAATATAAAAGCACTTATTTTCTGTTAAATATACAAATGAATCACACATTTTCAGTATTGGTCTGGGGTTTTTTCATACCTTCCATTATTTTGATTCTTCATTATTTATGACAAAAATGTTGCAATAGAAATTCTGATATTCTCTTGACTCCTCATTTTCATTTATTCTATTCTGGTTTTGAACTGAGTCTCTTCTGTGCAACTGCCTTAGCCACTGCTGAGGACAGTCATGTTCTGTAACAGGCATCTCCCTGGGAATAAAAGAGTTTGGGCTACCAGGAGATGTCCCTTTTCAGTACAGGTTTTAAGGTGACCTGTACTTTATGTTCCTAGCCCCCTTTATGTTTGTTTAATTAACCACTAAAAACCAATATTACTTGTTATACTTCATACCTCTTCTCCAAAACAAAAAAGGCAAAATCCTATTGTCTGCAATTATGAGCTTTATGCTTTTTGTTTTGGTTTTTTTAACCAAAATGAAACATAATGAATAAAATTAAGCAGTAAATAGCGTTAACAGCCTGCTTTGCTAATTCCAATTAATAATGTCTTCCGGAGTATTACTGCATCAGTATTGTGTTTGTTCAGTATTCTGAACTTCTCCAGCAAAGCTAATTGATTCTGAAATGCCAAACTACTAAGATTTACTAATTGTTTCCCCTGCAAAACTGTTAAGGTAGCTGTGCTTTTTTTTAGAACCATGTCAGCATCTCTAAACAAATTGAGAAGACTCTCAGAGGTGACATATTTAGCTGCATAATGTCAGCTATTAGATAAAGGCAGTGACAAGAATAGTGCAGTTAAATACCTACTCTCTAATGACATTCTCTGGGAAAATAAGAAGTATATGAAAATACAAAAGTTATTACAGTAATGTACAAGTACGTTGCTCTTGGTTACTAATACTAAATAAGCTTTCTGACAAAGCAAGATCCTTAGACTCAACCTTTCTCTTTGGCTCCTAGAAAAACTTAAAGGCAAACAACAGATAGGTCTTCTCAGAAAAAGAATTTCACTCTTTCTAAGTATACTTTTGACTTCAACGTCTATAAATCAGAGTCATAAACTATATCCATTTCTTAGACACTATGCAATATGCTCAATATGCCTTGTTCTATAAGTTAACATAAAGCTTGCCTTATAGTATCTTCAGAATGATGATATTAAAAAGCTAAACATTGCAAAGAAAACTTTAAAAAAATCCCATTTTACTAATGTCTAAGGAGAACAGTTGGTGTTAAATTATTCCTGATACCAAATGGATAAATCTTTCAAAATAGCACATGCATGTTACATGAATAGCTCATCTTTGTTATTCTACTAACAGTAACTACATGATGCTATTATTAAACTTTATTATTAAAGTATTACACTCTTGTTTCACTTTTATGCCAAAGATCTAAAATCTGTAAAGTGTTGCACGGAAACAAAACCAATTCTTCAGGTAGGTGTCTGAGAAGTGTAACAATTTCTGTTGCATTTTTATAAAATATGCTCTAGAAAAATCAACAGCAATCACTAGTGGCACTGTTTAACATACCCTGACTTGTAGAGTCTTTTTGAATTGACCGTTTCCTTTATGTTTCCTAGTTTTCCCTTGTAACACCAGAAGAACAAGGTCTGTAATTGTAATTAGATCAATCTGACAATGAGTCACTCTCTGGCAGCTAAAGAGGAATTGGGAGAAAAATAATCTAATCTTAAACATGAGTGGTATTTGCTGGAGGGAAGGGAGGAAGGGAGGGTGTATGTAATTTTTTTTTTAAAGGGGAATGTAAAACTTGCCAGGAATTCATTAATTTTTTTTCTTAAATTTTTTTTCATGATCTTGAGCTTCATGATCTAGAGTAGCTGCTGAGTGTGTTGAAAAATCAGTGCAGTGTTGAAATCACCTGTAAATACGTATTTCCTTGTGTATGCAAAATGGCATGTTTCAGTTTTTAATTACATTGTTAGGGGCAGAACTAGTGGCAGAAAACAAAGCCATGTCTATTTTTGTATCCATTATCCACTGGCACTAGTTCAGAAATTGTAAACATCTCTAGTAGGCACCTGAGCATTCTGATCATAGAATGGTTTATATTGGAAGGGACATTAAAGGTCATGTAATTCCTATCCCTCTGCCATGGGCAGAGATGCCACCCACTAGATCAGGTTGCTCAGAGCCCCATCCAGCCTGGCCTTGAACACTTCAAGAAATGGGGTATCCACAACTTCTCTGGGCAAACTGTGCCAGTGCCTCGCTAGCCTCAGAGTAAAGAATTTCCTCCTAACACCTAGACTAAATCTCTCCTCTCTTAGTTTAAACCCATTGCCTGCTCCTATCACTATGAAAAGTGGCTCTCCCTTTATTTTTTATAGGCTGCTTCAAGTACTGCAAGGCTGCCATGAAGTCCTCCTGGAGCCTTCTCTTCTGCGGGCTTAAACTCAGCCCTCTCAACCGGTCTTTATAGGAGAGGCACTCCACCCCTCTGATCATCTTCATGGCCCTCCTGTAGACATGCTCTAACAGGTCCATCCATGTCTTTCCTGTGCTGCGGTCCCCAGGCTAAACAGAGCACTCCAAGTGGGGTCTCATGAGGGCAGGGTAGAGGGGCAGAATCACCTCCCCCACCCTGCTGGCCACACTGCTTTGGAGGCAGCCCAGGTTGTGGTTCCCCTTCTGGGCTGTGAGCACACACTGCTGGCTCATGTCCAGCTTTTCCTCCACAAGAAACCCCAAGTCCATCTCCACAGGGCTGCTCTCAGTGAGTTCCTCTCCCAGTCTATGCTCATGTCTGGGATGGCTCTAAAAGGCGCAGCCCCTTGCACCTGGATTTGCTGAACCTCATGAGGCTCTTGTGGGCCCACTTTTCAGGTTTTTCCATGTCCCTCAGATGGCATCCCATCCTTGTGTTGTGAGAACTCCACTGCTCAGGTTCATGTCATCTGAAAACTTGCTAAGGGTGCACTCCATCCCACTGTCAGTGTCACTGGTGAAGATATTGAAGAGCACAGGTCCCAAGACAGAGCCTGGAGAAACAGCACTTGTCAGTGGTTTCCACCTGGACACAGAGCCATTGACCACAATTCTCTGGCNAGCACTTGTCGGTGGTTTCCACCTGGACACAGAGCCATTGACCACAATTCTCTGGCTGTCTATCCAGCCAATTCCTTATTGACCAGATAGTCCATCCTTCAAATCCACATCTCTCCAGAGATGAGGGTGTCATGTTGGACTGTATCACAGGCTGCACAGAAGTCTAGGCAGATGTCTAGGTCAGTCTGCCCTTCTCAACAGTTGCAGTCACTCCATCATAGAAGGCCAACAGTTTGGTCAGACAGGATTTGCCCTTATGAAGCCATGCTGGCTGTCTTGGGTCACCTCCTTGTCTTGCATGTGCCTTAACATTGGTTTCATGAAGATCTTCTCCATGTTCTTCCCAAATACAGAGATCAGCCTCTCTAGTTCCCCATGTCTTCCTTTCTTATTTCTTTAAAAATAACATTCTCTTTTTCCAGGGACCATGGACTTTGCCTGACTGCCATGCCTTTTCAAATTTGATGTAGAGTGGCTTTGCAACAACATCAGCCAACTTCCTCAGAATCCTGGGATACAGGTCATCAGGTCCCATGAACTTCTGGCTATTCAACTTCATCAAGTGGACCTGAACCTCCTTTTCTCTTGTAGTGGGAGAGACTTCACTCCCCCAGCTCCCACCTGGAGGTTCAGGGCCTTGAGATCCTGTCGTGGTGAAAACCACAGTTCTTGAGAGGCCTAAGTACAGCCTCAATCTTGGCATGGAAATCTACAGCTGGCTGTTGTGAAATGCTGAACTCTGGGGGTTTCTGAGTTCCTTGTCCTCTCTGGAGCTCAGATGCCTGACTAGACATTTTATTCTCCATCCTCTCAAGACCCAAGCTTGGATTGCACTTTGAGAATAAGTACACAACTGAGCAATGAGTGTTCCCTTTGCAAGATGTCATATTCACTGTAGCATCTAGAATGAAAGTCTCAGCTGGGCTGTGAGGTCTTTGATCCAAGGATGATCCTTTCATCCTATACATATGCATGGGATTTGACCTAGTTTTTCATATATTGTGTGTTCCCATAAAAAAAGTGACCTTATTTCTGGTTGAATCCTGAATGTGAGGCACTTTGTAATGTAAGTAATAAAATAACATAACACTACATAAATGGAAAATTGCTGCATTCCCTATGTTGCTGTCTTGAATTTGTACTTAAGTCTCATATGGATAAAGCTCTCGATATGTGCTCAAGAACACTGTGACTATCAAAAAAATGACAGGTAGTGTAGTGAAAATTTACAACACAGGATCAAAAACTCTAAAACTTCTGGAGATATGAGAGGTGGATACATTCTGGTACCAAATGTGGAAGAGCCTTTGTGCAGAAGGTAATTGGAGTGTCTCTTTATTTCCTTCAGAACTCTTTAAAATAGAAGTCACCATAGAAATATCATTGTCTGATTATTTACTAAAATAAAAAGGTTCATGCTAGAATGCATTTTAGTCAAGAGAGAGCTTAGGCTTGCCCAAGATTAGCTATGAATTATATTAGATTTGGCATGGAGTGAAGGTGAATATTGCAATACATCATAGAAAAAAACGCAGCAAGAAATCAGACTGTTATCTATAAAGATCCTTAAGAATGTTTAGCATGAAGACTGGAGGAACTCCAGGTAGTGCATCATGGTGCTACGTACACCCAGTGTTTGTTGCCTGTTTGGGCTTGCATAGCTATGAATTCAGACTAAAGGGGTACTAAGATTCTGAAGCATTAAAAGGCAGTGAAATAATGATAATTCCTTAATCTCACAGTCAATTAATATGTAAGGCCTCTTCTCCCTTCTTAAATCATCTGCCTAGAGTTACATATTCTCATTCTTTAATCATGTACATGATAAGGAGGCTTGGCATTGTGCATGGCTGTTAGACTTGGTGAGCTAAAATACGCTGTCATGAAGTACGTCCTTGAGTCTGATTTGATACCGTCCTATTTGGCTTGGCATAAACATTATTGTGTTAATTGATTTTTTCTTCTTTTCATCAGCTGTAAAATATTAGTAGGTATTTCTAGTGATAAATGGGTTTTAAAGACAGCCTAAAATACTGGAGGGTCCTGAATGTGAAGGTACAAGTGGACGTGAAGCCACAGCTATTGCTGTAAGGGATGAAACATTTGAAGTTATGTAATAAGCAGATCAAAATTCCAGATATTCTATAATTAACTCTAGCAGCTCATAGTTAGGTTCTATGTATTTGTTGGTCTCCTTTAAGCTCTCATGAGTGTTGTAAGTCCTAGATTAAATCAAGACCTAGCCCCCAGTCCTGATGTACAACTAATTCTGGGAGAAAGTCCTCAAACTTTTTTCCATCAGCTGTCAAGAGGTCAGCAAATTTTGAAAAATCATTTGCATGAATTTACATGCTTTTGTGGCTGAAGAGATACTTATAATTATGTAAGGTCCTGTCTTACTGCAAGTGCAGTAGGGACAAGTCCTCAGATATATGTCACTATGAATTGTAGCACAGGCAGCAGAATTACTGTAATGTGGCACCTCTCCTTTCTTCTCATGTCATTACTCCATGAAGTACAAAATGATTGCTCCAGCTTCTGGAGGAAGGATTTGTGTAGGAAATCTGTCTAGGACATACCACAGCTGAGAATCTAGCCCACCTAAGTCTGTTCAGATAATCTACTGCTAATGCTTCTGGTGTCTGCTACTCTTGCTGGCAGAGCTGTTCTCTGGGTCTTTTCTTAGAAAGACATTTAAGTTCCATAACAGAGCAAACTGAGCCTCTCAATAGGTGAGAGCTGTTGTTCTTTATACAGACAGCTTGGAGGTCCCAAGGAATGGGGATCTGGTTCATCTTACAGCCATGAAACTTTGGGAGAGCCACCTTCACTTCCCTCAATAATTAATAAAACAATTACTAATCAAATGTACATTTCCATGCTGAAACAGAATTCAAGCTGTAAAGGTAGAGAGGCATCTCAGCATCCAGTTTTTCAGCAGCTGGTATCACCAAGGTTTTTGCAGAAGTGCATTCTGACAATAGTCCAGAAGCCCAGCCAGAGGGCATAGGAAGCAGAAGATAATTTCTTGCATTAATTAGTAGGTTTTTCCCACTGAGAAGCCCTTTTCAAATGTTTCCATTCTAATTTTTTCCCCAAAACATTAGAATATACCAATAAGGAAATACTTTTTAAAACTGAGCAGCAATAGCTGCTTTCTGATCTCAGATGTTGCATCGTGAGTTACATTATTTTTAGTTGCTGTGATCTGAGTGAGTAAAACTGTACAGAAGATAGATGTGGATCAGTAGGTGCACCCTTTACTATGGGGTTTTTCAATTTTCAGGGTTGACACAATTTTCTCTTTAAAAGTTTATTCTTGTTGGATCTTACTTGTAGTTCGTATAAATCAGACCTACCTTGATTTAAGACCAGCTGAAGCAATGATGTTTTTTGTAAAATCAGTGCTTTTTAAAAGATGAATAGTGCCTTAAATCTAACTGTAAAAACAAATTTTAAGCAGTGGCCATTAACTTGAACTAAAGAACAGAAAAGAGAGAAGGATGATATTTGTCTCACAGTGATTAAGGACAAAAAGGTAAAGGTATGCAAGGTGACAGAAAAATCTCCATTTATTCCATTAGCATTTAGTTGTAGTCCATGATATACACGTGAGTGGTATAAAAACTTTTCAACAAACATGTCATAAATGTTAAGCAATGCTATGAAATATTTCTTTTTATTTCAATTGTCTGAAACTTGCCTAATTCCACATTTTATAATTTCAGTTTGTTCCATTTAGAAATCATACTGAGCTATGAGCTATGGATAACAGTAACATTGCGAAGAGATTGTGGAGTTTTCCACTGAAGGATCTTTGAGTATTTCTAGGAAGGTCATGGTGCTTAGCTACAAAAGAAAAA
>VYXC01005620.1:1452552-1496441 GCA_013397175.1 Platysteira castanea
AAAGAGAGAGAGAGAGAGAGAGAAATTAATTGTTTGTCTGCATTGCAGAGAAGCATAAAACAAGTTCTTTATATAGGAGCACAAAGTATGGAAATAGTTCTGTGAATATATTTATTTTGGCTGTCCCTGACAGCTGAGAAGTAATACATGCCAATTTTATAACCCCTCTGTGAGAGTGCAGTTATTTTACTCTTTTTCAAGAAGTAAAGTTTTGTTTGGGGTTGGGAGGTTTTTTTGTTTTGGTTTGGTTTGGTTTTGGTTTTTTTTTCTTTAAAATAGCTTTAGCCAGTACTACATATATTGAAATGAGTTTGAATCTGCTTAAGGCTATGAAGGAATGTGTGTGTGTGAGATGGTGGGGGGAAGGGGGAGGGAGATGATGTGGAAATTTGACCTAGTCCCTAACAGATTTCTGCTCTCTCCTGTTGTCAGAGAGGGATGCATGCAGGGGACTTTTGCCAATGATTTTAAACATGATATGATGCAGAAAAGTCAAGGTCAATGCTTCTGTACAGATATTTGGTGATCTCTGTAAGACAGTAAATTATAAATTATAAAAGATGGTAATGGTTGTGGAAACTCTAACATCTCTGACTTTCAGTTAGACTTGTGTATTAGAAGTGATATAGATGCAGAAGTTTGAGACCAAACTGCTCAAGGGTTTGCTCTGGATAGCAGTAATCCAAGGGTCACTGTAGCAGTGGAGATGTTCTCCACCTCCTGAAGAAAATTCATTTCTTTGTTCAGTCAGTGCTGCGCTGACTTGCTGGAGGTCACAGATTAAGCCAGCAGCCCCTTCTGTGCGTAAGCACATAAATTTATGCTCTCTCACAACCTCAGCAATTTTTGAAGGGAAAAAATTAGAAGGGTGGGTGAATCAGAGGCACACACACAAATACATGTATCTAAATGTGTGTGTGTCTATATATGTGTGTATATACTTACTTGGGGAGGGGAAGAGGGGATGATTAGGGTGCATGATGTGTGTGTCGTAGAAAAGAATTCTAGATCCAGTCTCTCCAGAGTGTGTTGAGTTGAATGCAGCCCAACACCACACTTAGTGTATAAAAATAAATGGATTTAAACATAGGATTAACACTGAGTATGCCTAATCTAAATAATTTCAAACCATACATGTCTGTTTGTCCTTTGGTGCACTGCAGCCCTCTTGTTCTAATTCACATGTGCATAAGGGATTCTCAACTCCTAATGCAGCATAATTTCATCCAACTTTTCTCACCACGTGCATAATCTTGGCAGATAAGGCAAAAAGTAAGGCAAGCAGCTGGAAACACAGGGCTTTGAAGTTTTTTAGGTGTTTACATGGCAGTTATCTGAATTGCACCTGGGCATTTGCTGGCAGTGAACCCCACAGCAAAAGGAAATGTATGAAAATATTAACTTTGCAACCATCACACAAATGCATTGTCCTTTATTTATATGGGTTGAAGTGTTCATTTTGAAAATAAACAACAGAAGTCAATATACATCATAAGCATTTGTATTCCTATGGGCTACACCAGAATTTGCAGTGGAGCAGTCATTTCTGACACAACTTGCGTGCATTTGATGTGGAGGTGGTGAGGTAGGTGGCATCCTCTTACCTAGTGCTGGCACACTGAAAGGCATTCTGTTCTTTCTTAGAAAGGGAGAACTATGAAACTTCCCAAAGGTTTCCATGTCATTTGCATGTCATTTGCATGGGAAAAGGTTTTTCTTTAAATCTGGCATAAAAGCTCTGATAAACAGAGACAAAACCACAAAGGCAGTCAAAGAAAAATTATCACAGAGTGAAAAGGATTTACAACAGGTTTCCAATACTGAAATGTTCTATGAAGACTAAAATCTATAAAGTAATTACAAGATGCAAAACAATCAGTATGTCTGCTTCTCCTAAGGGCACTGGCCCTCGCTGGGATGCCAGAAGGGGCAGAGATGCTACCTAACATTTCCCACAGGTATTCTCACAAAGAATGTTTCTGCTGTGCACAACTTTTGTACTTTCAGTAACTCTTTGGAATAAAATAATTTATTCTTCACTTATCCCTGCTTTTACTGAAAAATGACCACTAAACAAACCTGAGTTGGTTTTCTTCAAGAAGCCTAAAATGTTGACCAAGATTTTAACTGATTGGTAATACATCGGTTTACTGGGAAGATTGCATTTTTGGTTGAGGCTAAATTACAATGATGAGTTTTATTGACTGTGAAGGAGAATACCTGATATCCACTTAGAGCCTAGCCATCATGAAACATTTCTGTGGACACTCAGTAGTGAAAACAAACAAACTGCTGCTAATGGCAGCCTGAAGTTCATTCCCAGCTAAGTACTGCTCTGGGCCAAGCTAAAATAACACCACAGCTGTAGCCAGAGCTCACAGGGCTTGGTTTTCATGTTCTGCTACGGATTACTGCAAACTGCTGTTTGCTTTAGCAGCCACTCATTTCCCAGAGCAGGATAGCAGTCCCCAGCTTTCATGCCTCTCTTTGTTTTTGTATGACCTCTTGTTCCTTTCCCACTTCATTCTATCTTTAAAATAGATATAGCACTTCTTCCTACTCAAGAGGGTAAAAATGATAGCAATGTGTGACTCACTGTATTGTTCCAGGATTGTAAAAAACAGGGGCTACTCTGGCCTCTCACTTTTGTTCATCTCTGTTTGGCAGTCATTGCTCTTCTTTTTTGTCTTTCTTCCTCCCACCTCCACCCCACTGCATTTCCACCTGACCCTCACGCACATGTTGTGACAACTACGTTATCTCCAATTTTTATTCGTGTCTTTGTTTATACAGAAGCATGGCTGGTTATCTTAACGCAGGACTGAGCACTAATTGATATTTGCACAGTTCTGAGCATGTTGATGTTAGTCCTGCTGCAGAGTCGAGAGTTCAGAATGACTAAGTGCTTCTGGGACTTGATAAAGGTAAAAGCATAATGAAGAGGATATTTTTTGATTTTATCAGGATGAAATTTGCTGAGACGTGGCAGAACTGTATCCTGTAAGGAAGTGATCCCAAAGGGTGGGTGTTGGGAATTGGGCAGGATGAACTGAACATTCAGGACACCATGCATCCAGAAGTGCATACATGTTCCACAAGCTGTTTCCTTGGCTAAACACTTGAGGTTGCCTGTACCTGCTTTGCAGGAACAGAATACCAAACTGTCAGGTCAGACTTTAATTAGATTTTAAAATATTGACTACTATTAAGACGTATCTAAAAGCACAAAAGTGGGAAGTGCTATGGAGAGTTTGTGTAAGTGAAAGAGAATGGGGGTACATCACCACTTTATACTATACTATATATGGGTAGAACCAGACCTGTTTGGTTGCCCTGGTCACCTTGAAGGGCCAAGGGGCATGTGTTTCTGCAGTGAAACATCTGTGTTTTGTCTCTCAGGTATATCCAGCTGGCCACAAAGGGCAAAATAGTGACAACAGAGAAGCTGTTCTCACAACTTGCTTTGGTTAGAACATGGACTTCCACAAGCACAATATAGAATCTCTGAAAATTTAGGAAAATTACCATGGATATTTTACAGCAAAGTAACATTCTGGAGTTTTAAATATCCAAAATAATATTAAAAAACTAATAATTTTACCTGATCAGAACTATTTTCTAAATTAATTCCAGGGACCTCCAAAATCACAGGTATAATAAAATCCTTAAAGGCGAAGAAGGTATCTAAACTTATGATACTTTGGTGCCCTTTTTTCATGGTTTCAAGTACAAATATTGGTAGAAATAGTCTTTCTGTCCTGTGAAATGTTTTGCCAGTTTGTAAAATTTTCTTATCTGGTTCAAGACTAGGCTTTGCAAATTTCCTAGGTAATGTAATACAATGAGTTAAATATTAAAGTAAACAAATTTTCAACACAAAAAGTATTTTTTCTTTCAAAGCTATCAAAATGAAACCTTTTAACAATTTGCTTTTTTATTTGATAATTCATATTCTCTGTTGAAAAGTCATGTCAGTTGAATTTTTAAGTGGGAAAAAAGTGTGGAAAAAGTCCTCAATAATTTCAAGCTCCAACTTACCACTTTTACTGATTCCCATATCATTGCGCTCATCCTTCTGTGGGATTTGTGGATCAGTTGCAAACTACTGCAACACGTTTTTTTACCCTAATGTGAATGGTGGTATCTGAGCATACCTGCATATGTGGCATGGCATAGTCAGCAACAAAGAGGCTCTAGTCAGCACAGAGACTTTTTGCTATCCATTAAATAAAAGGGAAAATTTTCATATTCACACTTCCACTAGTTGTACTGGGGCCAAATTTAGGAGACCAGATAGTTCACTCTTCAAGACGATGGAATAGTGAACACAGTCAATTATCCCATAGGGGAAATCATAGGAGAAAGAAAGGTAATGTAGAATGAACAACAGCGAAAAAACCAAGATTACAGAGTATTAAACAAAGTGCTTGTATTACAGCAACATGTGAGACAGAGGAAATGGAGCTGTAATGGAGCTCTTCTGATGAAAGCAACAAATTAAACAGCAGAAACTGTTTGGGGATAAAATTAATGTTCTGCTGCTTTTGATTCCCATTTGTCAAGATGAGTGCTAGTGCTGGTGGCAGATGAATAGGCATGGCCAGCTGAGCCACAGGGATGAATGGCAGCATACAATTTGATGGCAAAATGAGCAATTGCAATGGTTTAATAAAGTAAAAAATACCACAGAGGCACACCCTAGCATTCACCACAAGTGGCTGCTCCTCACGTGTTAGAACTGAATCCTCCTCAATAAAAATTTGGTTATAACCCCCCAGGCTGTAATTACTTGACATTTGGAAATCTTATTAGCAGCTTCTAGAGGTAAAATCTCCCTGGTCTGTTAATATAATAAATTCTTTTAGATAAGTATGATAAATTACACTTACTGAAATGCATGTTCCTTTCCTGTTAGTCTTTTAGCTGGGTTTTCTTCTAATCTCCCATGGAACATTGTTGAAATGGTTTTCATTTTTATATACTTTATTATTGCCCTGCTCGACATATTGTAAACCTTTTTCTTTAATGTCATTCAAAAGCTTTCACTGTAAAATAATTTCCAGGCAGTTTTCTACTTGATCAAACCTTGCAAAACAGCAGCCACAAGAAATGTCACATTACTTTCTAAACTTTTATCAATAGGACGTAGGCAAAGTAGATACATATTAGCAGCAAACAGAAGAAAGCAATTGAATAAATCTTTCTTTCTATGACAGTGCTTTTTGAACCAGCACTGATCTTAGTGTAAAGCAAAACAAAATAAATATTTAGACTAAAGTAAAATGCATACTTAAAAACAAGTAATTTTGCCAACTAAAACACTAAACTAGAGAAAACAATTTTCAAATGTTCATCAAATGTCCTTTAACAGCTGTGCACAATTTTTAAATACACTTTTACATCTCCAGGCAGTATCTACAGTATCTCACCTTTTTAGAATACAGCTCAGAATATTAGGCTTAGGGTTTTCAAAAGATGTCTGTGTCCTCTGAAGTCTTACAGATGCTTGAAGCCCCCCTGTAGGTACTGAAAGGCTGCAGTGAGGTCTCCCCAGAGCCCTCTCTTCTCCATGTCTCTCAGCCTGTCTTCATAGGAGAGTTGTTTCAGCCCTCTGATCATCTTTGTGGCCCTCCTCTGGGTCCATTCCAACAGGACCACGTTTTTTCTGTGCTGGGGTCCCCAGAGCTGGATGCAGCACTCCCAGTGGAGTCTCATGAGAGTGAAGTAGAGGGGCAGAATCACCTCTCTTGACCTGCTGATCACTCTTCTTGCGAACAAGCAAGAAGACTTGCTCAATTGCAGACTGGGGAGCTGTTCAATCTTCTTTCTTTGACCCCATCATGAATACTTTTCAGCACAGTAGCTCAGGTTTAATGGAAGAAATTGAGAATTTCCCCTTCGCCCTACTTTCTAACCTGGTGAGAAGGCCAGCGTGCTGTAATGCAACAGGTATGAGGCAGAATCCCACCCAACCAAGATCTGTCTTCTCTGCCGCAAGTGACTTCTCCAATAGCACTCAGGCCACATATTAAATATGGTCTCTAATAAACGCCTCTGCAGTGGTTGTATTTTAAAGGAAAATTATAAGCCCTGTTGTCAGCCTAAGCACTAACATCATAAGCACTAAAATCCAGCAGCGGTTTCAACCCTGTACCAAAGATGGGTGCCAAGTCTCTGAGAGAAATCAAATTTCTGACACAGCAGTCTCAACAGTATTTTCTGTGCAATAGCTTCAATATTACCATTTTCTCAGCTGACTAATGTGCTCTAGGGAACTTGTAAGGGTCATCCAGACTGAAGATCTCATTGCAGGGGCCAGGCAACTTCACGTTAAGGCTGACATTGCTGAGTGTCATAATATTACTTCCCTTTTTGGGCTGTAGAATTTTATTTTGAAGTAGTAACTAGGATTTAATTTTCTTCTGTCAACATCTTTCTGAAAGGATCTAATAAACCTGCTAAGCAGATGATTGAGTTTTGCATGTGGATTGCTGTTTTCCTCCTTTAGAGCTGCCTATATGTCACTCTAATTAAAGCCTAACAGGTTATTAAATTGCTAGAACTAGCGTGATTTTCAGTCTTTATAGTGTGCAGGACCTTCTTCAGTTCAAAGTGCTTTCCTTTAGTATCAGTGAACCTGTAGGAAGTCATACAGATCTATCCTTTTTCCTCTGAAAGGAGTGTCATGTTTCAGAGTGGTGCTGCCGGTTGCTCACCACAGAATATAAGCTTACAGAATCCAAAGCCTTTTTTATTAACAGCAGATGTAAAGTAGTCCTGTCCAAATGCCAGGGTTTATTTGATAGCAGTGATATTTTTGATACCTTATCTATGCTGAGTAAATTCTCTGGCTTTTTTATTAAATGTCTGGAAGAGTTATTTGCGTGCTGAACAGATACACTAATTACCTTTTTTATTTTTTTTTGGAGGGTGTGATTTCCTGAGAGTGAATGATTACAGTTTGACAGGTACTCAGAAATATCAGTGGAAGATATGGGCATATTTGAAATGGGACCATAAAGGAGCTAATAACTAATAAGGGTTGATGGGGCCTAGGGAAGCAAAAGATTTGGATGCAAAATGGTTTGGTTTTGGTTTTTTTCTTTGAAATGGTGTATAATAATAGGGGATTGGCTGGCATTGCAGAATCTCTGTGCTGTTGCAAATTAAAATGGTTTTGAAGTTGCTCAAGTCAATCATTTCATAATCTGTGTCAGAAAAAAAAAAGCTTTTATGTGACAATAAGCTTTCTGGGATGTTATTAAGTCATTTAATCCAGTTGTTTGATAAGTTCCATGCCCTGATCACTTATAACCATGAAAGATTATATATACATCAAAGAAACAGTTTGTTGATGTACATGTTTCTTTTTCTTGTTGACTTTATAAGGCTGGTGTTTAGCTTCTACCTTCACTTCCTCTTCATCCAAGGTGTTCATTTGAGTAATTTGTTTCTGCACAGAATGCCTTTCAGGAAAATCACAGAATCACAGAATCATTTAGGTTGTATAAGACCTCGAAAATCATTGAGTACAGCCACCATCAAATCCACCATTTAACCATGTCCCTCAGTGCCACATCTGTATCTATATATCTTTTAAATACCTCCAGGGATGGTGACTCCGGCCTTCCCTGCACAAACAGACTGTCCCAATGCTTGGCAATGATTTCTGTGAAGAAGTTTTTCTTTAAAATCCCGTCAAACCTCTCCTGGTGAAACTTGAGGCCATGTCAGGTTCTTTATAAATGCAACGTGTCTACTTTCCTCCCTCCAGCAGATCCACAGCCTTTCCTGAGCTAGCTGTGCCGACACTGAGGGTGCAATTGCCTCATTCACAGCACTGGCTCATCCTGCTCTGATCATAGAGCACAGGGTGATACTGCCCAGGCAAGCTTTTGGAGCTTTGCTCACAGAGGTGAACGTGGGATGGCCCTGCTGAAGCACGGGACTGCTGAGGGGGAGGAATGGACCCAGCATCTAAACATTTCTGGTTTCTGTGGGCAGGTTTACATACTTCAGCAAATAAAACATGGCTATATCAGCAGAATGTGTTTATCTTTGGCTTCTGTTTGACACTTCCACTTGCAAAATTGTTACAGCTGGAGTTGTACACAAATGATTTCTTTATTATTCATAGCAGCAGGTGCTGCAGCAGTCTTTTGGCTAGAGTTGTACTCTCTTGGTCTGTGGTTTCTGTGTATTTGATTAGCTGGTGCCATGCTGTTCAGATGGGTTGCTAGTCCTCCAATAAATGCATTTTGTTACACAATCAGTTATATAGTGCATTATCATTCCCATAAATCACTTTTAGTTGGCAGCTTTCTGTTGCCACTTGGGATCATTCCAGCAATAATTTGCATCCTTTTTGTATGGCATCCTAAAAAGATCTTGGAAGTTAACATAGCCTGGGTATCATTTTGATAGCTGATGTCCTTCTGGCAGCACTAGAACACGGAAACCAGCTATCCATGAAGGACTGACATACTTATTTTTGATTCACAGATCATTTATGTATTCTTCAAGAAGGGCTTATCCAAAGATTCAGTATAGCAATTTAGGCATCCACCGGGCTTATGCCAGAGTTGTGATGCTAGAAATCAGGTGCTTGTCCCCAGGCAGGGTGATTAACAACACTGCAGCTCGCTGAAAAGTGCAGGGACAATACGATATGCCTCACTCAGAAAGGCATCCCAAAAACCTGGCACACTCATGTGGGACCTGCCTGTCCCTTGCCAATTGAATTGACACAGCTTGTGCCTGAATTTCCTACTCCTCTATGGAAATTAGATGCTATGCCACTAATGAAACCTGTTTTGGAGTCAGCCACTCGTTATCTTCCCATCAGAAGTGACCACTTCACTTGATCCCTGCTGGCTAAAGATAGGTCAAATTCAGCTGCTGCTCAGGCAGACCTCACAATGGAGAAAGAGGCTCTTTTAGAATGAAATTGCTTTGCAGAAGGGGAAAAAAAAGTAGCCTAGCTGTGCTTTTCCTATTATTAAGAGAGATGCCTAATCAATTCAGTTCTGTGCTCAGAGGAGGAATTTTCCAAAATCTCGGTAAAATTCTTCACTAAATAAAAGGTAAATAAAAAGCATGTTTTCACAGACAGATTCCTATCAAGGCTGAAGAAGCAATATTGACTGAAGAGACAACAGAGCACTTGGTGCGTCTGATAGAAAGGTGCAGATCGTTGTCCATGTGGGGGCAAGCAGATAAGAGGAACAGGGAGCATGTCCCTGCAAGGCACAGGAGTGGCTGTGTTTTAAGCTGCCTGCAGATTGGGCACTTCACACTGGTACCTGGAAGAATCTGTTCACCCTTCTGTTTAATCTTTTAAAAATTAGGTGCACTTTCACCTATTATGCTAGTTTCATTTACAGCCTGCGTTGCTGAGAGAGTTGATGGATCTATGAAAAGAAAAGCATTTAATCACTGTCAACAACCTCCTCATTTGAGCACTGAAAGCTATTAAAGAGAAAAGTAATAGACCAAGAGGTGCATCCAAGTGTGGTGTTAATGGCACCCCTTTCATTTAGCATGGCAAACCCGAAGCAGCAAAGTGAAAAATACCAAGAAAACATCATGGCAGGTCAGTTTGTCCACGAGCCTCAGGCAGAGCAACCCTCTTTTGGTCACAGATGAGCAGGAAACATGCATCTACCTTTCAGAGTCTCAGTGTCCTGTTTCTTGCCCATCAGTAGAGCTGCTCATATAACTTTCCAGCAGCCTGTCTGCTCCCTGAGCCCCACCAGCATTGCAAGACTCCTTCTAGCATGTTCCAGTGTGTTGTACCTCACATGTCCTTGCAGCACATACTCTGCTTGTAGAGTATGCTCCTAGACTCACTCACTGCATGAAAGGTGAACCTGGTTTGAGCATGGGTGCTAGGTTGTCATTAGCAAGCAAAACTAGCTATTCTGCATTATTTTTATTGATCAGCTCTGGATTTTATGCCTTGTGTAAGGTGGTGATGCTTAATAATTACATAGATTGTCATCTTGAAATGTGGAACTTATTTCAAGGAAAAAATGTACAATTATTAAAGAAAAATCACTTTCTTACAGATGCTGTTTCAGAAGCTGTACAAGGAAAAAGCAGGTAAGGCTGCATTCCTTCTTGAAAGTTTCTTGGTGGCTTGTGTAACCAAGCATGCATTGATGGGGGACCCAGGGAGTCTCCACTATTAAATGGGTGTTCAGTGCAGTTGTGATGATCACTTCCATGCTGCGGTTCATGACCTAGGATTTAGGTGGTTCTTAGGAAAGCTGATAATTCATCACCTTTCAACTTACACCTTGCAAGGTAAGTTCTGAAATAATGGGGATAAACCCGAGCATTTGTTACGGTGTCAGAGTGGGACTCAAGGTCTTGCCATGGTGCTGGTGTGTGTGTGAGGTGAGTGAAGATGACGAGTACCTCAGCTTTTTGTGTCTCAGTGATCACACAGCAGCTGAATCTCATGAAGAGGCTCATTACAGAGGCATATTTTTCAAAAAAATCTAACAAGCCTCTGGGACCCACATATCCCAAGTGGCAGAGTCACAATGCCTGATTTCCCCCTTTGCAGGAGCCCACTATCTGGTTAAAGCATTTGTCAATATTAACAGCATTAGTGAGTTTGACCATTATGGAGGAAATATTTAGTGCCAGCGAGGCACCAAGACCAGAGCAGTGAGCGGAGCTAAAGGCTCAGATACCCTGAACTGCACATACATTATCATGCCAGGGGCTAAGGAAAGGCTTGGATAGACAGATATGTACACACACACAGATCCTGATTCAGCAAGATATTTAACACACAATTAAACTCGCATTTGACAAAACCAATTAATTGCGACAGGCGTAAGAAACTGCTTGGATGATTTGCTTAATTGAGAGTAAATGTCCTTATTAAATTGTAATGAAGCACAATTAAGAAATACAGAGAAAAGGAGCTGCTTCCCAGAATGTGGGTTACTGGAGTTTAATAACAGCCTCACAGTTTTGCAAAAAGAAATGTTTCCAAAGTCTAGGTGAATCCTCATTCCCACAAAAGTCTTTGCCAGATAGAAATATTTCAGTCATAAATCAACTGACCTCTGGAGCTGCCCATCTCTGACTGCAGTTTCTGTTTTGTTAGTCAGGATGTATGCAGTGTGTTACAATTAAAAGGAAAGCAACTGGACATCGGTGCTGTAATTACCCCCGTGTCCCTGGATGACTTAGCATCTTTTTTTTTGAACTGAAGGACTAGTTGAAGCCAGTTTGCTCACTCAGTGATTTCTTCTTGCATCTGTCTCTGATCTAAACTGCATCCACAGTTCATTCCAAGGGCCAACCTTAACTCAGTTAGAATCAGATGAATGCGGCTTTTTGGAGCCAGCTTCACTGATTCAGTGGCTCTGCTGGCAAATGTGGTGGCTTAGCAAAATGCCAGAAACCCTGGGCTAGAAAACTCAGGTCTCCGTAAGCAATTCCACCCTCATGTACTCAACATCAGGTCAACAAAACATGAAGTCTGCTGGGCATAGAGTAAATTTCATTCAAGCTCTGTGTGCATTAACTTTTCTTGCTTTATGAGTTGGATGTGGATTTATTCCATGATGGTATTTGCCAATCATGCCTGGCTTTTTCCAAAGCCAAGCAAATTTCATAAGTTCTGAGATTGATTGAGCAATTGTTTTAATTGTATTCATTGTTGGATCAAAACCTCTCTGTGCCACTGAAGGCTCACTTTATAAGGAAAAGGAAAACACATCAATGGCACATGCATTTTAAATAAAACTAATTACTTTAGCAGTGCTCCCATTTTATAGTATGATTGATTTTTAATTGTTTTACTTTTATGACAATATTAATTTTGTCACTAAAAAAGATAAAGTTTTAGCACCCATCTTAACAGTAGAACTGTAGAATGATGGTTGAAAATCTGATGACTGCAGGCATGAAAGAAGAATGACAGGTCATTTTCTGACAGTTTGGTCACTGAGGTGAAACTTTAATCATAGAAATCTAGCATATGGTAGAGCTGATAATAAATTTATCATTTAAATGGTTTTGGCAGAAAATGTCCATTTCTTCAAATAGAACATTTTACAGGAAAAGGTTAGCATCCATTAATTTCTATTTCAAATCATTTCTATAAAATAGGCACACACATCTCAACATGCAATGATTTAACATTTTTCAAAGTGAGAAGTTTTAATTTTTATTTGACTTTGAAACTTTTGGCTTTGAAATTTGTTACACTGAAGTATTTAAAAAGAACAAGAGAGATATAAAAGGAGAAAACATTATTTAAATTACAAGAAAGGCCAAATCTATGTCTTGAACTGAGGGACAAGGGTTATAGGTTTGCAGTTGCTAAACATTTCTAATATTTTCAGAAATGGTGCTTTCTGGATAAGACATTTTCTGTTATGGAATTTCTTGCATGACAAGAAAACCCATCCTGCCTGTATCAGCCACCCACAGAACACAGCACTCACTGTACTGTTCAAGTTTGTTTTCTGCATCACTCTCCCCTTATATCCCCACTTCTTATACCTTCTCATTCTCTTTTGTCATTTATTATTCTGACCTCTTTCTTGGTCAGAGCTCTAGAGCTCTCAGGCGCCAAAAGAGTCTTTTCCCAGAGTACCAGTGGGTCACAGTGGGACATCACCCTACCCTCCCCACCAAAGACCACCTCTAACCCAACCCTATCAGGAGCTGGGGATGCACAGGGCAGCTCAGAGGTGCAGCTGGGATGGGACTTCTGCAGCCCTTTCCCCAAGGCTGGGTTGTCCTCAGCTTCCAGCTGTTCTCCATGTAAACCATTTTTCTGTGTGAGAGGGGAAAAAAACTGCCCTTTGGAATCTTATCTTTCTCTTGTTGCATTTTATGTTACTTTTTTTTTTTTCTCAAATAAATGCAATATTTTGGGGCTTCCATTACCTGCATACATAATGGGAGCCTTGCAATATGTTAACCAGGATACCCAAAATGTGTCTAAGAAAAGCTACAGCTGCACAGACCACCCAGCCACACCAGGGAACCTCATTTGAAGTACCAGCATTGCTTGCAGTGTCACTGCATGCTTGCCAGGCCTTGTGTCATTACTTCCAGGTGTAATAACACTGGCACTTATAACAGTGCATGCACTGGAATTAATGATTATCTAACCATTAGAAAAAAAGGTTAAATAATGGTAAGATGTGATTCTAGAGGCATGAATTTATTCTGCTTTCTGTTTTCTTTAAGCATGACAGGATGCAGCATGAGCTGGTGGCTCCCTGGGGACTGGGGCAGGCACAGGAACAGAGGTCAGACAGCTCCAGGATGAGGTCTGGGGACAGGGATGAGCCAAGGATGGGTTGTCAGTCTGCAGGTTGGGTCACATGGCTGGGCAGGGCTGTGGGAGAGAACAGCCCTGCCACAGCATCATGGGACTGGGATGGACAGCTGTGGGCTGGGCTGAAATGGAGTTCCACAAAGACTTGGAAATCAATGTATTTATACATTTATATAATTTTACACTACTAAGTAAATACAGTGTTATTTGGACTTAGACCTGGGTTGCAAATTTGGTGTTGGCCACACCCTTTAAGATGTAGTTAGCAAAGTGCAAGGGACAGTTGCAAGAGAGGACAAGAAGTTTGGAGTGGAAAAGCTGGTTTCACGTAGACAGGCTTACCCTTGGCCTGAGGTGAGCAAGTTGTCTGTTGGCTTTCTGTAGAAGCAGTGGACAGGAAGGCAGTTCACACTTGTACTGCTTGTATATGATGGCATTAATAAGCAAGTGTTACAAATATGTTAAAAAATACCCTACTCTGTGTCTTTACCAAGACCTATAAAAACACCAGCTTCATCTACTGAACCTGCTTTCTTTGGGAATGAATGTGGCTATCCTAGTCGTACCTGTGGTTTCAGCCATTAAACCACATTCGTGCTGTCATTAGTAGATGATGCCATTAATAGGACTGCCCCGGTCCCATCGCCATGCAATAGACCACTCTGTTCAAGTCATCATCATCAATGCTTTTCTTCTCATATTGCCAGGTACATAACACCAAACCCAGTCTGCAGCACCTATCTCTTCTGCCCTTGTAACGCAGGAGGTCCTAATTGTCTGCTGTGGTACCCCAGAGAACACTTTGCTTGGCTGCTCCTCTTGCCATCAGATTGCTGCTGGGTTTGTAGGTAGCCTCTGGCCATCGCTATTAAAACCTGGCTGACTGATGCTGTGCGTCCTTACTATCCCCTAGTATATGTCTTAGTAAAAAACATTCCACTCAGATTGAGCATTCTAGCTGCCTAATGTATTTTAAAGTTATCACCACATAGCTCAAGATGACTAACACAGAGCACACTTCATCACTGGTAGGGAAAATGAGCCCTTACTTTGCTGACAAAAATTTGAAGTCAGATTAAAAGCTGACACATCCTCTATTTTAGTGGTATGTATGAAACACTAAATATAGCAGCGTGCTCGTGTATTTGCTGATGCATGGTAATGTAGTCTGTAGCAGAACAGCAACGGGCTGGCAAGGAAGATGGTGCACTGCAGTAATACAATAAAATCCTCATGTGACCTTGGCCATTTCAGAAGTACTCCATGGATAATTGTGTATCCTTGACTGATACACTGCAAAATTCAAACAGAGGCAGTTGTGGTCCCAGGGCTTTAATGAGCAGACTGATACTGCAATATTTGCCCAGGCACAATGTAAATTGACTTCAAGGAGAAGTCTCCATAGTGTAAGAAACCGAACTGTGCTATAGAGCAGCTGTATATGAACAACTGCCTGATTCTGGGAAATGGGAGGGAGCTGCAGCTCCATCTGGCTCTTGTTAGAAACTGAAGGTGCTTGATTAATCACAAAATCAAACCTGAGTACAGTACTTCCAACTGATAAAATATTTTTATGTTTCCTTAGTCATATAAGGCTTTTATGCTCATGGTTTTATTTTACCTTTGCTGCAGTCCCCTGGCAGGAATTATGGGCTAATCACACTCTGAACAGGGAAATGGATGTGGCTCACAGAACCATAACCTATTCTGGGATTTTCCTCTTGCTCATGGGGGATGGAGGTGATCTCTTTCAGCTTTTCACTTGCCATGGATGCCTGGCAAGTGTGCTGGTGGTGGAGCTGAGGCTGTGACTGTGAACCCCCTCCTCTCATCCTCTTCAGGGCGGAGCAGCAGCTGGATTAGACTTCCAGCAGTGCCTCACAAGACCTAGGCAGTACTTGTGTCTCGTGCTGTCATTACTCCAGCTATAAAAGTTTACCCAAGATGAAAACCTGACCTTAAATTACTGGGGAAAATAAAACATCCTCATCCAATGATCCCGTGCACTTCCTAGAAAGCAGAGTGGGGTCACTTGGACATGTTTCCAGCATGGAGGTGCTTACTTTGGACTGAGAAATGAACAGGCTGTTTTTCTGAGCAGTGAAAGTAAACTATTGAATAAACCCAGCTGTTTGGTGGCTTTGGCCTCTTAACTAGTTATGCTCTGTATTGCTCAAATTAGTAGAGTTGGTGCTTGTCCTGCAGTCAGGGCACCAGAGGGTCATTTTATTTGGCTCTAGTTCTGACTTCTCTGCAGTGCCAGTTGGGCTCCCAAAATTAGGCAGTGAGATTGCCTCTTCCTTTCGTAATCAGACATGATGGAACAAAGCCCTTCTTTGTTCTTCTAAAAAGGCAAATCTTTGATTCTCGGCCCTTACTGATGTATTGGAGCAGTTGAGGGTACACTGGGATCTTCTGCTCTCAAAAGCAAGAAAAAAATGAGATATTGCTGTTTCTCAAAAAAACTCCAGACCAGCCAGGTATAGATTAGAAATTTATATGTTTATTGTTTTAGTATGTAAATTATAGACAAAAGCTTGATCTATTAAAAAATACTCTGAATTTTATATAAGACATTTCTAAAACAATAAAGCAGCAATGTATAAAAACACTTTATACACATTCAAATAGTCAATGTCATTCTAAATATCTTTCTCTATTTCACTGGTTCTTTCTGTGACTTTGATTTTTAGTCAGCATTTTAAATAAGAAAGAAAAATACTGAAAATAGAGATGATAAATGTTAAAAATAATACCTAGTCCATAATTGTACAAAATATAGGTGGTTTCAGAATGACTATATTATAAACATTTTTCCTAACTCAGTTTGGTTACAGCTTGGACTCCTAAGGAGAGCTGAACACTAAGCAGCTGGTAGATGAACTTGGGTTTGTAACTACTCTCAAGATGTTGCTGTAAATGGTGATCTAATTCAGATTGATAAATTGATCTGAAATTTTGCCTCTGTTGGAATTAGTTGGTGTTGGTTTCCAGCAACTGAGTTCATGGAGACATAGGATTCTCAAGTCATTTTTTTTTGTGAGTGGACAAATGCCTGACAAATGTTGGAGACAGACAGCAATATTCCGCTCCCTTGCTCCTGAGTAGCCAGATTGTTTTAAATTGGGCGCTTCCAAGAGTTATGGCAGAGGGCACATTTTTCCATCTAACATTTATTCCAAAAATAACAAATACCTGGAAAATTTTCACTGAATAATAATAATAATTAAAAAGTATATTTGTTTTCTGTTTCAATTAGACCTTTCCCTCAGACGTCTCTGATAGCCACAATGCCAGCTATGTCCTTGTGTTTTATTTCCTGGGCAAGAGATAACTTTAAAAGTTTGAAGGTTAGACATTTTAAAGTATAAAAGCAGCAAAATAAACCTTTAGCTTTTTATTATGCTAACTAAGCATTACAGCTCTGACACACACACAAAGAATAATCTGTATGGTAGGAACCTTTTGCTTTCACAGAAAGCATTTCTAATGGGTAGCAGTTCCAACAATTTAAATGTTTCCCATTAGAAAACATTTCCCTTGCGACAATTCTTTAGGTTCCGCTTTTGTTATTTATCTCTTTAGTATCAGTTCTTAAGGTTTAACGTTTAAGGTTTGGTGCTGCATCAGAGTGAAATGCATCATCTCTCTGAACAGCTCAGCTCATAAGATGTATTCTGCACTGTTTCTTTGTTTGCAAGTCAGGCAGGCAAACACAGGGAAAAGCTTCTGGCTGAAACATATTGCAAAGCATTTGGGACAATAAAGCAATCAAACAAAGCAGTCAGCTTCTGACCTTTTGCAACATAGGACCTTTTGAGGGGCTGTAGTCAAACCATGCCACTGTCTCCTGCTGTTGAACAACCTGCCATGGTGCAGCCTCTGCTCAGAGGAGATGCCCACGGCTCAAGGACACACAGCATCTGTGGAGCTGCAACTCACTATGAGCAAAGGCGCCTCTTTCCACTTCCATGAGCACCACATAACTGTGGCTCATGTCAGAATGGAACCCAGGACCTCTAGGCATGAGCCTCAACAGCTTGCAGTTGGGTAATGACTGCATTAATTTGAAGGAAGTAATCACTCTCCCTAAATATAATGGGACCACTAGAGGAGGACAAAGAGCTATGTAGTGTTGATGTCAACTACTAAGAAACAGGAGGTTTGCTTTAGAAGGCTTTTCAGCTGAAAACTGTCCAGTTTCTGCCCTTCCTGTTCTCTGTATTAGATTCCACCCAGGCCAGCAAGTTGCTATGACAGAAATGCACATAGAGATACTGGTATTTATCGAGCACTCAGCACAAGGCATAAACAAATTAGTTAATTCCACCATGCTGTCAAGCCACTGCTGAAATGCAGCCAGAGGAGGAGACTGAGGCTGCATATGAATGCAAAAGACGTACCAAAGCCATCCCATATATAATTCCATTGCATATAATGGCATCTGTCAGTTGTGATCTTGGCTCTGTATCTTTATGAAGGCAATTGGAAAGGCAAGTTCAAGAAAACAGATGGGCAAAAGGTTGCTTTACACGTGGCTATTATTAAGTGGATCTGAATCTGCTATTCCAGCCTTCATGAAGTGTGGGCTTCTGACACAGAGTTTGAGAAGGTAATGACTGTAGGTTTTTATCTGATATTCATTTATATTAGGTACATACCTACCCTGGAGTATTTCTTGGTTCCCAAAGACGCTGTTATATAAGGCTTCTATAACTTAATTCTGAGAAGTAACTGATTCTAGCATAGAATCTTGAGGGTATATTCTGTAGAATATTAAGGATTTTTCTTTGTAGAGTGTAATTCTGTGCGAGCTGCAGTCACCAGCAACTTTTCGGGATTATGGTTAGTATCTTAATGATGCATTTATAACTGTAGAGAAAATTATTTGTATCTGTAAAGAAAAAAAATACCCTCTACTCTTCACGGATTTCAGACTCAAACAGCATCTCTAAGTAGCTGAGGCAAGGGGAAACTCAGGAACATTATATTTCATAAAATGTATGTAGTTCTTTCAGGAAACTCTTAAAACTGCTGCTTACTTGGATTGCTAATTAAGTCATTTATTATTTTTAGATTTTTTGAACTGAGGTAGTGACAATTGGCCTCAGGCCCAGAGTAGTGTCCTTGTGAGCACTGTACAGGCAGAACAAAGTCCTTCCCCTCCTTACAGCTTTAACATTATCATCGATATTTTTCATACAAAAAGGTGACTTAAAACATACACATTTGTTTCTAATTCAGCATTCAAGTAATTTTTCAGGAGCTTATTTTCACGCATGTTGATCCATGAACTGATTGGTGTCCAGGTTACAGTCCCCATCCTGCCAGATGCTCTTTGCTGTGTCATTTATCCATGCTAAGCTTGGCGCCAGGAGGGACTTACAATAGCACTGTGGCTGTATGGAAAGCCTCTGTACCTGCTCCTGCATGCCCAAAAACTCACCTGAGTGGTCAGCATTGGCTCAGCCAGCTGCAGCTCAAGGCTTCGTAGTACAGAAAAACAGAGACTTAGTGTCTATGGCACGGGATGTTGGTGGTCCACTTCTGTCAAAGAAAGACAGAAGGATCTGCAGTACAAAATAAGAGGGAGAGATTCAGAGTGTTGTTTCTTCTGTGCCTGCTTCCCAAAGCAGTGAAGAAGGAATACGGAAAGAAATAATTATAACATCCCCCAACTGACTGGTCTTCTTTCCAGCCTTCCCCAGAAGTACCTGCCTTACTGTCCATGCCAGGACTCCATCGAGAGAAGCCACAAATGTTGATTTCCAGGCTCTTTGAGCGGGCAAAGCAGGCATAATGCCATAGGTACTCTGGCATCACTGGCAGATCACTGATATTGGCATCTGTTTGTTTGATAAACATATAGCACAGAAAATTATCCCTTACTTTCACACACTTTACTTTTTTTGTCTGCTGACCAACACATGGTCAAAATCTTCAATTTACAGCTCTCTGGACTCTCATGTGGTAAGAAAAAGGTAAGATGAGTTTCTGAAGTTAAACTAAACTTGTGTTTTATATTTTCACCTATTTATATGACAGACAAAACTGATGCAGTACAGTCAATGGCTGGATGATGTATTGGAGAACTCAGTATAATCAGCAGCATAGTTTAAAGTGCACCTTTTCATTTGTTGCTTTTGTTGCTGTGATCCTCTTCTATGACCCCATATCTCTCGAATTTTTTAAGTGTAGCAACAACCTTATAGGAATGATACCCAGAGTATTAAGCTACACCTAGGTAACTGAGTGTATGCAGAAATATGTGAGAGTGTCTCTAATTTGCTGTGATGTATACATGGTACATTGATGTAAGCATAGTATACTGTGCTTCCTTAGGTCTTGATAAATCCTGTGTCTTATGAGGGCTCAGAAGGAAATAAATTTACTCTTCAAGTGCTCATTTGAAATGGCTACACTTTATTCTTAAACAACACAATTTGGATGGGAACAGAGAAGTCCTTTCCAGTGGGTTTGTTCCCTTGGGTTTGATCCTTCTTTTAGCGGAGTCTGGCACACTGTCCTTGGCGATGTCAGTGGAGGCCAAGTGGAGCGATGAAGTACTGGAGTTCTGGGCTGCAGGGCTGTCAGGCATGAATTGCTGTCCTTTGGAAACAGCAGAGCCACCTCCGTTTACAGCACTAGGCTTATTTCATCAGTATTCTTTTAGATGTCACAGAGAAGCTGCTCCTGGGTTTTGGCAGGAAACACTCCCCCACACCCACTTTAGACTTTTTCCTTCTCTTTGCCTCCTCTCCTGTGAGCAAAAACTCTGTCAAGAAAGCACATTTGTTTGGGCCAGGAACAGAGGCAGCCAATACTCGCTAGTTATTTTGATTGCCCGGCTGGTAGGGGTTGGGGGAACAGATAATGTCAAGATTTCCTCCGCATTCCAGATCTGTTTTCCTCCTACGGTTAGCAGGCGGTGAGTGTGACTTTTCCCACTCAGCTTTTCCCACAGTCAGTAAGACTTATCTGACAACAGAGTTAGTGTCAACTGTCCAAAACTAACTAGGAGATATCTTCCTTTCACCACTCCTGTGTCATTATTGCTTATCAATGTCACTCTCCAGCTTAAATGACTGGTTAATTTACAGACATACTGAGACAAATTCACTTTTGTTGCAGCTTCAATGAGCTCAGTGGAGTTACACTGAGTTTGGCCAAAGGTGTCTGAAAAGCACAAGTGGTAGGAATGTGATATTAACAGAAACAAGAAGAACATTGCAACAGTCAAAACAAAAAGGAAGCCCTGAGCTTTGGCAGGATGCCCATTTCAGATTTTGGAGTGTGATCCAACAAGGTGTTCATGTTTTACATCAGGTGCTGCAAGAGAAAAGTTGTTATTCAATAGCAAAACAATTCCTATGTCTCCACATCAAAACACAGCCCATGTTAAAAAGGAACAAAGGAAGAAACAAGTTACAGGTTTTCAGAACACAAATTCTATTGAGAATCATGATGAATTTGCTTTTAAATCTATTAGAGACTTTGTAAAGACTAGAGTGAAACTGAAGGACACTCAACCTGAGATTCTGAAATGAGTCCAAAAGGGTTGAATACTGAAATACTATTAGAATTACACAGAAACAGGAAATATGAGATGGAATTGATACCTCCAGCTTTACCTCCAGCCAAGATGGCTTTCTAAGAACCTCTTCTGTAACTGGGGGTAGAGAGGCATTTTCAAATTGTAACATCTTTTTTGGCTAGATCAAGTCCTCCTCCATAGGCCTACTGTAGCACTTCTTCTAGGCAGCTGGTTTGGGATGGAATGAGACATCTTCTCAGGGACATCTGTCTTCAAGCCACCCTCTCACCTCCCTCAGTTCTCTTTTATCAGTGGGTGCCTTAAATTCAAGGAAGGGAAATCTGTTGCTTTTGAAATTTTATTAACATTTCTGATTCACAGATGAAGTTAAAATGAATGACGTGTAAAACCAAGCATTTCAAAGTTATGTTTAACTCAGTTAATTCTGTTAACCTGGACTAGCACTGCAAACAGAAATCATTGTATCCAGAGCACTTTGTTCATTGCTCTGCTCACTTCTCTACACCATGCACAAATCTCACCTACTGGTTTTGTCTCTGATAGTCTTCTGGACTCCCCTGTATCTGTTCCCTTTCTCTACACTTCCTTCTTTGCAAAATCCAGTTTTAGTTTTTCTCCTTACCATTTCTATTCACTATTTAGTTTCCTCTTAAAGTCACTGCCACATTAGAGTCTGGCTACTCTCCTGCTCATGATGCCTTACAGGGATCTTCCTTCCTTCTCTTCCTTCTGCCTTTCCTGTTGCCTCTATCCTGTACCTCTGTGTTGTCCAGAGCATCTTACTCCTCTCTGGTTCCCAGTGAAATGGGCAAATGGCTCTGCAAGATCTCTTAACCTATGCATAATACTTCGTCTCCACCCTTGCTGTCAAAACAAATTCTTGCTTTTCTTTCTGCTGGTTAATGGACATATCATGGTCTATCATTGCATCAACTGTGGGTTATGTCTTCTTGACTGGCTGGGGATTAGCTACCTTTCTGGGAAGTAACAAGCAAGTTTTAAAAACTGAGGACCAAAAGCTGAAATTCCAGATTCCTGTTTATATTCATGGATGATGAGGTGTAACTCCTTCTGAAAATTGGGAAGGTACTTATATTCTAAGACTTAGGGGCACAGTTTATAAAACAATGAAATTCTTGTGCCTGGATAGAGTATTTCCTTAATACCTTTTCCTTAACAGATGTAACGCCTGGATGTGAGTACATTCCAGAGTCTTTTTTGCAAATAAGAAACAAAGTGGAAACTGTCAGAAATGGAGCTAAAAGTGGAAGTGTTGGAACACATTCATCAGGTTCAGCTGTCCAAGGCAGATAAAATGATACCCATATTTAAAGTTGAAAAGAAGTCATTGTGGGCAACAAAAATAATTACAGCTTCCCATATGAATTATCATATGTTTCTGAAAACAACAAAGCAATCTGTAACATTCCCAAATGAGAATACAGATATAGGATCCAGTATGGCTTTGTAAAAATAAAAAAGAAACTGCTTTTGAACAGAAAAACAGGAAGAGATAAAACTTATCTTGGCTTTCCAAACTAATATTCTAGAGATATTCAAAATAGAGATGAAATAATGTGAGAAATCAGTGTGGGAAGGAAACTTTGGTGATAGAACATAAACTTAATAAAAGATCCAAAGACACACAAATTGAACTTGTCAGTTTTCAGAATAAAGAGAGGCTAATAATAGGTTGCCAAAAGATTTTACTAGGACAAGTATCATTTAAAGCTTCATTATCTTGACAAGTGAGTGAACAGATGGCAAAATCTGTAGCAAATTCAAGATTTCCTAGGGTCCTGAAGATCAGAAAGATTTTTGAAAACCAAATTCAGATCACCAAAATAAGGTGATTTGGCAACCTCAGTGAAGATGGGATTTCAATTTATCTAAGTGTGAGGTAATGTTCAGGAATGATCTGAAGTGTTCACTGATACCACATACTTAACGAAGTGTTACGAGCTCAGAAAAATATCTAGGCAGCATTATGGACAGCTTAATTAAAACTGCTCAATGAAAGCAGCTGTTCAATTTGCAGCACTAGTTGTGAAAGCAAATAAAACACTGATTTATATGAACCAGAAAAACCAGCATTGATATTATTATAATATAATCATGTAAATTCAGGGAACTATATAACAGTGATGCCCAGCATCATCAACATTACAAAACTGTCTACAAAAAGGAACATTCAGAGGAGTCAGCGAAGGATGGTAAGCAGGGAAGATACAATCATTTTACTTGACCAATGAAAAAAGTTGTGGCACTATATTCCTACTCACCTTTAAGTCATAGGGATATCCAATGAATGCAAGATACAGAAGAAGCAGCACTCTCATGTGCTGGAACCTTTTTCCCCAATTAATGAGGATCATCAAATCAGCAAGAAATGAAGGGCTTTATGTTCATATATTCTTAAGAAACATGGTGAGAGTATCCATACTAGATGAAATTTTCCCGTGAATCATATGGCAATTTTTGCAATTACTTCATCAAGTCAGTAACTTCACCAATAATATGAGACTGTCACTAGCATTTGGCCTAAATTGTGGTGTTGGTTTGTTGGGGTTTTTTTAAGAATGATTAGAGTACTTGTAGGAAGAGAGGCTGTCCCTGGTGATTATTGAGAAGACCCTAATTTTCAGCAATTCTGCATTAAGAGGGTAATTTATACTTGTGCAAAGCAGAGTAAGAGCCTGTTGCTACTTTCTAGTAGTCCACACATCCTATTTTGCATTTATCTTTCCCAGTTATAAAAGATAAGATATAGGACAGGAAAGAGGTGGACAAACCCAAATCTACTGAAGTCCTAAAGGATAATGTTTCTCAGATGAAACAGTTTTCTTTATGACTTGACTGGCAGCAGTGAAGTACTTTAGATCACTTTAAAACCATTTAGCAACATTTCAGAATAGAAATAGGGAATAGCCTCCAAAATGAGTCAGAAATAGACTAGTTTTTGGTTTCCATCTTTACTTCCAACACTTTTTTTTTCTCCTTTAGCATTGACAGTCACTAAAATATTTTTAAGGCCTGAACTCTGAAACTGTGTATCTGATGACTTTGATCAAACCAAGGATTACTTAATATAAATGTTCTCTGTCAGGTAAATTAACTGATCTTCTGTCTCAAAAGCTATCACTGCAGTAGGATCCTGCTGAGTTATAATCCCTTCAGCACCTATTCTCCAAGCAATTTGCATGGGTTTTTGTAATGTAAATGAGTCAAAAATATTCCCTGAAATGTAGAACAATCTCAGGTAATTACTGCTGAACAGATTTGTGTCAGCCCAAAATGACAAAAAGGTGTTGAAATGAATCTGCATGACAGTAGTGTAAGTAAACAAGATGAGCAACAGCTGTGCCTGCAGCACTGTAAAGGTGTTCCAACATCATCCATAGGAGGCAATTCCACTAGAAGTCATTGCAATACTGAAAAAATGAACTTTGGGACCACCAATACATACAAGCCAAGTAACAACTTTTCTTGCCTCCTGGAACAGTCCTGAATGTATATCTCCTTCATTTGCATGGCATTTAAATGAAGTAAAGGAGAAATGTCTTGGTGGAGTCTCAAAAATTGTCTGTTAGTAGGAGGGGGATCAGACCAGCCAGAATACAGTGCTTCAGGGGGATGTGAGGGGGAGCTGAAGCCTGCTCTGTTCTTTCTGGAATCAACTTTTCAGGTAATTATAAATAAAATAGATGGTGCTTTCTGGCAGGCAAGTGGCGGCACATTCAGTAGAGAGCTGTGGCTGTGACCTCTGTCATCATTCTGGTCACATAAGTCTACACAGCAGCAGGTGATGGGGAAACACCTCCTCAAGCTCTCCCTACCTTTGGTACGCTTGGCCAGCTACAGGGCAGTCCCTGCTACTGCCTTTCTTGGGAATTAAGCTGCTTTACCATTATTGCTTTCAATACAAAAGAGAAAAGAAAAATATCCTTATATTTTCTAGCTTTCTCCCATGGTCTTTGATGTTACTATTTATATAATAGTAATTTAATGTCACTATTAAAATTCAGTTATGTAAAAAGCAAATGAAGGCACAGCTTAGATTTTTTTGCCTCTTGCATGCAGAAATTGGAGTCTATTTGGAAGACTACAATAAGTTATGCTTTAATTTCTCACAGTTGAGTTCTTTTACACAGACTGTAACTCTCCAGCAGCACATCAGTGCTCCTATAAAGTCTGCTGCCTACTATGCAGTGACACCTTATGGCTTACCTCTCTGAGCATATGTAGTGTAGTCCACATAAAAATATAACAGTTTTGTTTCCAAGATAATGAATCTCGAATGAAATTATGCCATTATGCAAATCCCCTTATATTCAGTAGGCAGGAAGAGTACAAGCAAACAAAACTAAGGTGAAGGAGCTACAAATTTGTTGTCACAAGTATTTTTAAGACTTCCAATTCACAGGTATTCTTTTGCCTACCTGATTATGTGAAGCCATTACTGAAGCACTATTGGACATCATTTGGTAACTTTTTTTCCCAAAGCTTTCTGTAATGGTTTCAAGGGCAGTACTACAGGCCTCTTCGTGTTTCAACCAAAAAAAGTAAAACTCTCCGCAACTCAAAGTAAACCGTTCTCTGCATAGCTCTAAAAACTGAAACTGCAGTTGTTACTGCTGACTTGTTAATATAACACAGACATGGACATTTCCTGGTTACTGTAAACACTGAAATGCTTTTGGAGTTAATGGAATACAGGTGCTGCCTGACACTACCAAAACGTTCTCACAGAAACAAGGACATTTTTGGACAGAAAGAGCTGCAGATCCACCTAGTCCAGCCCCTTCTTCACAGCATGAATATCCTGCTTCTCAGTGGGAATACCCAGATATGTGAAATGTCATGAAACAGGCATTCTTCCTAAGATTAAGCTCCTTTATACTCCCAGGAATGGCCATACCACTTAGCCTGCTGGAACAGAAAGTTCTGTAATGCCAGAGCTGGGTGATGGAGTGGGCTTAGGCAGGCTCTGAGCCGGCTGGGAAACCTTCCCAATGGAGCTGTGGGAAATGATGCTTACAATCGAATCGTCACCAGCCTTCACTTCAAATGAGACTCAGACAATACTGTGGACAGACAATTAGCCCTTCTTTATTGTGGAATCAAGAAGAAATTTAAAATCAGCTTTAGTGGTTCAAGATCATGTAGAACTGTTTCGTTTAATAGGGATTGGCTTGGGCCCCAGCCAAATTTTGATTCTGGTCATTATAATCTGCCTACCTGAAAGTCTATCCCCTATTGCAGCTGGCCACAACATTCTTTATTTACTGGCCAAAAACATGAGTGCCATTGCTTTTTAATTCTTTTCTATATATATATATTTAAAATCTGTTAAATAAATGAAAATAGTAGCTGTGTGGCCAGTGATGAAGGTTGCAATATATTGATACTTGGCAATATGCTGCCATCAGTCAGGAGCCTGATTACTCAAAATGTGTGTGTGCAGCGGAGTATTTGTGTATCTGAAAAAAAGTTCTTACTCTTATAAGTAAATTGGTTTGGGGAACAATTCCCTTGCATTGTTGCTAGAACCTGCTGTCAAGATTGATCATGTTTTCCTATGTAATCCAGGAGAGTTATAAAAAAAAGAGAAAAACCTCCCAGGTCTCTGAACCAATATCCTGCTATGCTGTAGGATTGCCACTGACTGCTGCAAGGCAAGGCTTTTTTACACATATCTTCGAATTATTTCTACTGCGATGGTAATAACAGTTGGAAGTTTAGAAAAAAAAATTAAAAATTGTGGTTTAGAAAAGGTCCCAATGCAATATTAAGGAAATGAGCACTTTGAGAGCAAAGAAAGATGTAGTTTAAAACAATATATTTTTGTCAAGTGACTGAAGAGGAGGGGGAAAACCAGACACCAGAAGCTGGAATGAGAAGAACAGGGGCAATATTCTGTGCTGAGATATTTTGTGTTTCAACATAGCTACTCACTTATTCAAGGGCATTAATCACCTCAAAATTTCAAGCTCAGCTCCAGTAAAAAACCACTATATCTACACATATAAAATGTAGTCAGCTTTTCCAGTTCCTTAATCATGGAAGAATTGGCTATTTCTACAGAGACTGGCTTTGCTCAGCACAAGATTTCATATCTTCAATGTAATATATTTTAAAGATGTCCACAGAGCATCTTACGAAAGGAAGTGAAAGTTTATTGGCACTTGGTTTGTTTTGTCCGTTCTTCTCCTCTGTTATCTGAGAAATGTGCAAGGGCTCTTGTGGCTGCAGTTCTTCAGAATTTCAGCTGAAGCATCAGCTTTGCTGTCTACTGTTCCACAGAAGCGCTGTTTACTCACAGGGCAATCAGTCCAATCATCATTTGTACCACAGTTGCCTCTTCACCATTCTTATATAACAGAGCAACCTCCTACCTGTCACACTGCTGTGTGTGGAGTTTATAATGTCCTGTGACAATTTAGGCTGTGTTAAGGACACAAGACTGGAGAAGTAGAGGGGTTATTAAAAAATAATCTGCAGAAGCTAGATATAACCAGAATGCAAGATGGAGAGAAAAGTGCAAGTTAAAGCTGGCCAGAATGTGAAAATTCTGCTGTGTTAAACCCAGGAAAATAGCAGTTATTTTCCAGAAAATGTATCATTTCTCTAATTTTTATTCTTTAAGAAACAATGGGTTTTGTCAGAAGGAGGTTTCCAGGTGAAAAATTGTGATTTTTGCTGTAGAAAATATTTCATCCCACGTTTACCACTTCACTTTTGTTCTCACTTATTCTGCCTTGATAGACACAATCTGGTCTACTGCATTGCATTCCAAATGCAAATACCCTGGCAGTTCTCTGCTGTCACTGCTCATTGCAGTTCATCCTGCCTTTATGGTGCATCGAGTAGAGGCTGCTTGACTGAAGTCTGAAGGCCCTTCCCTTGCCTCATCTATCATCTGTTCATTATTAAAAGCTTTCTTCCCACAGCCTGTGTGTACAGGATCCCAGCTTTTGCTGTCTACTCATTGTGTTTTCAAATACACCTTTGCGTGCTTTTGTTAAAAATGCCCTTCAGTCTTGAAAGTTGGTCCTCTGAATATATAAAGATACCACATTTACCTCCTTGGAGACTCTCTCGCTAACTCACTTTGCGTCAGTGCCTCCAAACACTAATTCTGGTGTGCCAGAAGTACACCAGCAGTTCCTACTCTGGCCAGTACTGTTTTATTGTTCTCTCATACTCCACCCTTCCTACCCCAATCAGATCTTCTTTCCACCAGTGTCTTGTTTTATATTTAGTTTGCAGTCTCCTGAGGGCAAAGATTGTGCTTCAGCTCCCTCCAGTTTTTGGTTCCAAGTGCTTTGAGAACTCAGTTTGTTATTAATAATAACAATAAAGTACCATGCTTTATATGAACAGAACTAAAGCCTAATTTACCCCCATGCCCTCCATGCTGTTTCTAGCAAGGGAGAGGGAGCACAGTCAAACAGCAGACACTTTGTTACTGTAGTCTGTATCTGAGCATACTTAAGAGTCTTTTCACAGTGAATACTGCAAGAAGTTCCATTTATTTCAGCATTAATCACTGTGAACAAAAGTGAAAGAATTTGGCCCCCACTAATGAAAGCCAGCAGTGCTCTGCTGTTGGCAAAGTGCAGAGCAATCCTTTCCCAGAACTTCTGAAAGCTAAAATGAAGTAGGATGAACATATAGGTGCCAATCTCTTGATAAGCCAGAAAAGAGTGAAACTAATTTATAATTTATTCTTGTTAAAGCTACTTTAAAATGATGATAGTTTGTATATGTAAATGAAAAGCAAGGAAGGAGTTCCAGGGCACAAGCTGGAACATTTTGTCCTCATTCACAGTGATTCTTATTTTTCTCTATCCAAAATATTTGTTTGTTTACTTAGATGTCAAAGAGGACACCTACTTATATGCCCTTGGTGCTTTTCACATAACTTCAACCACAGAATTAGTATGAAATTCACTGGAGTCTGCTGTTAGGAAAACAAGCAATGGAAAACCTCAAATCTTTTCTTCCCTTCCAGTGGTAACCCAGACTTACAACATCCCACTCAGACCATTTAGCCTGTGATAGAAAACAAAACCAGAGCTCTAGGACCCCCAAAGAGATAAAGACCACTGCCAAAGTTATAAATATTACTTGATGTGTTTATGTCTAGGCTGTCTGAGCTACTGTTTGAAGCTACAGAAGCACAGCAACACCATTTTGAAAACAGTAAATTTCAAGAAGCTTCATTACAATCAGTTCCTGAAGAATTGCATTCATTATAAAATTTGGCATTGCACTGATTAGCATCAGACTGTATCACTGATCTTGTAGATCCTGTTATTTCATCTTTTGCTTTATTATTACTTTCTAAGGGACACTAGTGTAAGGAGCCTGTATCCTCTAAAGAGCTCATAGTAACCAAGGATGCACTCTTCCCACATTTTCCTCCACAAGACGTATCCTGTTTTGTTCTTCTACAAGTAGACAAATATTGTGAGGTGATTAAATTAACAAAAAATCCTGACTCATGATAATTAAGGACGAGAGCATAAAAAAGAAAGAAGTTGTACTTTTATCATAGTCTTTCAGTAGTTTACAAATGGCAAACCAACATGTAGTCATGGTTCTCTTCCCTGAGGTCTGATTCTCTTCTTACCAGGTGCATCGGAGTTTGTACAGTTACTTTACTAGGACTAGATCAGGCTGCATAGTGGAATCTGCAGCAAATTAAAGACACACTGCTAATTAGAGGCCAGAATATTACTCAGTATCAATAGACTTGGTGTTTAATTACCACAGTGATTGGAAGGAATTATAAATTGCTAAATATATTATTAGTGTATCAGACTTCTGTGCCACATTGGCATCAGAGCATGGGTATAACTAGTTAAGACTTTTCCCCAACATTTTGCATGCTTGCAAGATTTTAAGACAGTACTTTCATTCCTGCCAATATTCTGTTATCAATGAGCAAAGACAAATATAATAGTTAAGTTTCTTTTAAGGCAACTGGGAACTCCCTCCTTTCTGTTCATCATATACAGTGGTTTCATTGCAGTTACTCTGAAAAGAACCATTTTGGCAAGACTAGTATCAAGCAGGAAAACTGCGTTTTATGTGGAAAATGTGCTTTTGTTTTCTTTCCCCCAGAAATGTTAGCCGTCTTGTGCTGGATGTCAGAATGTATCAAGCAGGAAACACAAGTACTGATCAGCTGGCTTCTTATACATTTAACCAACATATGAAAAATGTGTGAGAGACCAGAATTTTACCATTTTGTCAGGTTTTCTAACATTCTAAAAGGAAATGAAGCATGTTTGACCTATGAATGATTCCTAACATATACCCTCCTTCAAGCGGATTCCGTAGAATAGCTTTTATTGTAACTGTTACTATGAGGTGTAATACATCAAAAATACTCATGATGGTAGTTCAACTTCTGAACAGCTGACTATGATTAAAAGCATAAAATAGGCATAGGCCAGTTGCTGCATGAGATGTGTTCTCATTACTCAATAGCACTGTTTCCTTCGGGAAGAAAACTACAATATCTGATGTTGCCTCTGGATTTAGTTTTCCACAATAAAGTACCTGAAATTAGTAAGATTTTTGTCAGTGCCTGCCACAGAGTTTGGTCTAGGCTTGCCAATTCAGTTCTGTTGCTGATTATGAAATACAGCCATATCACTGCAGTTTATCTCAGAAACTTGTGGTGAGATAACATGGGATTAGCAATTGCTAGTATCTAGTCACTAATTACCTGCTTTCAGTAAACCTGGAAGTCTAAGGATATTTTTGATAAAGTAACATCTTCAAAAATGATACTGAAGGGAAGCTAATATCTTTTGTTCTATTGCTACAATCTGGCCATTGCAGACAGCAGCTGAAGAAAGGAAGATCTATCTTCCAGACAGGCTGGGCATGCTAAGATGGTGCATCCAAGTCTGGCTGCCAGAAGAGCACTGCTGAGGGTTGCAGTACTGGCTGACGTGGGCTGGTGTTCGTGGGTGGTGACACAGCAGTATGATACAAAACCTTCAAAACTGAGTTTATTATTTCACCTTTAGACTGTGTTTCATGGCTCATCTTTATAGGGCAGCTGAGTACTATATCAGAAATTAATTTTTCATCTCTACCTGGCTCCTAACTGATAAAAGCCTGTGGCAGAAAACAGGCGTGGTAGGTCTTATGTACCAGTAATGGCTGTGTTGGTAAGAGATTAAATAAAGAGAGGCAGAGGTCAGAGGCAGATTTACTGGGCAGAGGAGCTGATTGTAGGAACCATAATCCTCTCTTCTCCCATTAACATCAGCAGGTGTTTGCTCTGGGTCATGGGATGTGGGAGTATTTACATAATTACGCTGTCTCCCTTCCAGATTGTGAATGCCTCCATCCCTGGAAGGCATCCCTTTTCTCAAAAGAGTTTGTCCAGTCATTTGGAGGACACTGTGGCTGGAATTGCTGGCAGAGGAGTGACATACAACATCTGCACAAGTTCTAGACAAGCACATCATCTCCACTATATCAGCTAAAGTAGATTAGTTTAAGATGAACCTTTTCAGATGACCCTTATAAGAACAGGGACAAAGGAAAACAAAGCCACATCACAAAGTAAGCAGAAGACATTATTAAAACAGTGGTAACATGGAATACCTCTGTCTGTTTGCTTTTAGCTGCTATGGGTATTGCTGACATTGCAGTTACAGTTGTAATTTAAACAAGGCAGGGATATCAATAATGTTTAACATGACTGCTTTACCTGAGCACGCAGCTCTTTCAGTGTAGGGCACTCACTTGCAGGAACAGCAGCCTCTTCCTTGTGCATCACAAATACTCTGCCAAAAGAGCAAGCAGTAAGTAATTGATTGTGACTAAATGAAATGAAGCCCCTGTTGTCCTTCTCAGCTATCAGACTCTCTGCTGGAGAAACATCCAGGATAGGGAAGGGGCCACTGTTAAAACAGTATTTCCCAGAACACAGAGGAAGCAGAGTCAGAAAATGGCTTTCCTAAATGGGATAAGGGCCCTGCTATTGCTTTCTGGCTAGTCTACTGATGAAGAAATCAGAATTCATTTTAGTCTGTAAAGTGTGCAAAAAGTGTCTGCCAGGGTTTAATTTTGAAACCTTTCAGGAGCACAAGAGCTTGTAAGAGAAGTGATGCAGTGGGAAGGAGGTGGGAAGTAAGTGGGTGGAATGCAGAGAAAGTGGGAAAGAAAGGGGAGAGGCTGTGTTGCAAGGACTGTGGCTTGATTTTGGGTAGAGAGTTGATGAACCTAGGCGGCCTCTGGGGAAAAAAAAGAGCTGATTTTCTTTCCGCAAAAGTTGAAATATGGGCGAAGCACTCATTACAGCCTCCCCGGGAAAAGGCAGCCCGTTGCCAGCCAGGTTTTCTGTCACCTCGTGGCGGGTGACCTCTCCCTGGAGTAGCGGACGCCGGCGCTTCGCAGCGCTGGGCAGCAAGGCTGGGGTGACGGCGGGCAGCTCCCGGTCGCTGTCCAGGGAGCACAGAGGCAGGCGGCAGCGGGAGGCGGCTGGGAGCTGACAGCAGGGCAGCCGCGGGGGCTCGGCCGGACAGTTCCCGTATGAGGGCTAGGGGCACAAGCAGGGTCACGGAATTTAGGCGCGGGGCCGCGGGACGTGCAGGGTCCCGGGCCGTCGCTGGTGCCTGAGCCCGAGGGCCGCGGGGTCCCGGTCAGGGCAGGAGCCGGGCTGAAGCCCGGGGCACCTTCCCCGCCCCGCGGGGGCCGAGGCGCGGGGGACGGAAGGAGGGCAGAGGGCGGCGAGGCGTCGGGCGTGGGACGGGGCGCTGAGGGAGGGAGGGAGAGAGAGAGGGAAGGAGAGAGGCTGGCGGCGGCAGCGCTGCCCCGGGGGCCGGGGCGGGCGGCGCTCAGGTGAAGGAAGGGCNGCCGCCCGTCCCCGGCGAGGAGAGCGGCCGCGGGCGCTGAGCGGGGCTGCCCGGGGCGGCATGCGGAGCCGCCGAGGATGAGCAGCCAGCGCCGCCCGGCCAAGGCGCAGCTCCGGAGGTCGCTGAGCGAGCAGCTGCGGGACTCCACCGCCAAAGCCTGGGACTTGCTGTGGAGGAATGTCCGGGAGCGGCGGCTCGCAGGTCAGTCCCCGCCGCGCCGCGGCCGCCGCTACCTGCCCGCGGCCGCCCGAGGGGACACCCCGGGGGACGTCCCGGCCCCAGCGGCGCGGAGGGGTCCCGCTCCGGGGGGACGTCTGGGGGGGCACCAGCTCCGCTGCCACCGCCGGAGCGAGGAGACCCTGCAGCTTCGGCCCGGAACGCGGTCGGCAGTGTCCGGGCGGGTCGGGCTGCGGGCAGGAGCCGGCTGCAGGCAGGAGCCGGCTGCAGGCAGGTCGGACCCCCCAGCCCGTGCAGGCAGCACCTGGCTGGGTGCTGGCGGGCAGCGCGGCGCTGCTCGCACAAGTAGTCGGGTTCGGGGCTAAGCCTGGCGGTCGCTCCGTGTCGGAGGCGCCTTCTGAGCATCTCCGAGATGAAGAGGGTTGGCTTTGCCTCCGGGAAGCAGGCTCACCCGCTTCTCTGATCAGTTTTCTAAGTCTAACCAACCAGGTTGGTTCCTCATGTGGTTTGCATGTGAGAAGTACCACAAGTCCCAAAGAAACGTGGTCTGTTTCATTTCAGGCGCGTTTATAGCTTCAGATCACCTGCCTGCTCTGGAAAACTGGCCTCCTGCAGCCTTTCCATCCCCAGGTGGGGACCTGAAGGACACAGAGCAGGGCAGGTGCTCCTGGAGGTCGGGTCTCGTTTAGAGCATTGCTATTGCAGAGCACAGTCACTTTATGCACACAAGGATACATGCAATTTGTATTTATAAAATACTCTGTGAATTAGAAGATCTAGAGGGTACATGCAAGTGCAAGGTAGAGTTATTATACTGGAAAATAATACATCAAGATTTATGAGCAGGATCATGTATAATGAAGTCTAATTTGTAAAGATGGATTCCTCCGCCACATCCTACAGCATTGTTAGGAGTTTGGTGACCTTGCCTAGGGCACTGTGACATGCTGGTATTGTATAATACAGAGGTAAATGATGCAGGTTTTCAGACCATGTCTACAGCACATGAGTTCTTATGTACATACAATTAAAGTAATGGATAAAAATCGCATGTAGTTTTTAAAAAAAATCATCTAAACTGGGTAGCTTCAATAATGAGTTATTAACACGACTAATTTTGTAATATTATGGTTAACCAAAATACTAAACTTTTAATTTTTTAGTTTACCCTTAATTCCCTTGTTCCCATATTGATAGCAGATGCCAGCAGACATTCAGCAAGGATACTGTTGGCTATTTTTTTCTTTTTTGGTCAAAGACAACTATTGCTTGATTGAGCAAAGAACCTGGGCAGGCTGCCATGATACTGTAGCCAACTTCTTAAAGCAACTGGGTATTAAAATTGATGGAGTCAAAAGTTTTTATTTAAGGTGGATAGAATACTAATGTCCTGGGTTTATGCACTGCCATAATTTAAGTGCTGTTCATAATACTCTGGTGAGATGCTGATGCACTTGCCCTTTAATTAAATTACTTATCTGACAACATAATGAAATGTTTACAAATATCTGTTGATGCCATGTGTGTTCTCTTGTTCTGATGCTTTTCTGTCTCTGGCATTTTTGTCCTTGTTTTTATATTTGTTTGTTGTGCTGACCTGCATAGCTACAGTGTATATTCCTAGGCCTCTTCTTCCAGCTTTTGTTAATGAGAAGGTAGGGAATTTAAGCTGATCTAAATGTGTCACTGTTTGCTGGTTGCCAGGCTAGCTGCTTCTCCATCACAATAGATCTGATCCCAGTCAGGTAGATAGCTGTACAAGTTCCATCTTTTTCCTCAAAGTTGGCATTGTAGTTCAGCTCTGACTGGCAGTCGGAGCAGCAGTGTAACCGGTACCTAATGTTGAAGAGCAATGACCAAAACAAAATGTAATTTTAACCGTCAGTGTGCTGTCATATTCAAACCATCAAGCCAAATAAAGACTTGTGATCAAATCCTCGCTGTGGTGATGGCTTTGCAGGCACTTACATGGTTACTCTTTTGGTATGCTTTACTCTTTTATCTATTTGTTAAGGATCCAGACACCAGTTGCCCAAGATATACCTGTAAAGAAAGTAAGCACATTTTTACAATTCATAAAAATGATATAATTGTTAGGGTTGGGTGAAGCGTTGGGAATTCTCTGGTGTAGTCTCCAGCTCAGAGCAGGATCAGCACTGGGAGCAGAGCAGGTTACTCAGGGCTTTCCCCAGGGCTCCTTGGGAAGAGTTTCTGCCCTGATGTCTATGTGCTGGAGCAGAGGGCAGCAGGACACTGTTGGGAAGCCGGGGTGTGAGCTGGAGAAAGGAGCTGAATCTTGGCTAGAGCAAGGACAGAGCTGAACTTTGACTCTGCTGCTCCCAAAGAAGCAGAGAGCATGGCTGGGTTGCTGTGGAAAGTAGGTTGTGCATAAAGAGACTGCTACAGTGTGCTTCCCCCCTCCCTCCCTCCCTCCCTCCCACTTTACAGCAGAGGTGATGAGCAGCAGCCTGGCTCCTGGCATGCCCCTGGACAGGGCTGCTCCATACTGTCTTATTCAGGACAGATCTATGGTGCCCAGCAGCTCTTAGTCACTTTTTCTGGTTCACTGACTGGGATTTGTTTTTTAAACAATGGGTGTACCCTCTACAGTGCCAAAAATTGTACCCTTAGGGGGGTTTTTGTACTTTTTGTAATTTTTGCAGAGGTATTTTACACTGTTTCCACTATGCTTATGGTTTAAATCGGAATTCACAAACTGAATGGGAAATGTACCAGAATTTTAACTCCCTGTGGGGACCTATTCGCCTGAAAAGTTATATAAAATACTGTTGGTTTAATTTAATCCTGAACCACTTTGCCATTATTGAAAACCATTGTTTAAGGAATTTGATTTATTTAACAGATTCTCCAAAAATGATGACCTGAGGTAATTCTGAGATCCCTGCTCAAATCGTGATCACCTGTTACAGTAAAACCCAACAAGTTGCAGTTCTTACATTCCTTGTATGTAAGGGGAAAGTGCCACCCTCTATCTGGCATTCTTTCAGTTATTATACACTAAAATAAAATAAAATAAAATAAAAATTTAGTTTTTGACTTCAGGAAACTGAATTAACTTTGAAGTCAGGAAACACCAGAGGTAAGGATCCCTGTTGCTGTGTTGCACAGCCTCCTGGTAGGGTAGGATTGTCATGACTGACATGACTGACACGGTTGATTGACATGATCAGCTCACCCTTTTTTCCTCAGAATTTTTCAGCCTCATTTACTGCAGAATGATCCTTGTTGCTGAATCCCTTAAACTAGAGCCTGCTGTACTTCAGCTTTCTCAGATCCTGGACTGAGCACAGAATTATGAATTCCCTCAGGTGTTCAAGAGCCCGGTGCTAGGAGCACTGTCTTGAATATGTCATACCTTTAATATTTGAGTTGTATTCCTAGAAGCTGCAAGGTTACATTGTTCCCATTTTACAGATAGAAACAAGAGGCAAAATGAGGCTGAACCCCAGGAATATCAGCTCTTGTGAGTTAGAACTTGAATTATCTACTTTAGTATTCAAATTATGGCTCTCAGTGACTGCTGTTGTGCAACATGTTGAGCAGATCAGCATTTGGGGTCTAACTGTGCTGCACCCAGGGAATGAATAACTTGCAGTTTCTAGTGGTCTGGTCAAATTTGGTTTCAAGTGACTTGGTGTAAAACAGAGAAGAATGGAATGTGCTCTGCCACAGGGACACAATTTACTTGTCATAATCTCAGAAACCTGGGGTTTTTTCTGTCTCCCACCTGCAAGAGCTGCAGCAGGGCTGATACATGATCATTGCCCATCATCAGATGGGATCCTTGGAAACTGCATGTGCAGGTGAAGACGACACTTTGTCTTCGTGCCTAGTGGGAAGCGAGCTGAGTTAGAATTAAGCAGGTGACTTCAATTCTGAGAATTACTGAAGTTTGCAAACTTAATTTTGTGACCCTAGCATTCTTCTGATAAGAGAAAGCTTTGTCTCTAGTTTCTGAGGTTTAGGTTTTAGCTGTGATTGAGCAATCTACACAGATTACTGCCAGATTTCTGCTCTGTAAGGCTGCCTCCACTGTGCCTGTGGCACAGATACACCCTCAATCTTTTTGACAAATCTCTTCTCACCTGAGCTTCATGTCCCCCAACCCTTTGTATGTTCTGTGTTCTCGAAAAGATTAAATCCCTACTTGATCTCCTCTAGCTCTTCCAGTATAACTCCTCTTATCTCTCCATTGACATCCTTTCTACTGCCTGCTGCGACAGCCCTATCAGACAGGACACTCTTGAGCACTGTCCCAGCTCACACTTAGCTACAGAGCTCTCCAGAAGCAACTGCCTGGGGTAGTTTTGGGGACCAGTTTCAGATGCTCTTTATTTGTCTTGGCTATGCTTTGGGTAAAAGGAATTTGGGATCAAGTTTTCCACCATATCTCCAGTGGTTTGCTCAGACTGACGTTTCAAGCTTTTTTAACTTGTCCAAGTTTGGACAGATTTTTCAGGCACCAGTGCTAAACTGACTCTTGAACCCTCCCTGTGAGGTTGCAGGGTTTTGTTCCAAAGCATGAAGCACTAATGTCTCAAATTAAGTAGCATGAAAATGTATGGTGGAACAATATACCATGGACTAATTTTCTCTCAGGAATTGATTACCTGAAGCTCCAAAACTGAAACAGGAACATGAGGCAGGCTCGTAAGAGAAAATCTTAGTCTAAAGAAGCCAAAATTAAGACTGTTAAATGGAAAGTTTTAGAAGTCCTACTCTTAGGTGTCCTTAAGTGTTCAGGAGTACCTCATAAATTGATTGGCCGCTACAAGTATCTCTTCAAATGTGACTGAAATGCATTTATATCAGAGATGAAGCTGAACATTATCCGATGTAGGTAGAAAATGGAGAACAATTTGTCCAGCAGAAAGTACCTGCCGCATTCATCATGTGCCAGAGATGACAAGGGAACGCACCTGCTCCTCTCAAAAGTAATTTGTGGTTGGTTTGTGGGTTATTGTGGTTTTACTGGGTGCAAAGGAACAAGCCTAAGTTTGTAATTGCACCTCTGACACCATGATGCTCCTTGGCACCTGCTGATCTGTTGATCCTGGGGAATACAGAAGTGAAAAGTGGGTCTTAAAAAACTAGTGGTCACAACCAGAACTATGTGACTTCTAGCACCGTCTTCAGTCATGCCTGTATGGAGGCAAAAGCAGCTATGTTTCTACAACCTAATTAAAGAGCCATCAAATCTGTAGGTTCCTCATAGTTTTTAGTTTTCATTAAAAATGCAACATTTTCAAGAACTTGGTTTTGAAGTTTTTACTCTGCAAAGCTGAAGTTTATTTTGTAGCTTCCTCAAATCTGTAGGTTCCTCATAGTTTTTAGTTTTCATTAAAAATGCAACATTTTCAAGAACTTGGTTTTGAAGTTTTTACTCTGCAAAGCTGAAGTTTATTTTGGGGTGAAGTCACTGGAAACCCCAAAGGAAATGCATGTACCAGGCTCCCAGGTCCTCCAAGAACCCCTGAGCAAAGGCAGATGTCCCAGTATGGGACCAACCTTGAGTCTGCTGCATCTTGGCATTATTACATTACTGAAATTTATTCTCAATTAAGAGCTTTGTGTACAGTGCAAATGTAGCAGATTAATCTACTTTAAAGCCATTCATGAAACGAGTGGATTTTTAAAATAAAATAATTCTGCAAGGTCAGTTTTCATTAAGGAGTGTGGGAGATGTACATGTGAAAAATATGATATTTGGTGGGCATACTTTTATGTTCTATTTTAAAATCATGCACATAACATTTTTAGAAAGCGAAGTAGAGATGTTGCACCAGTGCACTGGAGAGTACAAGATACTGATTCTCATGTATGTTGATAAGATGTATATGTGTAAATTCCTCCCTAACCCAGCCCCATCAATGGGAAAAGACTGTCCTTTGTCAAGGAGAAAAGTTATGAAAGACATTCTTTATTCATGATGGAGTGCTTTAGGGAAGAGAGAAAGTGGCTTATGAGTGATTCATTTGGCCAGGCATGCCAGGAAATTTTCTGCTCTCAGTCCTAAAGAAAATGTAGTAGCCAAAAAAGTTGTCATTGATCTCATAAATTAAATTAATTGTGCCATGCACTCTCTATTAATGTGAGGAGGGGTTTTAGATTAGTTTAATTAAAGCATGAAGAGGCTTTTCTTTGCACCTGTGTTTTATGGGTTATGTCAGTATCCTGTAAGTTCCTCTCCTTCCCCAGGCACTCCTTGAAGGTCAGTGGTTTCAATCTGAAAAGGGGACAGTGGTGACAAAATACCACCATTGTTAGTTCTGCTGCTGCCAGGCTCTCATGACCCTCAGCAACAAGAAGTTAATTCCAGAAGTACAATTACAAAAATACCAATAAGCTTGACCTGCCAAGTATTTCTATATCAGCATGAGACTGTGAAGGGGGGGGTGATGGAGGACTCCCCACTGTCTCTCAAAGTCCAGAGAAAGATGTACTTTTCTCATTCTCATGGCTCTGCTGCAATTTGCCATGTAAGATTTGGAGTGATTGTGGAGAAGTAGCAGAGGTTACTAGGGTGACAACAACATTCATCTTCTGGTTTTACATTTAATACATAGATTTTGTATTTGAACGAGTACTGCTTCCATCAGAGAGAGTTGTATCGGGGATTATTTTCCTAAAAGAAATCCAATTTTGAATACTTAATTTTCTGACTGTATGAGATACAAATCGTAGCTGATAAAATGGGGAATCAGTGCTAGCAATAGAACTGGATGCTATTTGAATCAGTCAGTTTCTATTTGATAGCTTTGAAAAAGATTCTTGATAGGTCTCCATCTTTCTGGAGCTTGGCTGTTCACAGATTTCAATGACACATTAATCTTTAGAAAATACACTTTTTTTCCTAGAAAGTTATGATGTCAGTCCTTTTTATAGTACGTTTTTTGGTTGGTTTGGATTTGTTTGGTTTGGTTTGGGTTTGGGGCTTTTTTGTTTGACTGGGGCTTTTTTGTCACCAGCTTTCAGTGGTTTCTTGAGCATTCACAAGGTTTTTTCAATTCTCAATAAAAAATTATTTCTGCTTTTCTCTCTGCTCATATACATGACCTCAGCTTATTCCACCTACAGATGCTTCTATGTGACTAGAAGAAGGCTGATACCTTGTCAGTTCTCTACACTGTGCCTTTATGGAGTATTCCTGTAAGCATTGTGCTTATTGCTGATGTTTGCCCACCATAATATTGGACACAATTCATAGTACTATTTTTCCAGAAGCAGTAAATATAATACAATACTGTTTAAGCTCCTGCACATTTAGATAGATATGTTTATTGGTGTTCATATTTTTCTAAGATATATAGGAGCTTATACAGACTGATAAAAATAATTAATGTATTTGTCTGACATTAAACAGTGGTGATGATTTTCCGTTCCAAGATTGCTTCTTTATATCAGTTGTGGCATATTAAATAATGTATCTTGTCAGTTATTTCCTACTAGGTGTTTTTGTATTTTTCATATGACCATCTGTAATCCTATAGGGTGCTTCCATATCCTCAGGCAAGTGACTTTATTTATAATAATAACTATGCCAGAACATTTATATGGGACATTAATATCCACAATAAACTTTTAGCTGCTTAGTGAACATCAATAGTCTGTTGGTGGCAGGCCAGAAAATTCCAAAACATGTGAAATTTCTGGCCTCAGGAAGGCCCTGGAGACTGGACTCCCAGTCTTCTGCTTTCCCAGCTACAGTAGGATGTGGCATTTAGTTTCAGGAATCCTGAAGTCCCAGTTCTGAATTGTGTCTTACTGCTTTTTGCTATAATGAAAAAACCCTTCAAAATGTCCCATACTGTCATATTTCTAGGGATTCCAAGAACTCAGATGACTCAACAATTTGATTTGTGCAACACTTGCCAGGCATTGGCCTTGTTTCACAGCAGTGCTTTGACTCACATTTGTCTTCTTGTATTTTATATTTCTTGGCTTTCTAGAGACACATGTTCTGTCTTGCTCTTCCTTATTTCTTTGGTTTTTCTGTCATACCAAATCTTGTCATGGCCAAATCTTGTGCTGCTATATATCATAATTCCCTGGAAAACCATCGCCTTGAGTCACAATTCATTGAGAAACCCAGCTTTCACTTCTACTTAAGCATATTTGCATAGCAAATTTAAAAAGAAAATGTGAACTTCAGAGTCTGAAAAGCCAAGAAAAAAACTTATTTTGTAAAATGTCAGTTTCAAGCCAACCTCATGATTTTAAAGAAGTGATGCCTGTGTAATGATGCTTGGAAATTTGGGTTTAAGAATACTATTTTCAATTAATTAAGAATTTGTGCTATTTTCTTTTGATTATTACATGCTTGAAAATATGACAGTGTAGAAGGTTCCTTGACTGACATTAGAGTATTCACAAGAAGACTACGCTTGTAGCTCCTTTGCACATCCTGTTTACATTTAAAAAGGAAAGTATTTTGACAATCAGACCAACCTGGTGCACCTTGTACTGCAAATAAGCAAAGGCTGAATGCACGCAGATATGCGTGCAGCAAACAGCTGTGCTCCAAGAGGGGATTGGGAACACCCAGAATTCATGGCACTTGGTTCCATAAAGCACCAGATTTCAACAAGCCATTTAATTATCTCACGTAACAATCCATTTCACGTGAAACACTCTGCCTGTCATTCCAGTAGAGGGCAGTAATTTACATACGGTAATGACAATTAGTGTGTGTACACATCGTGCGTCACAATATTAGACACAATAGCTGGTTTTGTTAAGGTAGTGCAGTATTCTAGGCATTCTCTGCCCTCAGGGATAGAGTGCCACCCAGAAGCCTTATTTTCTGAGCTTTTGCAGCAGGACACCTTGCAATGTAGAACAAAATTCATGAGAACTGAAAAAAATAAGTTGTTTTCAGCTGGCATGGTGATCAAAACTAAACATACTCTGCTGTATATAATCACCAGAGTGAATTGCATTTCAACAGATAACTTCATAGTGATACTGATTTTTTTCTTGGTTGCTGTTGAACAGTAAATATATAGAAAAGATTTTCTATAAAACCTTTTTTACAGAAATCATTTTTACAGATCCAGCAACGTGCTGTAGTACAGTGCAAGAGGAGGCACTGAAACTTAAAAATGTGGTGTTTCTTTAAGCTGTAAGAATTTGATTCCTAATCTATTTCAAAACACTCTAAATTAAAATTTCTACTTAGCAAAAACTTGTTCAAACCGTGGGTATTTCTTTGGCAGCAAGATAAGTTCATTAACTTCAAAATAGCTTGCTTAATTTTATAAATACTTCACAAATTTTACTTGTCACAGATGTAAAATAATGTGGGGCTAATTGGTTTCTTCTGTTGCTCAAGCTAAATGAATGGCACCGATAAACCAAGGAATGTTTTCTGAAGAGGGCTGGTTTTCCAGGCCATGATGATGCAGAAGGGCACTGAACCTTCACAGGTCATTTAATACAGAAGCACTTTAAAAGACAGCCACAAAACAGGAGTATTGGTTTTGTTATAGAAAGAATTTAAGGGGAAATTGCCTCAGGACAGTAGCATAGTTCAAATGTACCTTAGATCAATAGTAGATCTATCTGAATTTATGCAAAAATTAGTTTGAAATATCTTTGTATATGGTCTTCTGTTGCTGTAATTTTTGAAGAAATTGAGGGTAGCTGCCAGCTCCAGAAAAGGATAACTTAAGAGAATGTTGAAAAATGTAAGTCAAAACCAAAGTTAGGAATGTAACTTCTCTCAGTCAAAATACAAAAAAATTACACATAACATTACAAAAAGAAAGGGTTCCTAAAGATTTTGGAACCTCCTGCGTTGGTTCATAGCTTAGACTTCTCTAAAATGTGTTGCTTACCTGTGTAAATTTATGCTGGATTCATTGCATGAAGGAGCGAGGACCTAAGCTTTGGTTCCAATCCTTAGGTTATTTTTGATGTGCCTCTCATTCCTCTGCTAAATAGGCCTCTTTTTTCCAATCCCTGTCCCCCTCAACCTGATCTGAATGGCATGCTCTTTCACAGCTTATCCAGAAAAATGCTGTAGTAAATTATTTGAGACTGAGTCGTTTATGTGTCAGATGACTGCTGAAAGGATATGCGAATGGCATCTCATGGTCTTGCTCTTTTTAAGAGGTGTCTTTAACATAAGGACAGGTTTTTATTGAAATAAATAAATTTTACAAGGAGATTTCAACCACTGCATTTATAGTAAGAAAGAAACTTTTTATTTATTACATTAGAAAGACCACAGCTGGGAATGCACCCATTAATAGACAGAAACAGATGGATTCTGACAAGTCTGTGAACTATTCACACTCTTTTTTAGCAAATATTATGCTACAATCCCAACTTGCAAATGTTACTTCAGAAACAAATATGTAACCATCTATCTCAAGGCACAAAAATAAAGAGTCATGAGTAACATTTATTGTAAGTTTATTATGCATATGATACTCATTGAAATTTAGGAAGTAGTGTTTAAAAACACTCCTAAAAGCTTGCCTTGGTTTTTAATATAAATAAATGTTTTTAAACATTAAAAAAAACATTAAAAACATTTAAACATTAAAAAAAAAATAAATGTTTTTAATTATAAATAAAGTAATAGAATCATTTAGACTGGAAAAGACCTTTAAGATCATCAAGTCCAAGTATTAACCCAGCACTGCCAAGTCCACCACTAAGCCACATCCCTCAGTGCAACATCAACACGTCTTTTAAATACCTCCAGGGATGGTGAATCCACTACTTCCCTAGGCAGCCTAATGCCTAACAACCCCTTTGGTGAAGAAATTTTTCCTAACATCAAATCTAAACCTCCCTTAGTGCAATTTGAGGCTGTTCCCTCTTGTTCTATCATTTGGGAGAAGTGTCCAATCCCAATCTTACTACACTCTCAGGCAGTTGTAGAGAGGAATAAGGTCCCACCCAAGCCTCCTTTTTTCCAGGCTGAACA
>VYXC01005620.1:1496449-1562898 GCA_013397175.1 Platysteira castanea
TCCAGCCTGTCCAGATCTCTCTGCAGAGCCTTCCTGCCCTCCAGCAATCAACACTCCTGCCCGGCTTGGTGCTGTCTGCAAACTGACTCAGGGTGCACTTGATCCCCTCATCCAGATTGTCATTAAAGATATTAAGCAGAACTGGCCCCAGTACTAAGCCCTGGAGAACACCACTGGTAACCAGCTGCCAACTGGATATAACTCCATTCTCCACCACTCTCTGGTCGGCCAGTCATCCAGCCAGTTTCTTATCCAGCAAAGAGTGCACTTGCCCAAGCCATAAGCAGCCAGTGTCTCCAGAAGGATGCTGTGGGAAAAGGTTTCAAAGGCTTTGCTAAAGTCCAGGTAGACAGCATCCATAGCCTTTCCTTCATCCACTAAGTGGGCCACCTTGTCACAGAAGGAGATCAGGCTGGTCAAGCAGGACCTGCCTTTCATAAACCCATGCTGGCTAGGTCTGATTCCCTGGTTACCCTGCATGTGCCACATGACGGCACTCAAGATGGTCTGCTCCATGACCTTCCCTGGCACTGAGGTCAGGTTGATAGGGCTGTAGTTCCCTGGATCCTCCTTCTGACCCTTTTTGTAAATGTGGGTCACATTTGCTAACCTCTAGTCAAGTGAGACCTGCCCAGTTAGCCAGAGCTACTGGTAAATGATGGAAAGTGGTTCAGTGAGCACTTTTACCAGCCAGTACTTTTGGGTGGATCCTATCTGGTCCCATAGCCTTGTGTGTATCTAAGTGATATAGCTGCCCATTGACCATTTCCCCTGGGATTATAAGGGCTTTATTCTGCTCCCTGTCCCAGTCGTTCAGCTCAGGGGGCTGAGTACTCCATGAACAGCTGGTCTTACTATTTAATACCTGAGGCAAAGAAGGCATTAAGTACTGCAGCCTTTTCCTCATCCTTCATCACTATGTTTCTGCCTGCATCCAGTAAAGGATGGAGAGGCTGGTGCTCTTCAGTGTCTTCATAAACAGCTTGGATGCAGAACTTGAAGGTATAATATGTGTGCTAATGATGCTAAACTGGGAGGAGCTGTTGACTTCCTCGAAGTCAGAGGGGCCCTGCAGAGATACCTTGATAGAGAGCTGGGCAATCACCAACAATATGAAGTTTAATAATGGCAAATGCCAGATTCTTTTGTTTCCAGATGTCTGGTGAGCCGAAGTCCCCCAAGAGAACAAGTGCTAGTGATTGTGAGACTTTTCTCAGCTGCTTACAGAATATTTTGTCTTACTCTTCATCCTGTTTGGGTGGTCTACAGCAGATTCCCACCAGGACGTCTGCCTTTTTGGCCTTCCTCCTGATTCTTACCTATACACACTCAATCCCATCGTCACCATCATCAGGCTCTAGATAATCAAAACACCCTCTAACCTACAAAGCTGTCCCACCACCACTCCTTCCTTGCCTATCCCTTCTGAAGAGTCTGTAGCCACCCATCGCAGCACCCCAGCTATTTGAGTCATCCCCACGTCTCTGTGATGGCAACAATGTCAGTTTTCCTGCTGCACAATGGCTTCCAGCTGCTCCTGTTTGTTGGCCATGCTGTGGGCATAGGTGTAGATACGCCTCAGCTGGGCTGTTGATCCCCCCATCCTGTCATTAAGCAGAGAAGTTCCTCTACCTGGGCACACTCTCACAGCTGTGCTCACAGCTGCCAGCCCGCACTGGCAGCGTGTTCCTGCCAGGGCTGTCTGGGCAGCGCTCTGGGTTTGAGATCACCCCACGACAGCAGCTGTGTCAGCCGTGCCGGGTGCGGAGCTGAGCGAGGCCGTGGCTTTCCGCCAGCTGGATACCACTGCTCCCTGGTCGGGCTGGCACTGCCTCAGCACCCTTCCTGCACACTGCCCTGCCACAGCCTGGTCACCAGTGCTTCCCAGGGCCCTATTTTATATGTGGTCACAATAGATGTGGGTCCTGGAGGGTTGAGACTCTTCATTTCAGTTACACTGAGTTAAATCCTTTGCCCCTGGCCTCTGCCCCAGTCATAGTGGGTAGGGTGTCTGTATAGATGTGGTGAAGTAAGGATTTTCAGCAAAGGCTGGCACCACTTCTGTTTGTGGAACTGTCTGAGAGAAGGTAAATGTTCAGCTTCAGAACAGCTCACTAAACTAAGTAGCAGAAAATTAATTATAGAATATAGGCAGCTGCTAGAGGAGTTGACAGTTAAAGAGAAATGATGAGAGCTGGACTACTGGGTAGTAGTATAACTGGTGACTCAGATCATGTACTTGCAAGTAAAACCAATATGTAGCACACATTATTTTTCTTCAATTGTTAAACATTAATTTGTAGATTTAAAATTTTATTGAACATCACTGTATTTCTGGTATCATAGGAAGGTAAAAATGACAACTGATTGCTCTTTTCTGCATTATTTATTACTTCATTTACTTTTACCATATCTTCTCTTACTTTTCTCAGTTGAGAATTTTCAAGCCCTATTAGTGTTCTTTGTAGTTTTTTACGGCTGTTTCTTGATCCTAAAAAGTCCTGAGCCAAGAGAATGGACAATTCTGCGCACTTGTGTTCAGGTTGTTTATTGTTTCTTATCTCTCAGAGTTTGGAGCAAGGACAGCAGGACCTGCTCCTCCAAGATTCACAGCAGGAATGCCACCTGAGAAGGCCGTCTCTACCTTTTTATCTCTTTCAGGAAAACCAACCAAGTTCTACAACGTATAATTATTTATTAATCTTTTCCAATTAATTTTTACCTTTTCTTAACATGACAGTGCTACCTTCACCAATGACCATCATCTTCGTCATAGCCGAAGATGGAGGGGAGAGGAGAAAGAGGAAGGAGAAAGGGCAATGCCCTTTGCCCTCCATCTTAACCTCTCTCCCTCGTATTTCCATAAATCTAAAACTACAATCACCCAGTGATAAGATAAGCTAATTACACGCTCTCTTTCTATTTTGCATTTCATCTCTCAATGTAGGCAGCGTTCTCCGATGACACGGCTCAAGTTCTGTGCTTTAGTCTCGAATTCCGAAACTGTCTGGCATAGCTCCAGACCCCCCTGTACGGTCTGAGGAGTATTCTGGGCTGCCACAAAGCCCCATCACAGCATTGAGCCCACCAGCTTCCTTTGAATAAACTGGGAAATTATATAACCAAAAAGACACGGTCAACATTCAAAATGTCAGTAATGACCTTTGACATGCATAACCAAACATACATACATTGAGCATCTACATGAATTTCTGCCACATGGTGAGGTGTTTGGGACTTGCCCAATTTCTTTCCTGGGAAGAAACTTTTACAGCTTCATTATCAGCTGAAGAGTTGGATCATTATTTTTCCTGCCAGTCACATTAAGAAAAATAAAGAGCTTCTCTAAAACCAGCAGAAACACTCTGAATTCTGACGTAAGGATGGCTTTTATCATCCTGACTTAACTCATTCCATCACTCCTGAAGATAAAGAAACATTAGTTCATAGAGAATCAGAAACATATATTTTTATATCAGCTTGGCAGATGAGTATTTTGGTATTTACATTTGCGCTCTCTGTATATCCCTAACAGCTCCAAGTGCTTTTGTTTCAGAACAAAACTGATAATTTAAGTGCTATGCTGAATTCAGCATAGCACTTAAATGCAGTATAAATTTAAATTATTAAATGTTTGAATCATGTAGACTAGTCAGTTTTGTTATATTTAACTTCTAAATCAACAGTATATTCTTTTAAAAATATTATCTATTAAATCAGTGTGTTTGGATTTGTGAGTTTATCAGAAAGAGGAAGGTACCAGAACATGTGTATTTCCGACATATAATAAAAGAGAAGATACTATATCTAATCTGATTCAAATAGAGGACAAATACTTTTCAGAATCTAGGTTAGACAAGACACCACCAAATAAAATTGACTCTGAAACATCTGGTTTGTTTTATACAAAAGCATAAACATGCATAATTACTCAACAGCCTAAGCTGTTTCTTTGGAAGGCACCCTAAACAACAAGGACAGCAGGACAACTGTTTACAAAGCCAAGGCATATACATTAATCGTGGCATGGCAGCATTTTAAAGAAACTATCAAATTCAGAGGGATTATAAAACAGCTGGGATGAATTGTAGGTAGGAACTGTTTTAAATCTCTGGATTCTAGGTCACAATAGAGGCTGTAACACAGGGCAGGCATTTGCTCTTGTACTCCTTTGTGTTGCTTTCTCTTAAGGGAGAATCACAACTTGTAGAGAGCTGGAACCATTATCTCTTCTTTTATGGAAAGCATCAGTTGGTGCAATCAGTAGGGATCTTGAAACTGGGAAGAAGTTTATTGCTGTGACAGATTGGGCAACATATGGAAGGAAGTAAGATGTTCTCCAGAGACAGATTAAGTTTTTGCCAAGGCATTTTACTGAAATTTTGGAAAATAAACAGGTCATTAATTGAGTCCAGATTTAGCTACTGCAAATTGTGCAAAGATGTTGCAAACCAGATGCTTTCCCCTATTTGTTTTTACAACCCTTTCTATTTATAGATGCCTTTATTTGATGACTTACTTCTTTAACAGAGGGCATTGTTTTACACCGGAAGTCTCATCTCAGTTTACCAGTAGATGCCTGACTAAAACATACATGTTCACACAATTGCAGGGGATGAAACACTCAGCAATAATGTAAGTAGGAAATAATCAGTAGGAAGAAGTTAACATTTAGTTCTTCCCTGGGTATTTTAGCACATAACAGTTTTCAGCCATTCTCCATGCAGACCATGCTAGTGAAATGGCAGAGGCAAAGAAACCTATCCCAGGCACAGCATCCTTAGACTTGTCTTGCAAATGAAGGTGTGAATACAATCCATGTTGGCACTTCTCTGGCTTCCCAAGTTGTGACACAGCCACTGATGTACCTGTCAGCCCTGTGGGAGCATGGCTTCAACTTGAACTCCAGATTAAGGTTGGATCCCAAAATGGGAATGTAGCAGCCAAGTCAACTAAGCTGTACCAACTGATAGAAATACTTGAGAAAAGAAATATTCGTTCCTTTTCTGCTTAGGTTTCTTTTAGTCTTCAGAATGCAGGCTCTATTTTATGCTCTATCCACACAATCTTGATTCATGTTATAAATAACACACTGAGTGAAAAGCATCTGCCCTGACTTGAAAGCAGTGAGTCTAGTGGGGATGCCTTCTAAAAGGATTGAGCTAGTCATACCAGGTCCTTTACAGTCAAGACAGAAATAGGTACCTCTGAAAGCAAGTCCTGTCATCCTGAAATAGATGTGTGAGACAAGGGGAATGAATTGCCCTGCGGTGGTGCTTATTTCTTGCCATAATCCTAGCCAAGTGACAGCACCAAAGACCTGCCTGCAGTGACAGACTGGGAAAAGCCATCTCTTCAGCTGCCACCTAAGTGCCTTTGATATGGAAATCAGTGAGCCACTAGCACTGCAGAAGTTTAATTTTAGAGATTGCTGCTTATGGCATCTCTGGCTTCATTTTAAGGTACCTGCTCAAGTAAGCAAAGCAGGAGAGGGAGCTGACGAGGCAGCTGAGACTTCAACAGCACTTGAGTATGCACTTAAAGGTACATGTTCTGACAGCAACCTCCCAGTGTACCTGAACCTTACATAAATGTATTTCTTCATTTCCAGTTTATTCTGGGGAGGCAGACTGTGAATTACACATCTTTAGAAGACATTCTGAATTCACTGTAATAAAAGCTGTGTGATTTTACTTGTGAACCCTGACAGGCTTAGCTAAGCAACAGAGGCAACGGCCACGCAGAATTCATAATGCATGTTTTAAAGTGCATTTTGAGGTTCACTTTTCAAACTACTAGGTAGTTATTTGATGTGTGAATATTTATTTTATTTGTCCACCAGTCTCAGGTATCCTTTTTTTTCACAACAGCTGCTAGTGAATGCCTAGGAAGGAGTCTAAGAACATGACAAGTTTATGGTATGACCTCTTAGCTTCCAGGTTTCAGTAAACAGTTCTTTGCTGATGTTGTTAACAGGGCTGCCAATTAGGAGCAACACAGACTGGAGGTTTATGATGTGACTGTGTACTTCCTAGCTGAGCTACACCTAAGCTTGTGAGACACACAGACTGTTTCCCGTTTGCAATGTTCTGCAGACGTGTAACCCCTCACATCACAATTGCTATTTTAAAGTTATTTTCATGTCATTCCCAAGTGTCATGGTCAGAGTTGCCTCCCTGTCACTAGTCTGAGCAAAGTGAAGTGCCACTAATCTGAGCAAAGTGGTAACAAAATTTATTTTTAAAGCAATACAGGCTTGCTAGTGGTTTGAAAACAAAACATTCAGAACTCCATTTGGTTTTATCATCCAACCTGTTAAGTTTGGTAACATATTAGGAACCAGTGAGTACATTATTTGTCATAAGCTCCCCAGGACATAAAAGGAGAAAAAATAAGGACTGAAATACATGAATCTCTGCTTCATTCTTTTGCAATCCAAGAAGAGAGTACATATAAAGAACTTTAAAGCCAATTCTGGTCTCAGCTACATATGTGCAAATCCTGAGCACCTACAGGGTATACAATGAATTCTGGCTTGGAGTAAAAGATCTCCACAGCAGCACAGTCTGGAAACTTCTTTCCGGACCCAGTTTTGCCTTAATTTCCATGTCCTTATAGCTAAGAACAGCACTTGCCCATCAAAATCTGATTGAACAAGAGGCAAAAAAAATTGGCAAACAGGAACAGCCTTTTTCACAGGTCAGGTGCAATTTCAGTTTAGCAATATTTTGTTGCCCAACTTGAGATACTTCAAAGAGGTCTGGTGTCCAGACTGAGGAAACCAACCTTCCCAGAAAGTCAGAGCTTTTCAAGTGTCATGGAAAATAGACCCAAGATGAGTAGTTCCTTTTGAAGGTTTTGGCCAAGGAATTTTTCCAGTAAAACTACATTCCATAAACATGGAGCAACACCTTAAGTAGACAACAAATGAGGAACACTATGAGGCCTATTTGAAGCAGAGCTGTATATTCAGACACTGGGACAGGGAGAAAGCCTGTGAGAAGAATGTGGTAGGATGCCAGGATGAACATGAGAGCATACAGCAATATTTTCATCACTCTGCAATTGAGTGAGTAAAAAGAAATTCACAGCTGGAATGGAACTTCTCAACCAACTCTCTTGGTGTGCCTATTTCGAGCAGAGGGGGAATCAGCAGAGGAAGAGTCTTGGTAAGTGGCTGCTGGAGGAGGGTGTGGAAGGGAGTGTGTGAGCTAGAGAGCAGAGAAGGGAAGTACACCTGTACTGGGGACTGGAGGAGAAGGAAGGAATGTCTGCTGGAAAATAATTCACTTTGCCTGCATTGCTGCAGGTTCTAGGCTTTCTCTGGCCCTTCCTGCACGCTGGAAGCATTCTCCAAAGGCAGGCTATGGAGAAGGAGAGCAGCAGGCTGCCTGCCCTTTTTCAGAAGGAGCAGTGTGGTGGCTGGAAAGGGAGCTGTGGGAAGCCCTTTCCTCTCTGTTGCTCCTGCTATTTGGTGGTTTTCCACTCTGTAAAAAAAAAACAAAAACAAATCACCTGCAGCTTTATTCAGTGAGACACATCAGCTCTGTGGTGTGTATTTTGCACAGTGCAAAATGTGAGTGAAAAGAAGTATGCAAGAAATATGGAGTCTAAAAATGAAATGCTTAAATTATGCATAGAGCAGTTGGTTGCTAGAAGACAGAAAATCCTGTCCAGGGGCTTGTCCAGTTCATAAAAATCTATATTGTGAACTGTCCCACTGCTGGTTTATTGTGAAAATTCTGCCAGAGATTATTGTGGGGGGTTGTTTGGGCTTTTTTTTTTTTAATTAAAAAAAATTTTATATATATGTAACTTATACTCCTAAATTTTATGACATGAAGAAAGAAATAATTTGGGATTAAAAGCTATAGGCGTCATGCATTCTGCTCCTGACATAAAGGGCAACTAATGTACTATACAGAACACTTGTTGTGGATTATGCTAAATTCTATCTTTGGGTGAGGAATGAGTGATCTCTGTACGTCTCATGTTCCCCCGGCTTCATTATTTGTGAGGTTGCTAATCAGACACCAGTATGGCTGATACGATGCAGCCAGATAAGTGTGCAGGTGTGTTGGCCACACTTGCTGGGAGGTGGTGGCTCAGCCTTAGAGCCGGGACAGTGACCAGGTTCACTGCTCATCCGTACTGTTTTCTGTACTGGGCCTTCATTCGGGTTCTGGTGACCTGGGGAAGGGAAGAAAATGTTGTGTGCACCCTGTTCTGAGGGCATGGACAGGCAAATACCCGGACGCTATGGGGATGGACTTCAGCTCTGTGCTGTATTCAGTGCTCCACTCACCCTCGCAGCAACAGCACAGAACTGCCACATGCCAGGCCAGATGTCCTGCACTGCACCAGGAACACTGCCTGCCACAAGGCTTTATTCAGTTTGCTTCCTTAGGGAGATGGGAGAGGCAGAGGCAGAACAGGTCACCACCCTCTGCAGAGGACATCCCTCTCCAGGAACAGTTGCCACCCCACCATAATCTAAACTTCCCCCGTGCATCAGCCAAAGCCACAGCTTTCCTGGGTCTCCAGGAAATGTAACCAGCAAAGGGATGGCTTTGCTGCACCTAGTGGCTGTCCTGGTGGTGATGGCTTGAGGACTGTAGAATAAAAAAACAGAAATTCCAACTGTCAGTGAACAAAATGCTTTATACGCCTCCTACAGAGTACTTCCCTGCATGCTAGGCTGCAGACCAGCCCTGGAGTCCAGACTCAGCTTACTGGTTAGTGCATGTTGCTCTGCAGAGCCACATGTACAACCCTACATCCTTGTTACGCAGAATTTAAAAGATCCGATAACATGCATTTAATAACACATTGGGAAATCTCTGGCATTCTGCAAGTTTAGGCAATAAGTGTCTCATCTGAAGGAGTCCACTACAGGTGTAGGACCATTTTAAAGGGTATTTGTTTTCTCCTTAGCTCATGGAGTTACAGTAGATTTTAGCCTGCCTCTAGTGGACTGATACTGCTTATAAGGAAAATTAATCTTCCTACAAAATTGTATTTCCTCTTTTTTACATATAGGTACCAAAATAGTTAAGAAAGACAAAGATTACTGTTATGAGTCAGGAACCTGGTGTACAAAGACAGGTTATAAAGCTTCCCTGAAGTCTTCCAGCAAGTCACTGCCAGCTAGTCCTGTGCCCTAACCGTAGTGTCTGTCTGTCTCACCAGGCCAGAGACTGAAATCATGCAACAAGTATTCATTGATTTCAAGGAGCCTGGAAAATTTCATGTTCCCATGCACCAGTCCCCTGCTGCTGTATTTGAAATGGTGTTGCCAAGAACTATTCTGTTCTGCCTTGTTGCTTTTTTAAAGTTTTTACGAAATCTAACTTTGGCATTGGTTCTGTAGCACAGAGAGAGGGAAAAAAACTTCTGTCAAAACCAGATCAAAACCTGAATATTTCCTCTCTTGCCCATTTCATCACGGTGGTACTGCAGCCCTGTTGAAAAGAAAATGAATAGCAAAGCCCTCACCTGAAGTCTGCAAAGGCATGAACCTCCAGCTGAGATAGGAATGTTTGTCTGTGGCTGAGTGACACCAGCAGTAAGGCTGTGTGGGGATTTACAATGTATTTGGATAACTATAGGAAACTGAGTTTATCTAAACACTTTCTTATGTTATCAGTGTGTTATCCAAACACTTAGTTAGTGAGCCTGTGGGATTAGGATGTGTGTAAGCCCACCACTACTTTCATCCATTTACAGAGTTCCTGTGGGTTTAGTTTTAGGAACCTGGGTATAGATTCAGCAGATGGAGTTGCACTAAGGGAATGGAAACTACTTTTAGCTCATTTCTCTCATAATACTCTCCAAATACTTTAGCAGAGGAGGTCTGCCACCTGAAATGTCTTCCTCTCTTTTGAGCTCTATTTATTACCCAACTGTTGGGTTTTTTCCTTAATTTACTGTTGAGAACCACTGTCTTTAGGGACTTCACAGTGTGGGATGCTGGCTATTCCTGGCTTGTAAAGAGTTCAGCTAAGGCCAGTGAAGTCTCTATTCATATGCTGGTGTGGTTTGACTGAGAAAAAATGTTTAAAAACTGAACAGGAGTGAGACCATAATGCCTAAATTAGCAGTCAGGCACTGGATGAAACAACTGACCCCTTCCAATGATTTTACTAAACATCCAGGAGCTCCTGGTCCCTTCTAGTCTCCTGGGAGAGCAGAAGAGACAGAGAGGTCACATCCTGTGAGCCCGACATTGTGGCCAAGAGACCAGCAGCTTACACTTTACCAGCAAATGTGACAGGAGGGCACGGAGAGGCTGTGCCCAGGGAAATACTGTCATTCTGCAGGCTCCAGCCACAGACCACAGGAGCAGTTGTTTTGATGCATTTATGCACTAGCAGTGCTGTTAGGATCCCACATTTCCATAGGCCATGGGGTGGGTGCAGTCTGGTTAGCTCAGGTAAGAGTAGAGACTGGCTGCTGCCGCTCAGAACAGCCCCAGTGGGGTGGCCACTCCAGGTCAGACCAACCCAGTATGATGTGTTGGCCAGTGGGCAGATGCAGCTTTTTGGGGGAAATATATAATGCTGGGATGGGCATACAGTGACTGTGTACATGTTTTATATCATACCTGCATTCTCGTGGTTCGAGGAGGTCCTGAGCCATGACCTGGAATTTTGTGCTTAATGGCCCTTGCTGAATTTTTCTTCCAGGGATTTAATCCTTTTTTGAACTCTGCTAACTTCTGGCAACCACAGTACCCTCTAACAATGGCTTCCAGGGGTTAGCTATGCATATATGAAGAACTATTTATGTTCATTGATTTTGAACCTACCCCTGCTTACTGTTCCCAACTTTATCCACTACAAGAAAAGACCTCATAATCACCAAATGGTGGGCAGACCTTTGTAATAGCATAACCATGTCTGTTGGTTTGCACTCAGTTACTTTTCCAAAAAGTTTTAAAATCCTCTTTGCTTTTATTGTTCCGACTGAGCACTTGTACTGGATTTTCATAAACCTATCCAAGATCTGTTTCCTCAGTTATAACAGTTCCATTAAATCTCCTCACTGTGCACGGGGTATCTTTAGGGTGTTTTTTATCCCTTACATTTATCAGCCCTCAAAAGCTACAGTTCTAAGGCCTTCTCAATCAATATTGTAGGAACCTTCAGTGTTTACAACCAATTTCTGTTTTGACTGACAGACTAATTTGGTATCATCACTGTATTTTGCCAACTCATTACTCAGTCCCGTTATAAGAATCATGTACGGATAGTGGACAAAACAGGTTCCAACACTAATATCTGTGTGAGTCCTCTGGGAACCTAATCCCACTGTGAACACAGATTATTTATTACTACTTTTTTCCTGTCTTTAAGCTGCCATTAAACCACAAATGCCTTTTTCCTTTTTATCTGTGATAGCTGAGGTTCTTTATGATTGCTTGCTAGAGGATCTTGGAGGAGCCTTTTTCAAATCAGTTACTATTCATTTTGCTTATTTAACATCCCTGAGCTCCTCCACAGGAGAACTGATGAGATGAATCACACTTTCTTGCCATAACCCTCATCCTCCTGGCTTTTTGCATGTCTCCTTATTTCCCTAAGTTTGCCTGGGTGGCTGGTGGGTCAGTCACCTCCCTGCCATCCTTTTGTTCCCTAAAATGTACTACTGTTGTACTCCGGCACATAAATTTCTAATCCTCTGCTTCTGTGCTGTGGCCAGGCCTCTGATGTTCTTGTAATCAGGAGATATTTTCTGTAGCAGTACTATCCATTGTATAAGTGGGTCTTAAAATGCAAATGGCTAGTCCTCTGATGCTGGAACAGGGACACTGGAACAGAAGGAAAGGGTATAATGTACTATTCAGAAGCCTCATCTCCCGGTTTGAAGTTTATCTTCAAGGGTGTGTATATGCCTGTCTCTCACGCATAAGAAGCGTAGCAGTGTTCATTTTTAAAGCTCACTATCAGACAGTTGACACGGCAGCTGACTTTCCTCCAGAACACATCAGTATCAGGCTCTCCAGGCTCTCCAGCAAAACAATCATCTGTTGTAATTCTGTGCAGCTATTAGCTGTCTCCATCTCACTTCCCGGCGATGCAGAAATCTCACATAAACTATTTTCCTTTTGCCCCAGTCTGATTCCTGGCAGCCCCAGATGAGCTGCAGAGCCTCGGCGCCCCAGCACGGCCTCAGGAAGAAAGCCGAAGTGCCGCTGAGCCAGAGGGAAGCATTTCTGGCTGCTCTAGGGTTCCTGCTGTTTCATGCCCTGTATGAAAGAGTTTGCAGCCTGTAGTAATCCCAGCAAACAACTCTCAAACAAATGTCTGTGTTCAAACATAAAACATTTTTCCTAAACAGCAGGCAGTGAACTTCTGCTTTTAAAAGTCCTGGTCCCAGAGATAGGATTCAAAACACTGAAGTAAGTAACAGCTTCATCTTAAACACGGCTTTGGGTTCCCTGCATGTGATTTTTTTCTCTTCCTGAATTTGAGAAAGGAGAAATTGCCTGTACTTAGCACATGAGCTGCTGTGCAGTCATCTGTAAAGGCAGATACAAGCAAGAAATATAAGATGTGTGGATAGGATAGGGATATGTGGATAGGACTTCAATATCCAGAATATATTGCATATATAAGGTATTGGAGTTAGGCCATAATCCAGCAAACTGAACTATTCTTCTACCTCCAGAATTATAGAAGGGAGTCCAGAGATCAGCAAGTTCAAAGCAGATGCCTGATTTTTTTTCTTCTGTGACTTGAAAACAAGAGTTTCCTGCTTCTTCTAACTACATGTCACTAATGTTAATAACAAATGTGCTCCTCCAGTGGATAGGAAGCTTTTTTGTTCTCATAGAACCAGTGCTTACTAATGAAGAGAGGCCGTCAAATTGCCATTAAATTTTAGATGTGAAATAACGAGATAAGTGCAACTAACAATAAAAGGGAAATGGGTCACTTCGGGAAGATCAAGTGGCTGATTACTGTGTGAGAACAGCAGGTTCAATCCAAGCCTGAGGAACTCCGTGCCAGGTACAATATCATGGACCTATCTCACAGTCCGCTGTCCTGTTTTATGTATATTTATGTATTTATAGCAATACAACTGGGAAAGTGCTATTCATCTCAATTTATCCTCAACTACCCCACTGTAGCATTTCCTCATGAGTAATACTCTAAGGCCAAGGTGGTGTGTGGAAACTCACACTGTTGTTTTGCCCAGAAAAGCCAGTCAGAAGTAGATCGTTTGCTATCAAATATATTTTAGCATTTCTAGAGTACACTGCATTGTTTGCTCCAGCTGATGTCAGCACCTCGCTCACAGTGAAATGGAAGCAGATCTCAAGTACTGCCTGAGATACTGCAGTATCTATGGGCAGCCCTGGGGCAATTTTTCCTGCCAATAGTTTACTCTTTCTTTCTCACACCAAAATGCCATTTCGGGGAGAAAACGTGGCAGAGGGACATAAAAATCAATTAACAGAAATGAAATGTTGCAGTTCTGCCTGTGAATGCACACAGAGAAGACTCCTTGAGCTGACTTTGCCAGTTATACTAAGTCCATGCAGTCGTCAGAAGCACTGTGCTGTATGAATAAGCCTTTAACTAAAGATTCCTGATATCCCAGAGTATTTCAGTATCCATCAAGTCACTGAATGTCGTGTTAGATGTGACATGTAGTTATTACACTATAGAAATCAGCATGGATATTTCTGATTCAGGTTTTTTTAAAAAAACACTAATTCCAGACATGGTTTTGTGAAGGAATCTCCTTTCCTGCATGGATCAGTCACAACGTGGGAACATGGGGTTGGGTTTTCATCTCATGGGACTGTGCTTTTGTCAAGACTGGCAGCAGTTTCAGGTGTGTGCTGGAGCTCTCCCACAGCCCTTGTAACATCCACGAGGAAGCTTTTATTTTGAAGTACTTTTATGAGATGTATTAGCATGAAGTTCAGTGTTGCTCTATTAACTATTCCAGAAACAGTCTGTAGACTGAGACTGAAATATTAATTAGTGCTATTATATAACAACTTAGACTTCTGTAGTACTTCTTGTCTGAGAGGCTGATGGCCAAAGGGGTTTCCTCATTTGAGTGACACATTTTTGAAAATAAACAGTGTGTGTCAAGGTAGTCACCAAACAAGGATACAGTCATTTTAAAAGTATGCAATGAGGACTCCTTCTTTCCTTCACCATGCACAACTTTGAGCACAGGAGCTTTCAAACATGCACTGCAAGACCAGCTAACTCTTGTTGTTTCTTGTTTTATTTGACTACTATGCAAGTACTGGACTGAAGCCAAAGAATTCAGCCTCGGCACAGGCAGCGCTCGTCAGCACCGAGCCTGGGGCAACCCTCCGGCTCTGAAGTTGTGTTTGGACCCTCGTGTCTGGGAGGAAAGAAAAGTCATCACCCTGCAACAGAGGCTTCTTATTCTGTCCTTTGTGACCTCTGAGATGAGCTGCTGGGGGAGCTGGCAGGGCAGCTCTGCCCTCTTGCCTTACCCTCTGGTGGGGACATGGGAAGGACAGGCAGCCACAGGGGCACTGAGGCTGGTACTTTGCTGTCTGTTACATGCATATGACTGGGCTTTTTGAGCTCTTAGTGGACTTGTTCACTAGTATATACACCTTACGTAGGCTTTTGCCTTGGTTTTTGTTTCTTTGGACTGGCTTTTGAAGCATTACATTTCTCTTAAACTGCTTCCTACTTCCTAGGAAGAATGCAGAGTCCCATTAGCTGAAAAAGTCAATGCATTGAAACAGAAAAAGGAATCCTTCTGAATATTTAAGCAGACTGTTATGAAATATTAATACTTGCTTTACATTAGCAATAGCATTTTATAAGTAGAATTAGATCAAAGAACTGTAGATTAATCAAATAAGAATTTCCCTGCACAGAGGTAATGTCTCTTTGGATAAACACTATGCCTGTCATTGACATTTGGGGGTCTCTGGGATATTTATTCCTGAAAAGACAGCAGCAGAGTGACTGCCACCCAGGCGCGGCAAGCTGGGGTAGGAATGGGAAACATCTCTTCCCTGCTGTTCAGGCTCTCTCTGCTTACACCTCGAAGCAATCCTGCCTCTCCTCTTTGCACAGCAAGGCAAAGAGGAGACTGGTCAGTCCTACTGCCTGGCTGCCAGTGCCCAGCCCTGTTTCGGATTGTAGATGGTAGTGGTGCCATGTCTTTGGTCTTGAGTTTGAAGTCTTTGCTTAGAGTCACAGAGAAGACCATGCAGCCATACCTGGAGCAAAAAGCAGCACGTAGAGCACTTGCAGGCACTGTAAATGTTAATAACAGGTAATGGAGGCTTCCAGTCCACAGCATTCAGTTTAAATTTCTAGTACCCGAAATTACATTTCTCCATTTTATGGCACTGCACAAGTCCCACATTGATGAGGAATAAAATTCATAAGGTGTAATGAGAACAGATTGCATTGCAGTAAAACCCTGCCCTAAGGGGGTTTGCATGGAGCAAAATTTTAATGAATAGTTGTGAATAAGAGCTGTCCTTCCCCCTCTCACGTTTAGGTGGCTACATCTGCCCCATCCTTTGTGAGGAGACGGGTCCCAAGCAGTGCCACCTCATGGCCCTGCCCATGTCAGCATCTGTGAGGCAGGGAGTGGGAGGAGAGCTCCATTGTACCATGGCATGTAGTGACATACTGTTGGCCTCAGGGCTGGAGAACAGGACACAGACAATAATGTCACTGCAGGTAGATGTCCGGGTGGAGTTTGGGGAGGTCAAGATCCCTCATGGCTTGGGATGGGGGTTGAGCCCCTTCTGCCTGGGGCTTGCAGCCACTCCAACAGTGCTGTCAGCTGCCAGGCCCAAGCTTGGCACTGGTCTCATGGGAAGGGGCACGGAGATAGCAGCACCGTTCCTGAGCTGTGATTCTTAGAAATCACTCATTTCCCATGATTCTTAGAAATCAGCACACACTCGGTGTTTATTAATTCAAAATATTGTTATTTTAATATATAATGAAAAATTATTTGACTAGGAGGGCATTTTTAATATATTTTCATGCAGATTTGTTGTGCACCTGCTGATAAAAATGGCAGTATTCTGTTTCCATATGATTAATCAAAGAAATAGCATCTTTGGCAAACTCAGTGGTTGATCTGTGAGGGCAAAATGAAAACACATGCCCTTCTATCTGTTGAAAAAAACCAACAACAACAAAAAAGAAGACGTTATGGGAAGGAACCTGAATAACAGAGAACCTCTCCATCCCCTTTCCCTCTTCCAGGCTGTGACCAGTTCTTGGTAGCATTAATGTTAGGGACTCTTGGGTTTTGTTTACTGCCGAGTGACTGCTGCTAGGTGTTGTTGAGTTTTTTTCATCCCAAGGGCTTCGCTTGTTCCAGTGCTCGTTGTACCGTGTGGTTTTGGAGATTCAGACAGCCCTTCCATAAACGGACTTTTTCTTGGCAAAGAGGGTTANTTCTTAGAAATCACTCATTTCCCATGATTCTTAGAAATCAGCACACACTCGGTGTTTATTAATTCAAAATATTGTTATTTTAATATATAATGAAAAATTATTTGACTAGGAGGGCATTTTTAATATATTTTCATGCAGATTTGTTGTGCACCTGCTGATAAAAATGGCAGTATTCTGTTTCCATATGATTAATCAAAGAAATAGCATCTTTGGCAAACTCAGTGGTTGATCTGTGAGGGCAAAATGAAAACACATGCCCTTCTATCTGTTGAAAAAAACCAACAACAACAAAAAAGAAGACGTTATGGGAAGGAACCTGAATAACAGAGAACCTCTCCATCCCCTTTCCCTCTTCCAGGCTGTGACCAGTTCTTGGTAGCATTAATGTTAGGGACTCTTGGGTTTTGTTTACTGCCGAGTGACTGCTGCTAGGTGTTGTTGAGTTTTTTTCATCCCAAGGGCTTCGCTTGTTCCAGTGCTCGTTGTACCGTGTGGTTTTGGAGATTCAGACAGCCCTTCCATAAACGGACTTTTTCTTGGCAAAGAGGGTTATGATTTTTAGAAAAGTAGTGAGGGCATCATCTCCAGAGATGGGTCAACAGCTGGGCAGCGTAGAGCAGAGGAGGAAAAGGTTTTCGGCAGCCCTGATTACTCTAAAACACGCATTCCCGAGCGTCTCCAACTCTTTCTTCTGTGCGTTCTGAAGCGGCCCGGTGCAGCCCCTCCGTGCTGGGTAAACTCCGGCCAGCCGGGACAGGCTGGGGCTGGAGCAGTCTGTGCGGGGCTGGGGCTGTGCGGAGCTGGGGCAGGCTGTGTACAGGGCTGGGGCTGGGGCAGGCTGTGCGGGGCTGGGGCAGGCTGTGTGGGGCTGGGGCAGGCTGTGTGCCGGGCTGGGGCAGGCTGTGTGCCGGGCTGGGGCAGGCTGGCTGTCCCGCTCCGCAGGCTCACTTCCACAGGCAGCACTGGGAGCGATTGGCCCGCGCGGATCATGTGGGAGAAAGCCGGAATCCCGAGCTGTAGTAGCTCTTGGCACTCCTTTTTCGTTTAAAGCGCTCGCTCCTCGCAGCTCCCTGGGGCTTAGAGCCTCCTTGCTTTCCCTGCCCTGACTGCGATCTGGAGCAGCGCCGCGGGACGGCCGGGGCGAGCCGAGGGCAGCGGGATGCTGAAGCAGGTGCCCCGGGCCGCGGGCACCGCCTGTTTCTACCTGAACGCGGTGTCCCCCGAGGGCCAGGAGCTCTTCTGGCGCTGCGATCCGCCCGCCCGGCGCCCTCCCTACAGGACCAGCAGGATTCTCGCCCGTCACCAGCTGGTGACGAAAATTCAGCAAGGTGAGTTGCTGGCAGGAGCGCTCCGCAGCCCGGCGTTGGCGCAGGGTCTGTAGGTCTGCTCTTTCGTAAGAGAACAGGATTTAATGCCTCATGTTTAAGGCTCGTTTGCTGTCGCTATTCCAAACTAACCTGGCTAGAGACGGGGTTTGAAATGGTCATTCATACCTCTCTGTTTCCACACATGCACACATACACCGACAACCAGGAGACAAACACTAGTGCATGATTAGCTATTTAACTAAATTGCCTTTTAATCATGAACTACTGTGGTATCTTAGGTGATGAACTTCGTCTTGTCTGACTGTCTGAGCAGTTACTGGCGCAAGTTCATCTGCTCCAATTGCTACAGGTCAAACCTGCCCATGGTAACCCACAAAAGGAGAATAGATGGTCATCCAATTAAAAAAGAAGCAGACGTCCAGTGCGACTGGAAGAGGGCAACTGGGATAACATCCTTTGGAAACAAGTGTGTGTAACTGTCAGGGCATTAGAAAACTTGTCACATATCCTTAAAAATAATTGCTGACTTGGCTTTTTGCAGCTGCTTAAGCAGTTATCTAAGCAGTCATCACATATATATTGATTTGGTTTTTTCTGTACGTCTGTCTATGGCACTAAAGCTAAATGCAGATTGGCCTCAGAACAAATCCTTTCGCCTGTGCATGCAATTTAAAATCGTCTTCAGAATGGCTAATGCAAAGATAAAAGCCCTAGCCAACAGTACCAATTTTTCTGGATTAAAAAGCAAATCAATACATAGTTTTGTATTGATCATAGTTTTGTATGGAATCCTGTTTTCAAGAGCACCAGTTTCCAAAATGGATGTAGTCCTACATGCAGAAAATGTCATGTTGAAAAAAAAAAATTCCTGATGATAGCAGCCAGTTTCTGGACAGCTTGCAAAAAAGTATTTGATTCTCCTAACCAGGGGCAGGCATGGAGATAACATCATTTAATGTCATGTCTGGCAGATGTTGCAGAAACTGGTGTGAGGTTTTGACCAGCAGCAGTTACAAGGAGTGGCTATTTCTGTGTGTTGCTTTCCAGTAAGATTCTTTATATCTGTGGCTGTCAAACTCTGGCAGAAGTACAGAATATAGTGATGAAATTTTATTGCATTTATAAAGAAAACAATGCCTAATTCTTTGGCCGGGTTTAAAAAGATGAAAAAGATAGTTTCTGTGGCAATTAGGAAAATGTGGTTGTTTGCAAGGCAGTCTCAGGAACTGATCGTGTTTGAAGGATACTGGTCCTCACTGCAGCTCTGATTTCAGGAAGGATATTATGTCATTCTGTGTACCCAGTGTATGGCCTGGATTGAATGGAAAGAAAGGGTAATTTATTTCTCTACAGGTTTATTTGAAAACATTTTGGGTGCAGTGCTAGTACCAACTTAGTGTTCAAACAGCATTAACTGAGGATATGGTGGATTAACACACCTCTTCTACCTGTCATGGTTCTGTTTAACATTCCCTCTTGTAACCTGTAATCTGTCCGGGACAGCCAGGGCTGCCAAAGCCAGTCAGTGGTGCTGAGACTTTGGAGAAGCCGCATGGTGAGGAGTTTCAAAGTTGTAACTTCTCTTGCTGCAGCTTGTTACATGGATGGTCAGTCTGTAGTGAATGACCTCTGCTCCTCTTTTACAGCTTTCCAACCTGTTCTGCACAGAGCTGTGGAAATTATGTTTGCATGGTATCTTGATCATGTGATGTATGTTACTGTTCAATATATGACATATTTATGTATTTTGGGTCTTTAAGAATACATCGTTGCTTCCTTCATTTCTTTTATTGATGTAAGCTGGGGACAGGATCCACTGCTGGTCAAGTGTCAGTTCATGAGTAATAAGGAAATTACATGTGCAGATAGAAGCTGATGGCTTTCTGTAAGCCCATATTTAGGCAGACACACATCTAGTGCAAAACCAAGGCACACATTTTTTCCACAGTGCCCCAAGTAATGACTAATAATTTTGGTGCAAATAGTTGTGTTAGCAATACCAAAAAATCTAAGCCTATCTAGTATGACTCAGTTTGAAACCTCCAGTTTGCACTCTGGAGGAAAATACTAAATCCATCAGTCCCTCACAAGACTTTCACCAAGTTTTACTACATCAGCATGTCACCCTCTCTGTTTGCTTTGTTCGAACTGTAAACAGCGTGAGAGTACTGGATCAGTCCCTATCCCTGTCCCAGAGGGTACTGGAAGAGTACTGTAATACAGGTGGAGTTATCAGTCTGTGCTTTTAGAGCTGAATGAGTTTTACTCCGTTAACAAATGGGATTCATAACTTGCAGAGTACCACAGAGAAACTTATCAATAATATATTGAAATGTAGATCAGGAGGTGCAAGATGAGAACCAAAACTTGCTTTCAGTCATCCAGTTGAGTAAAGCATGTAAATCATTATTTAGTTGCTTGAATTTGTATGTCTTTGAATCATACATTTTAAGGCTATTAAGATAAAGTATTTGAGCATAGCCACCCCAATTCCTGTGTTAGCACCTCCCCGGTCTAATAATTTGAGTTGTAGCTTATGTTTAGAAAAATATCCAGCCTGCATTTTAAGATTGCTGGAATGGTGAATCCTGGCTGGTTAATTGCTTTGCTGAAAACAGATCTGCGACATGTTTAAGTGCTAAGCTGCCTTGGGGCTTGTTTGAATACCTGCTCTCTACTTCTTACCCAGTTATTTTTCACTCGCTGGTTTTCAGACTGGAGGCACCTACAGTAGGATTGTTGTACCAGGGATATTCTTTCCTTAGTGGAAGGAATGTTTTACAAAATCACAACATATCCAATTTACAATGTATAAAGCAGTCAAAGCTTCCATTTCTGGTCAGTAATGCAGTGTGATACAAAGTGTTGCATATACTGCTATCTTTTCGGTCATTAGCTGCATGTACGGTACTAAACTATGCTAATTTTCTCTATCATATCACAATACAGCTTTTCTTCCTCCTTCAAAAACACATTTACTGAAGACTATTTCCTTTGTATTTCCTTTGGTGTTAGTTAAAAATAAACTAAATGAGTCATTAGAGGAATTATACTATTTAATCATTTCTAAAACGAAAATCACCAAAAGGGAAATGACAGGAACCAGACTGTTATTTCAATCAGATCATACTCTGAAATAAGTTGAAATAAGTTGAAATAAGAAACCTCAGTATTTGGTTTATGTACACCACTGACTCCTTGAGGCAGAATTATGAGGTGGCCTGTGAATGTGAGTGGTAATTATCTGTTTGATATTAAACAGGTAGTTTCAAAATGTGATCTTTTTGATGATTCCCTTTCCCCCATAAGCCCCTTAGTTTCCACACTGAAGGAGACACATGCCTCAGCATAAAGGAACAGGGTGTAGCATGCTTAGTCTGAGGTATTTATTCAAACTCGGGATGCAGTAACTGTATGAGAATTCATTAACGATTACTCATGTTTTCTTTAAATAAATAAGGTGGTGACTTTCAAGAATTTATATTACATGAGTCACAAAGTTGTTATTTCTTTCACAGTACATGGCAGAACAGAAAATATAAAAAGTAGCTGTAGGTAAAAAGTAATGAGGAATTGAGGCTGTACCCTGAAAATGTTAAATTGAAATCATTGACTGTGCAGTACAGGTAGAGTGTAAGTCAAGGTGAATGAAGCCACATCTGCCCCAGCATAGACAGACTGGTAAAGAAATGTTCCCTTTCATCTACAGTAAAATTAGATTCTTAGCCTGCATGTCCAATAAGACAATAATATGAAGAAACAAATGAAAATAAGACAAATTCCTATTCTCAGTGAGTAAATTCCTGCCCATGGTGTGTAATGCTCTGTGATTGGTCTCAGTTTATGTCCACAGGCAAGAAGAGTTGAGGAAAATTGTTCGATGGAGCGATATTAAATCAGACTTTCAACTTTTCAAGGCAAACTCTCCATTCAATGCTCAGCAAATGTTTTATACTCTTATGTGTTGCAATTTCAGTTTTGATCTTGTATGTCTACTATTACCTTTGGGTTACCTGGATTTATCTGGTTTGAGCGAATTTTATAAGTGCAAAGAAGTGCACTTTTCTGTCTTATAGTCTTCCCTTTGGAGTTAGTTCAGTGTGTTTAAGTCTTCTTTTTTTCAAGCATGACTAGAATTTGTGGAAAGTGTTAAAGAGGTATGCAAGGGACTTGGAAATAATTATGCAGTGCAAATGACTTAAATTTCAACGGTTATTGTACCATAAGGTATAATACACTCTCACATTCAAAAGGAGAACAGGGAGGTCATGTAGGTGGAAATGTTGCAGTCATAGGCTGCGTTAAAAAAGCCCAGATCAAAGTCCTGGTATGCACACAGGTATAGATAATAGGATGGGAAATGGGATACAATTTAAAAATTAAAGACTGTGAGTTTGGTCAGACATACAAAGAGGACAAAATATGGTTGTTCAGGTAACCTGAACCATAGCATTTCTCATGTTCTGGGTGCTGGCCACTTTAGCTACACATGTTTAAACCTCACTGTCTGAACACAGGAAGGTAAAAGATTAACCAAAAAGATTCAGCTGTGGTGGTAATGATACAAACACCCTCACTTATGTCATCTCTGTCCAGTGCTGGTGGTCTACTGCCTCTTGAGCCTGTAAGCCAGTAAGTCAGGGCAGCAGCAGTTTGTAGCCCCTTTTCAGCCCCCAGTGCCTGCTCTTGTGGTGCCTCTGTGTCTACGCTCCAGCCCAGGCATGCAGAAGAGGACAGAACTGGGGCTGGGGGTGCCTGGAGCACCAGGAGGAACGTCCTTAGCTGCAGAGCTGCTTTGCAGACCTGAGCTGGGACATGGTCCATCCCCCTCCACTGTCAGACACGTGTGAGGCAGGTGTGTGCTCACAGCAGAGGGATCTTTGGGTTGGTTTCTAAGGGATCTCTAAGATCCCTTAGAAACTGAGACCCTATGTCACATGAAGCTTCTTCAACATCTTTTCTTCCTTTCCTCAAGTCCTTAGACCCAGACTTGGAGAAACTAGAGTTCTTCAATTAAATAATAGGATTTCTTTAAAAATAATTTTTGTTATATACTTGTACTCTGAAATGGTTGACATACTTGTGTGAAACTTTAACACAAAAAATGTGAGCATCCTGAGAGGCATTTATAAGCTCAGAGTGCCCTGAGATGTGTTTATATTAAAAAAAAAAAAAGTGGTGCATACGAGTGCAGTCCAGCTAATTAAATTTTTAAAAAGTTGTACTTCATAAACGACAGGACATTTAAAAGGGAGAAACCTCCACTGGAGTCACTACCTGGCAAAAAGGTTTGAAAACTGAAGTTGTCAGGAAATACCAGTGTGATACATAACTAGAAGTGGCCTGTGTGGTACTGGAGATTGGATTCAATAATAGTGGCTATTTCTGGCCCTAAAGTTTCCCAGCCACAAAGTGTCAGTGGCACTTCAGCTGACACATGTAGATTGGACACCAAGAAGTAAATCTTGGCTCTTCTTTTGAGTTAGGAGACTTTTGCTCTTAATTTCACTGAAAGCAGGATTTCAGCCAAGGTGAAATCTTAACTTGAGGCTTTCTTGTTTTGAAATTGTGAAATGAACAGCTGTAGTTGTGTTATATATCTTCTGTATTGATCATGGAGGAGACTGAATTTCATATTAACCCCATTGTATAAGTAGAGACAGTAATATTAAAAGGCACTTAAGACAATAAATGCAAGATTTATGCTCAATAAATAAATCACTAGAGTAATAATAATCAGGAGGGGAATTAGTTTAAATTTAGAAGAAGTGATAAGTCACTGTGGTATTTAAAATGCTACATAACAGAAGTAAAATGGAAATGACTCACAAAAATAGATTAATTAAGAGAATATGTACATAACATTTTTGTTACTCAGTCTCTTATATCTGTATTTATACAGAAAACCCTGAAAATAAAGTGCAGTATTTGTACCATGAGCACTGTAAATGTTAATTTTAAAAATCTGCAGTTTTAGGTTCCAAACAGATATTATTATTCTTTCTTGACAGGAGATAGTTATGTACTTTTAATTTTCCTTCAAATGCAAGCTGTGTAGTCATTGATAGCATCTTAGCCTCACCAATGTTTTTATCTTACTCCTATCATATGATATTCTCAGATGTTTAATTGCACTTAAACAAATATATGAGCTGTTTCATATAGAGCATCACATATGTTTGGATTAGTGCCTAAGGGACTGAGCAAACAGGACCCTTGTAACTAGGGTATTAAACAATTGTCCATAGTTGAGTTTGTTACACCCTATAATAGCTGCCTTTGAGGGTAAAATGATGAGTTACATGTCCTGTGAGCTTGATCCACTATATACTAGTTGTGTCATTTCTTACTTATACTCATTTTATAGATATAGAAATGTGAGCAAGTCAGAAAACCCTCATCTTTGTGCCTTGTGGTGCACTTTTGCTTAAAAACCTGATGAGTTTCCCCTTTCAGGTTCAGTTTAACGGGTCAGCTGAGCACAACATAGTAGGGCGGGAGAGAGGACGGCTTGAGCACCTTGAGCTGGACTATTTAGAAGCTGCTGAAGAGTAGACAGTATGATTCAGAGGACTTGGGAGTATTATGTCTTGGCTGAAAAGGATGTGTGTGACTCAGTTTGAAAACATCTTGCGGGTTTTTGCCTCTCATTTGTTACTGGACTGAGTTTAAGTCTGCTAGGAGAAAATAATCACTCCATAGCAGTTCAGAATACATAGGATTTTGTCTAATACAGACCCAGAGATAAACAAAAGTTTCTCTCTTTGTGATAAGTTAGGTAAACTCAACAAAGTAACTTGGTTTAAAATATGGGCTGTGCAGTACCTCTTAAGTAAATACCATGTGCCAGGCATGGAAGCTGCCTGCCTGGAATGTAACAGACATTTTGCTTTCCAGTCAAAGCCCTTGGCCAAAGAAGGACTCAGCCCTGCTACTTACTCAGATGAATCTTCCCCTGTACTAAAGGAGCAAAATAATACATCCTAATAATGTCAGCTGGTATTGTTTTAATGAGCTAGATGTTACAGGCTTTTGGCAATAGTTGTGTTCTCTTTTAATCAGATTGTGGTTGGAGGAAGGTCTGTTTGTGTGAGCAAAGTTTTCAGGATTTGGAACCAAAATCTCTATATATTTATTGTCATCTCTCTCCTTTAGTCCAAATGGCCTGAAGGTTATCTGATTTTTTCCCCCCTTAATGTGTCACTAGTGTCTTTCATGGTTTGTTTATTTTATTGATTGTGCTGTGCTTGTTTCTAGTCTTCCATCACTTGAATCATTTAGGAATATGGGTAAAAGCAGTAAGTTCAAATTGGAATCTCTAATTTAATTCTAGCTTTTATCCTCTTTAGTCACAAACACACAGCTGCTGGCATCTGCCACCCACCGGACCTGCCATTTTCTGGGAGATTTCTCAGCTTCCTTCCTGGAATCACATTTGCAGGAAAATACGACACCATCAGCTTTAGGAAAAGGCAGTATAGCTTTTACTGCTGAATGGGTTGGGAAGTGAGGATGATGGTACAGGTTTTACTCCTCTGTAACATTTCTCTGCAAGGAACTTCTGCTTCTCCAAACCCCATATGGTTTTTCCCTAGATCTCTGAAAACACTTTCCCCTTCCTTGCTGCATATATCCTTTGGGCCATTACTTCAATGTCCATTATCCACATTATTATCCAGAAACTCCTGCTTGCAGATAATAGGTGTTAACACATCATGTTCCTGTGTTGTTAGAGCAGTAACATGTCCCTCTTGAATCTGAGTGGCCATATCTGTGCTGCTAAATAAAAGGGATGGGAGGTGAGCTTTGAAGTATCCCCTGGGCTGCTGAGCAGATTCTCTGGCTCTGTTCTGGGCTTCTCCAGCTGGCTCAGCTCAGACTAAGCCTCAGAGAGGACTAGTAGTGAGGACATGAGCTGAGTGATTCCACTTGACCAAAAAACCGGAATCAGTTTGTGTTTCATTTAGCAGTGTAACTGTAACCCCCCTTGCTGCTGCCACAGAAGGTGCAAAGTGAGGAGAAACCTTGCTCACAAGGTCTAAAGATCCAATATTACAGTTTCTGTAGTATTACCCCCCAAAAGAGGTAATAAAACTTTTAATGCTTGAAGTTTCTGATGGAAGTACACAAAAGTAAATGTATCCTGTCATGAAGTGCCTTTCCATTCCTGCAAAAACGCAGAAATAAATTCTGTTAAAAAGCCAAGTACTTAAGTAATTTTCATTATTTCATACTCTGAAAGACAATTCATATTAGCTAACCACAACCCCATCCTTCTCCTTTTGAAATCAGTATCCTAAATCTGTGTAAGATCAGAACTTGCAAAAACCATTCCAAATAATTAGATAATATTGCTGATCCCAATAACTGCAGTATCATCGAGCATCCTTCCAAAAGACCCAAGATTTGAAAAGGGACCAAAGACGTAAGATGACTCTAGATTTGAGGAGGAAACAGTATCTCTGTCAACTCTCAGATGGCACAAAGGCAGGACTCGTGTGAAAGGCACAGTCTTTTTCCATCATTTCAGCTTCAGGAAGCACAGAATGTTTAGTTTTCCCTAGTCTCCAAGTGATATGGGAGTGGGAGTCTGGACAGGACAAGACTCTCAGAGCCACACAATGTGGCTTTTTCATAATATATTTGGCAAACTTTAATGTTCTGTGGGATGAATCTAAGTTTTGTGTCTTTAATTACATCTGATGGCGGCAGCTGAATATCTAATCATTTTGTAACTTCAGAGGTAATGGCTTTCTCTTCCTGCAAACATTTATCTGAAGGAGATAATGTAAAATCCAAAAGTTAGTGCTTGGCACAGAGGGTGGGGCAGTAAGTCCTTGGCTTTTAATTTTTTTCCTTTTTCTTTTCATTTTTACAGTTATATTTATATATATTTCTGAGGACATATTAAAACTGCTATTCTGTCAGCTTCACTTCGTTAAAAGTGTGGCAGTCTGCCTAGGTCTTATCCAGAGTTAAAAGGAGTTTCTTGTCTCTTAAATTCAGCAAGCATCAGTCTATATCTGTCTTAAAAGCTCTTTCCAAATTAACAGACTGAGATACCAGAATACTTCTTCCAAAACTTTTTTATCATTCAGACTGCTGATTCTGCATTAAAACTAGACACCCTTGCCAAAACCTGAGCCATTTCAGCAAAAGCTGCATTTCATACTACTGCCTGAGTGCTGTAGCCTGGATCAAATAATACAGGCACTGATTCATGGCCAGGATTGCTCTGTCTCCATCCAGTGCTTCATGCCGAAAGCTGGAGCTGTCTTCATCCCGGTGATGGCTGATCAGACATCGCATCAGTGGTGCTAACCTGAGGAGATACGTGGCTGCACTGAGATACGTATGCTCACCCCTGAGGCCATCTCCTCCCCAGCAGCTCGCAGCCCTGACATCCTTGTGGAAGGGCCACGGGTGCCAGCAAGAGGCGAAGGGGTGCCCTTGCACTTGCACATGGGGCAATTGTCAGTTCAGACTAAGAAAGGTCTGTTTACCAGCAGCTTCTGAGGGAAGGAAAAGATTTCCGGTGACATTTTAATTCCTTTTTATGCGGAGCTATTTTTAGACGGTGCTGCTGCCAGTCATATCAAATGCTTTGTGTCTTTTGAGTTTTCACTGAACTGCATAATAAGCGTTTCAGCTGCCTGGTGCAAAATGGCAGTGTTACTTGCTGAAAGTCTTATTATTTCGAGTGGCTTCTTATCTGAAGATCAATTCATTAGTTCTGGCCTCTGAAGTTTAAAAGGAAACAATTGTAGTTGCTAAAGAAAAAATTTAAGTTACATTTTGTTTCAGTAATACTTATTTCCTCTAATATTGGGTACTGAAAGTCTATTTTAAGACTGACAAGGCAGATGATCCATATTTCAGGGCTGTAATCTGGCCTCTGAGATCCACAGCTTGTCAAGATGGGTGAGAGAACTGGACTGTTGCTGAGGGAAATTAGTTCCTCTTCCATTGTTTGGATTATCTTTTTAGTCAGAGACTGCAAACCCATTTCCACCTCAGGTGCTCCTTAAAAGCCACCACCAATAAGAGCTGCAAGGAGAGGTTGCTTAGGTTTCCATTAGCCCTCTTATACACAGCTACCTCCCATGGTCACTAGTCCAGGCCAGGGGCTAGATAGTGGTAGGACAAACAGATATTCTGGACTGGTTGTGCCCTCATATCAGAGTCTTTGATTCAAACCATTATTTGTTCATAACTAAGTACACAAAGGTAATTCAAGAAACTATTTGCTTGGTTAACTTCAGCTAAGTAATTATGTGTTACTCAGAAATGTCTCAGACCTTTGAAGTGGCATTGTTCTAAAAAGTTGTGTTTTGGACCACGTCTGTGGAAGACTTTGATTAAGAAAGATGCTGTATTGCTGTTGGACTCTATTGGGCATGGGGCCTAAAAATTGTTGTACAAGCAGGAAGACAGTTTTCACCAGCCACCAGGTATGATGTCATGTGAGAACTGGAGGAAGACTGTGGTCTAAAGTCATGGAAAATCCCCCATCTTGAGTCTTCAGTGAGGGTCAGTATAAAGCTATTGCCATTTTCATGGTAGCTCTGCAGAGCCACTGACTCTCACACTGGCAAGGCTTTTTACAGCTCCGTGGTGCCGGTGAATGTTTCCAAGAACAGAAAGTTTTGAAAACAAATATGCTGAAACCAATAAACAGAGATTTTTAAATGCCATCTGAATACATAGTACACAGAACTTTAAGGATAAGGACACAAGTAGTTGAGTGAGTATCTTTTCTCATTTAGCAAAACATTTCTGTTACCAGACGCTTTCTTCCTCCTGAGCACCTGAAGCTGACAGTTACAAATTTTCTGGTCAAAACTATTGCCATATAGCTTGTTTTTTAGAAAACTTATGAAAACCCAAAATTGTAGAATAATTGTCTTTAGTGAATATTCAGTAGACGTAGCCACAATCTATTTAAAGTGAATCAAAAATGCAACACTCATTTTTTTAAAGTATTCCTTATTGACTCTGTAGCAGCTGGAAAACTATAGCAAGTTTTAATTATCTTCAGAAAACAAAAAGCTCTTGCCAACACATGCTGGTTATTATCAGCAGCTGCTGTATGCTGACATACTCTTTCAGCATATATGAGATTCAGCTGTCCTAAATAATCATTGTAAAATGTAAATAGATTTATAATGATGTTAATTTCTTGTTAGATACTTAACAACTGATGTAATACATACTGAATTTAGGTTTGCTTCTTTGTTTAAGCTATTACAAAATTATTTAAAATCAGGATTAATATTTAAGAGGTGCAAATAGCTTGCACCAGGAGCTTAAAATATTGAACTGCAGTGCTTTTTAAGCTGTCCACTAAAAATAATCAAATTCCCTGGTCATGGTTTTAGCATTTGTGTAAGTGTAAAATTTGACTTCCTGTCTTTGAGTAACAATTACTGCAATTTATAGCAATGAAAAAGTTACAAATTAATTGGCTGATTTAAACAAAAATCTTTACATGTCATCCTTTTATTGGCAGAAGTGGAGATCTTTATGGCAGTGGCTGTTGTCAAATCAGATGCTGCAATTCTGTTTATTGCAAAATTTAGCAGAGTTTGTTTCTGTAATGGCAGTAGTGTACTCTCCAGTCTGAGACACCAATAAATACAGGCAACATTTATGCTTCAGAAATGTTTAGGAAGACACATAGGTACGATAGACTCTTTTTCAATGTATCTTTAGCTTGCATCTTCTCTAAAATGGAAAATTTGTGATTAACTCGATTTTTCATTACCTTATATTCTATGTGATGTATTTTAATTTTGCACTGAAAAAGTACAAAAGGTGTCAGGCAATCTGTAAAATGTGTTGTTGGCACCAAGGCAATTTTAGACCATTTCTTGCTTACATGAGAGATTGACAGAGATTTGATGGTTTCCATTCTGAAGCTAAACCTGGAGGGAAATGTTACATTCAGCAGACTGGACTCCTGACATTTTAAGAAGTTCTTCAGTATGGATTAAAGATATGCATGAGACTCCACATAGTTCTATTTCACTGAAATGACTATTGACTTTTGGACTTGAGTTTTCACCTGGTCTGTTTCTAATCAAACTACAATCTACTGAAATACAGTTCAGGTTCTAGTTTTAAGTAGGACTCAGGTGACATTCACTGAGGTTGTGTCTGTATGGTCACACAACGACTTCACACCAGCTGTGTAAGGCACATATTCCTTTTCTTTGTCTTAGAGACCCAGAGTTCAGATCCCCAGCAGAGAAAAGCACTGTGCTGAAACAATATAGCTCTAGTTTGCAAAAAATAGTATGTGCAGGAGCATCACAATAGCACCACAAAGTGCAAGAAATAATTCTGGTTGTAGTCTGATGTTCAGAAACCATAATTTCTCATTTTATATGTCTGCTTCACTGAAACATCCTAAACCCCCAAAACTTCAATGTACATGAACTGCCCAGGCAAAAAGACTAAGAACTTTACAGAATCACAGAATAATTTCGGTTGGAAGAGACACTGGGGGGTCATCCAGTCCATCTCCTTCTCAGAGTAGAGGCAGCTGGATCAGGTTGCTTGTCAAGTTTAGTTCTGAGTGTCTCCAAGGACTGACATGCAACTTTCACATCTGCTCTGGACAACTTGTGATGTTATTTGACCACTTTTATGGTGAATTTTCTTTTATCTTATGTCTAATTAGTTTTAAAATTCTGAAACCTTGTTTCTGCTGCCCTTCATCCTACAGTGGTGTACCTCTAAAAAGACCCTGGCTTCGCTTTCCTGTTAAGTAGATGAAGCCATCAATAAGCTCTCCTAACCTTAGCCTTTTCTTCTTAAGATTAACAAGCTCAGCTCTGCCAGGCTTTCCTTCTATGTCAAGTGCTTCAGCTCTCTGCAGGGCTTGCTATGATATGCCCATGATGTCCTTGTGCTGGGGAACCCCAAAATGAATGGAGTAGCCTGTAGTTTCACAAGTGTGGATGACAGAGAAGCTATCATGTACCTTGATCTGCTGGCTACATTCTTCATAATGCACTAGCCCAGTGTGAGAGTGGTATCATTGACCAAAAGGGCAAATTCATGTTCAGTTTGTTGTCAACAGAAACCTAAAGGACTTTTCTGCAAGGGCTGTCCCTGTCCAGTTGGCCCCAGGGTGCCTGGTTGCAGAGGGTTATTCCATCCCAGCTGCAGGACTTCACATTTGCTTATGTGGAGTGCATGAGGTTCCTGTCAGCCAATTCCTCCAGCCTATCAAGGTCATTTTGAAGAGCAGCTCTCCAGCATGTCAACCACTTCTCCACGGTTTGGTATCATCCACAAATTTGCTGCGAGTGTGCTTTATTCTACCATCCAGGTTGTTATTAAAGACGTTAAACAGTATCAGCCCAGTATCGTTGCCTCAGGGATACCGATAGTAACCAACAACCAGACTTTATACTGCTGAACACAAACTGTGAGACCAGTGGTCCATTGTCATCCATGGTCATTTGTCATCCATGTTATCTGTCATTCACTTACCTGGTTTGGCTATAAGGATGTGAAGGGAGACCAAGTTAAAGACAAGCCTCCTTGTTCTGTCTCCTTCCCTAACTACACCCCAACAGCCCATGGGTTATGGTGTACTGAATGCTGTGTCTATGAATGACCCAAGTTCAAGATCTGGCCCATGTTCCTATGGCATAAGCAACAGTAAACCTTTCTCACTTGTAACATCTCTCCTCTTCAATTTTATATGAATTAATAACTGTACATCAGCACACATAATTGAACCAGGACCTCCAATTTCTCTGATCTGTGCCATAAGCACTATGCTGCAAAGTCAGTCGCAGTAGACCTTCCAGTTCTGTAGTATACATGGTATTGGATCCATAATTCATTGAATGAAACTAATCTGTGGTTCTTCTGCAGTGTTTAAAAAGGAAACTAGGATGAAAGCAGAGAAAAATAAACTGACTTTATGGCTTTGTCATTTGTGATTTGTCTTGGTAAGCTGTTAATGTGTATTCAGTCAAGTCCAATGAGTTGATGCCATTTGAATTAAATTGTTTTATCCCAGCCTGAGGAGCTGAAGATTAGTCTAAGAAAATTTGGACCAAAGAAGAGATACACGGTGAGATAAGAGGGGAGTGGCAGGTCTGTTCCACCCTTCCCAGTATTTTTATTTCCAATGTACAGCATGAGGTGAGGCCACATCTGCAGAGCAACTGAACAAGCCACAACTGAGATCAAATATAAGGCAATGAGGGGTAAGGAGGCAGACAAGGTGGGTCATTGTTGTCAATAATAATAACAATACAGGAGATAGAGTAGTCCACCAAATATATCCAAGGATGCTGAATCAGAAGTTGTTTTTCACCCTGGCTTCTGAGTCTCAGTCTTGCCCTGGGCAACGGATAGCTGTATTTAAACTGCCATTATCTATCCAGGATTACAAATATGACTCAAGTAAAGGAGGGCAAGTAAGTGCAGGTCTACTGCAGGGATGTACACATAAGAAAATGAATCTACACAGTTTTTTAGTCCTATGAAAACAGAAGAGTTTTGAGCTAAAAATAGGCATCTAGTTGTGTTATCTACTTTTTTTTTTGTATCTTCTGTCCCAGTTCCTATCAGTGGAGGAAGAATCAATATCCCAGATAACAAACATATTTTAAAAATCGCTTACTCTTTCTAGGAAACATTCAAAAGGCTGAAGGCTATCACAGATTTCTTTTTTATGATCAGAGTAACTGGACTGTAGGAATTAGCTTAGCCAGGTAAGTAGTTTTATTGGCTATAATAATAAAGTAAATCACTCATTAAAACAAAAAAAGTGCACCTCTGAAGTATTGGCTTAAAATATTTTGACTTCATCCTTGACCTGAAAGACTTTAGAATATGAGGAGTCCACTGTGATTCTGTATTTGGAAAACCTAGAAAACTTTACTAGAGTCTCTTCTTAATTAGTATGTTTTGTACTACATCAAAAACTGGAAACAGGTCCCACTGGCTAGCAGAAATAATTAAATTTACTGGTTTTTATAAGTGGTGCTTTCAAAGTAAAGCATGACCCTAAAGATGCAGTTTTTTGAATCTCCCTGACCCTCCTCCTCAGACCATTTGATACCTCTGAGGTAAGCAGAAGTGATAGGTGTTCAGCAGCCTTTGAAAACTCTGGTAGCATCTCTGTAATGTGGAATTTGTAGCTGTTACTGCAATTTGAAGATCAGAAGATGGACACAGCAAAGCTCAGAGATTTTGATGGAGTATAGATGGCACCAGAGCAAAACCAAAGTTACAGTTCCAAAATCCCCAGTGCTGTGTTCAATTACACTTGATCACACTGCCTTGCCAGAATAGAAAGACACACAGAAGGCATACTGGCAGTGAAATAATACTATTTAATTCATGGGGCCTTTCACCTATAGCTCTTTCCAAAGGAATTGGCAAGGGTACAGGCATGGCAGTAGCAAGGTGACAGATGTGGCACCAGTGAGGTGCATAACATCTCTGCACATCAGAGAGATGGTATCAGTCAGGGCCAGTAGCTGGCCTGGAGCACTCTGGGGGAAGTCCTTGACCTCATGTTAAAACTATGCCACATAATACCTCTTATAGCTGAACTGAGACTGTAACCAAAATTATCTCCATTGAAGACCTGAATGAAATTTCTTGTGCTGGCAGCACAAGCAGTATGGGTTGGAGTTGCGCAGTGAGTGGGGCAAGGCCTGGGGCTTGTTTCTGCAGCACTGGCTGTAATCTGGGTGCTGGTCTGGAGAACTGAGCAGCTCACTGCTCAGCCTCTGCTCTGGGCAGTGTCACCGGACCTGGAATCCAGCTGAAATGCACATTCTTGCCAAAAGGGCTGGTTTTGTTCCCAGCCACTTCCCTCCCTAGGATCGAGTCTGGTAAAAGTGTGACTACAGGATGACTTGTTCAGGTCACTGGCCCAAAGGTTTGTGCTAGTATGGTTTTATTACAAGGTAGGTGGTACGAATGTGTGGTGGGGAATGGGACAGCTCTGTTTAATGTCAATCAGCAGTGTTACTGAATTAAAAGCAAAGACTGTAGCTGCATAAGCAATGCAGACAAAGGCAAAAAAAGCAGCTGGGTGTGTTGGATTTGTTTGCACATTTCTAATGTGTCCTTATGTCATAACTCAGCAGAATTATTTTAAATAGACATTTTAGAGTATCTTAGTTGGAAATCTAATTAAAATATGGCAAGGTTATGCACAGAACATATTTTAAATTGTTGTTCGCATTTGTTTACAAGAATCCTGGATAAAATCCCTTTTTCTCTTGCCTGGATTGTACTGCCTTTGTTATCTGTGGTCCAGTGATGCTTGCAACTCTCTTGATTACTATTGGAAAGCAGTTATTAAACAGAGTGTTTCATTCTTAACAAAAGTTCCCTAGAAACTGGCAGGGCTAAAGGATTTAAAGGTCTCATTCTGAAATGCAGATCATATCTTTTTATTAAGAATTTCTTTGTGGATATTGGAAATGTAAAGGTGACATTTCAAGAGAGATCAGCACAAGCAAAGCATACAGTGCTTAGGAAGAGAAAAGCCAGATTCTTCTGGCATTATTCATAAAGAAAAATATTGGGACCTCATGTGAATCAGCAGGTAGGAGGCTGCAATGTGCCTGTAATATCGTAGTGCTCTTTGAGCATGTTTGGGAAACGCAGAGGTTCAGAACAGGTCTAAGCTCTTGATTTAATTGCTTATCTGTCTACTAGTCTGATTTTTCTCCTCTATTTGCCTTACTTTCTTGCCTTATCACTTTCCACCATAAGAAATAACAACATAGATTTTGGCCCTATGTTTTGCATCTGCCCACAGAGATAACTTTCCATAACTGCCATTTTCATTTTGTTATTTTCCCCTTCCTTATCACACTACGCACATGCTCCCTCTTCCAAATCTGCTAAGAAAGTATGCTAGCAATGTGCCTTTACATGTTTGACAGAACTCTAACGTGCATAAGATCACTGATCATTAAAAAGAAGCTGTCTAAACAAAATCTTCCTTTTTTTTTTACTTTATTTACATTTTTTCAGTGTTTATGCGCATTTTAATTTGGCTGCGCAGAGTCTGCTTGTACAGTTGCCCCTTTCACCCTTTTTTCTTCTCATTCTGCCTCCCTAGTCTATAAACAAAATGAAATGGAAATATGCCTGTAAGCTGATCATTTTTAAAAAATCACGGACTGGGAATGTTTTCATTATGTATCAACTGTAGTTAAAAATACACAGTTTTCTATCTGGGAGCCTACTTTGCTGCACATTTAAAAATCAGAGAGATGAACACTCATCTGCAGACACACTCGTGCAAAAATAGCACATTCCCAAGTGGTATCATTTGGGGAGGCTGTAGTACAAATTCCCTGGCAGCTGGTAAAGCAGGACAGAGTGCAAGGCAGCACTAACAGTGTTTCCCTGATAGAGGGAAACTCATCATGGCCCTCTAGAAGTCCCTTTGGGGGCCAGGTGCTGTTCTTAGCAACAGCCTGACCCTACTGGGACACTACCAGACTGGCATCAGGAAAATTTGCCAGTTTTGTAGTGTTATGTGATTTACTTCGTTCAAGGTGTTGTCAGTTCTTTTTCCTTTAGACAAGTGTGGTTTCTCGTCCATAGCTTGTTCAAGAATGGACCATACCCACAGGACTGTGGCTGCTTGGCAACCCCGCACTGCCACATCATACATTTGAGTGCATCCTCCCATAATTTTAGGTATTTGGGCACTGTAAAAACACGTGTGGAATTAAAGCTCACTAAAGATAGACTGACTTAAGGATTCTTGTCTACCCCATGTATGTTCCAAGACACTTGAAATACGGCACAATTCAGCTATACAAACACAGCATATATGCTCAGTATGCCCGAAATAACTCTGCCATGTGCCATGGAGAAGATAGTATAGATTGGTGGAAGAAACTCTGTACTGCTGACTTTACCCCTGAGAATTTTGGAAGCGCTCCAGCAAGTGTCCATCAGTCAGTCACCTATTTCCTTCCTCTCTCCTGCAAGGTTCATTGCCAGTTCCACCTTTGAATTTCCCAGCTCATACCCATGCAGGAGATCCAGCTCTGCCCTGTGGACACCCAAGGACTGCACTCGAGGCAGTGTATCACTCTGCTCTTAGCACCTTAGACCCTTCAATAAATCACGTGGCAGTTTATTGTGGGGCACTGTGGCTGTCCCTGTTAAGCTTTTGGGTAACACAGTAATCGCTTTGGCTGTGCGCCCTCCTCCTTACTGATTGTTGTAGCTACGGCCAGGTGCAGAGCCAGTGCACAGACATGGATTGTTTGCTCTGCAGTGGGTTGTGCCCTCCTTGCAACATGGTGTAGATCCAGTCTAGGAGGTATTTGTGGGGTATTACAAAATGGCTTTTGACCCGAGACAGGAATGGTGAGATCATGAGCGCTGGGGGACCGCTGGGACAGCAGCTGTTGCCTGTTGCAATCCCTGTGGCACAGCTGCATGCAGACAGGAATGTCTGGCACGGAGGGAGTGCACCAGTGAGGGGATTACACTCTCATGGCGATTAAGACAACCAGGAATGCATTGAGTAGTTTTGCATAAGGTTCTTGAGGTTAGCCAGAGGCAACCATGCAGATGCAAGTTTTGAACGCCATCCCAGTCCAGAAGTTAGGTGCCATCACTAAACTGTCACGGGTTCAAAGAGTGACTGCCTCAGTGTTAGAAGTCAATAAGCAGTGACCTGTGTGAAAGAAGACCCAGGTATGATGAACCAGTGGCTAGTATCTAAGATGCTATTTGCCTCAAGAAGAGTTAGTTTAGGTGGGTTGGGCTGATGGTGGCATTATTTGCTTGCCTTGAGGAGCACATCAGTAGAAAGGATTGCAGACGTAAGGTGGCCCCAAAAGCAGGTAGCTGAGGATCTGCTGGCAATGTGTGTGGTGCTGACATGCCCAGAAAGTCTGGCATTTACCTGCTTGAGGAGAAGGAATCTCCTTTTGGTCTGAGGAGAATAATTACCTTTTTCAGTGTCTGTGCCTGCAGTTAGCTGCTGCTTTTGTGTAAACTGCATCATGGGATGATAGCAACCAAAGGAAGAAAATCCTATCACTGTTTTGATTGGTGGAGAGCACATTTGTCTGACTGAAGGCTAGATGGTGGTGCCTAGAAAGGTGCCAGTGGGCTCAGTGTCTTCAAATGCATCCAGAAATTGCAGTTTTCTTCACTGCCGCTGCTTGGTATCACTGTAGCAGGGAGTGCAGTGCAGGGAGTGATGTTGCCATTGTTTATTTTGACACTGTTTATGTGTCCTTCTTTGAGACTGAAATATGGTTAAAAGCTCTAGATACAGGCTTGTGCCTCTTCTTTTTTAGCTAAGAATTTAAGAAGGAGACTGGTATAATTATGGGTCATAACATTTAATTAAAAAGTAGATAAGCATTAAAATACCAACATTGCAAGTGTCCTCATAATAATTAAGTGGTGCAGAATAGGCAAGAAAAATGGGAAGTGCAGTGTCCTTTGTAAGCTGAGCATCATGCAGTGAGCGATAATGGAAGAGGAGTCTCCAGCAGGGACACTGCCATCAAACACACAGTCTGTAGAGACAGGAACTCCACATAAAAGCCTGTCCTAATTTGTCTGATCAAAGCTTCCTGTCAGATTCAAGTGCAGACCTTTTCCACCTAGGCTCTTTGTAGGACAATGTGTGTGTGGTGGGGGGAGCGTTCAAGAGCCTGTTGAACAAGTGCCAAGTGCGATTTGTTTGATGCCAAACCTCCTGTGTGAGGTTAGATGTACGTGCCAATGTCAAATATCTTAATCTGAGCCCTAAGTACTGATATAATTCTTTTCTCAGATGCAGTGTCAAAGTTAGGCAGTGTATAAGTTCAACAACACTTGTGGCTTATGGTATCTTCTTAATGAATATCATTGCATTGCATATTAACTGCCTCAGCAGTGTCCTTATTAAAAATTTAGCTTGTTGTTTCTACAGTAAACAAGATGATGCTTGCTTTGCAATAGATAACACGAACTAGTTCATGAACACCAGCCTCAGCAAAGGCTTGTTTGTGGTGAGTTTGCACGTTGGGGTTCAGCTTTGTGCAGATTTTCTTTGGCTTAATACGGATTGAATTTGTGCCGAAGCCTTTTCTTTAGTGAGCCACTAAGAGGCTCTCTTTCCATTACCCTGCTGCTTGTTTTCACAAAACTTGTAAGAGTTTAATACCTTTGAGCCATCTGTCTCTCTGTCAAATCAGCCAATTCGTTCAAAAGTTATTGGTGGAGGCGATAAGGAGCCTGACACAGAAAGGAGGCAGACCAAAAACACAAAGCTTGGTCATGTCAGCGGCATTTCCTTAGGAAATCAGTCTAAGTATAGATTGCACCAAAAAAAATCTTACAAAAACTCTTTGTGGACTAGATCTCTTTCATATTAATTTATCCAAGTTTTGAATTAAAATTGGCTTATAAAAATAGGTAGAAGAGAATTTCAGCCTATAAATGGGAGCTTTCCCCTATTTTTCAAATGCAGCATGAGAGAAAGCCCAAAACAAGGCCTGAGACCAAGAAGTGGTATTTGTTCAAGAAGCACCTGCACAGTTAGAGGAACTGTCCACCTGTGGCAGTTGGATCTGCTCAGAAAGCTGCAGCTAATGGACATGGACATCTGACTTGCCAGTTCACAGACCACTTCTGCAAGGCCATCGTTTACATTTCATGTTGTCATATCTGTCCAGGAGCTCTGGCATTTTCTGTCGAGTTCAAATCTGCTCACATTAAGTAAGTCTCTTAAATCGGCCCATGTCAGCTCAGGGAACAGTGCTATTTGCATTGCAGCCAGAGTACCATTGCTTCAGGCTTTCAATAGTCATTTGACAAAATAACTAGTGCTTCACAAAGCTTACAGTAATGGCTCTAACCCTTATCTTCATGCACTGTGTGTAGTTCCACCCAAACAAAGGAGGTTATGTTGAGCAACTGGGTGAGTCATTGTAAGTTCCAAACTGAGCATAGGCTTAGGAACAACATTTGGTTACAACAGATGGGAGGAGCACATGCTAAGAAAGATATAACTATCAGCAATTGAAAACATAGCAGGGCCAGAGGCAAATGATATGTACATATGGCTTATGTATGAGTACATACACAGTATTTCTTCCACACTCAGTAATTAAAAAAAATATTAAAACTTTGCCTGGTGGGAAATTTAGGTTTCTCATGTTAAAACATGGTATATAATTTCATTAGATGGTAAAATGAGACTATCATATAACATTTGTCTTCACTTTCCCTGTAATAGGGATAAAAATGTTCTTAAGGCATAAATAGCAATGGACTTTAGTCATAACTGTACAGTTGCTTCATTATATTACTGTACTGCAGCAGGGAATTCTTCATAACCATATGGAATGCCCGCGCCCCAGGCTGACTAGGAATGCCTGATAATCCCACACAGGCAGGTCACCAAGTGGCACTGGTGGTGCTCCTGGGCATCTGATAAACAGTCTGGTACTGCAGAAAATCAGAATTTTCATCACGTGTGTTCTCGTCATGTGGGATGTGGCTACCATAGCAAATACCCTGTATGTGGATCAGATATCCTGGTCAGAGGTTGAAGCAAGCTGGGGCCTCTTTCCCACTGGGGCCCTGTGTCAGGACCCTAGAGGCCCATGCATTAGGTGATACCCCAATATACACTTTAACTCTTTGGGCTGCTTACCTGTTTGCCATCTCTACACTTCCTGATTTTTTAAATCATGATACAACACTGTGGAACAGATACAGTAAGACAAGCTTTCAGCATTAAACCCATTTTGCAGTAGTTTCATGCCTGGAAATTCATTTAAGATCTGTATCATTGCCCAGGCCAAATCAGGCCAGAGGCACTGGGCGTATTTAGCCAAGTGTGGTGTCTCAAGCACAGGCAGCCCACCACACCAGGTATAAACATCATCTCTTACCTACCCGTGCAATGAGCAGGTCCTTTCTTTCAGTGGCAACAGCTTAATAGGATTGCAAAAGCTGTACATGCCAGTCATCCCATTGCAGGGTAATTTCTAATGACCTGCCTCTCTGTTGTGTCTCATTTGTGGAAAAAGCTGTCACACAGCTCATCAAAGTGAATTTAGCACCATTTGTACTTGCCTGTCAAGTGTCTAAGCTCTTGTTTAGGCATCTTGCTTATCACAGCAAGAAGGTACTAAAGGTTATTGTTGTCCTGTCCTTTTTAATTATAGCTGGACAGTACTTTAATAAATGGTGACAGAAGTAAACAAGTTTCAGAATAGAAAATGAAGGATTGTATTATACTGGAGCTGTTACCTAACATCCCACAAATCCATCAGCTGGTAGCTATAACATGTTACTGCTGAGGACCTGTATTAGCAGTAGCCTTGTTTCCAAGGCTTTGATATATAGATAGTCTTTGCTACCTTATTAATATTCATGGCATGAGAGAAATATAGCCATGAATATCTATCTAGCAATAGACCATTTGGGAAAGGCACAAAAAGTATTGATTTCTATTTTGCAGTGTTCAGTGATCATTAATTTCCCCACATCAGTTGCCGTAATTAAGTTAAGGCTCTCTCTCCTGAATGTGAACAGATGATAGCACACCACACAGGCAGGGGTGTGATGTGAAAGGAATAAACCCAGATTTTACACCCCAGCTCCCACCTTTTAGTGAAAGTGAAGAATGTATATATTTATATACATAATATCAGGATGGACATGGATGTTTGTGGTGCTGACATGCCGAGGAGCCTGAATTGTGGAAAACTTGGGTAATTAATATTTTCTGGCAGTGTGTGGTGACTGAGCACCTTTATGGGGCTTGGTGGCCCCAGGATTCAGATGCTGCTCAGGCCATCCACATGCTGGGGCAGATGCTAGTACTCAGGGGTGCTGAGGAGAGCCAGAGGCTGTCACAACTCCTTCAGAGAGACTAGGGATGGAACTGAGCCATCTCAGACTGTAAATTAAGTACTTGCTTTGGATATTCTGTATCACTCTGGTTTTCCACACTAACCCCAGTGAGAAAATCAAGCAGCTCAATGCCATTCTGCATTAATTTTATTTCTTATTTCATTTTTTCATGTCTCTGAAGTAGGATTTTCTTCTAACTTGGAGTATTCCTTAGAGCTCAGTGAGAACTGGGAAATATTTTCCTAATACTGAGCAATTACAGAGTCCTTTGGATGGAGATTGTGGGGAAAATCATGTCATATGTGTGTCTGTTTTGAGAACAAATTAAGTGTTTGAATTTACATTTGCATGCATGAAAATCACCTTTGGACTGAGATTAAGCCCAGAAAGCATCAGCCCCAAAGGCACTACCTTGACAGAACTTCTAGGAAATGTAAATGAGGGTTAAGAACTGAATATGTTGTTGAGGAATTATCTTCAAAGCAACTAACACTAAACTAATCTTCTGCAGAAAGTGATGAAGCTCTCTTGCATGGGAGAGGCAGGCTGCAAAATCCACTGATAATTGCAGTTGTGTGATATGCTCAGTCTTCAGCAATGGAAAAATGGGCTGAGAATAGGCAGGACAAGAGTGACAGAAGCTGGCTGGAGACTCGGGCTTGTAGAAGTTTTGCAGCCAAAACTCCTGAGTGAAGCAATGCCTTGCTAGGAAGGGCTGCATGCGCAGGCTGGGGGTGGTTCTTTGCCGTTGGAGGCTGAGGATCTTCTCTGATGCCTTTTCCCCTCCCAGGATGATTTAATTTAGGTTTGAGCAAGTAATGCCAGTGCCCAAACTCATGTTAGGACTCATGTCCAAATCATTCTCAACCACTCTGATGAGCTGTTTGCGTGTACAATGACAGGCTGGGAGTTCTGCCTTGTGGTACGTTATTAGAAAGGAAGGGAGTGTTCGCTGCTTTCAAGAAGAGAGAGGCTTCCTTCATGTTTTACTCATCACTGAAGATTTATTACATCCAAAGAAATGCTTTTTCTTCCTAGGCTTCAGCTTTGGAAAACTACAATGCTACATTTTCAAAGCAAATTTAGTGCTTGTGGTGTACGGTTTAACAGAACAACTCTGTTAAGGACATCTCTCTGCAAGAAGTAGTACTAATTTTAAAAACTTGGAATAAATCTTGCTTAAGTTTTATTTCTTTTTTAGGATAAAAAAGTGCTAAATGTATATAAAAAGTCAGAAATCCCAAATGTAATGGTTATATATAATTTGAATGAATGCCAATAGTATGAGTTAACTGTATGCTTGCTTTTTAAAGATAATAGAATTGTGCTTCTTGCAAATTAGGTAATAGAAATGTGATTAAGGAGCTACTGCAGTTTAAAACAGCCTTCTTGCTACAATAAGAAAGAGAAATCAAAACTTTGTGCTTGGTTTCATTTTACTGGGTTAATCAGCAATTAGAAAGTTGAAAACAAGTTGGTAGCCAGCTCTGTACCTATCCTGGGAGTACAGTTGAGCACTCAGAGTACACCAGACTCATTTTTATCGCCAGAGGAAGAAAATGGTAGCCAGAAACTGTTCTTTGCTGGAGGCAAAATCACGATTTGTTGCTGGATCTCTGTGTCTCTAGTCCTGGTCTCAGTGCTGCCCCCTTTCCCAGGCATCTGGCATTCAGTGATTGGTAAGTTTCAATTAGATCTCTGTAAAAAATGAGTAGCTTGAAGGCAGTGGTTTATTACTGGTATCCAACTCTGTTTTCATTTACTAAATGACATTCTGAAAGCTTCTATTCTGAACATTATCACCGTAGGGTATGCACTGAGCACAGCCCTGGATGATTCAATTATTTCTGAATGCTCTTCTGTCCCCAGAACTTAGGCTTCGCACATTAGCAGCATGTTTAGTGTTTCACAGTTGTTCTCTTTGCACTCATCAGGGTTTTCCCAGGAACAGGCTGGAAGTATACAACTTGCTGCTGCTTCTTGAAAACATGGTACCATTATGTCTCTCCTCAAAGTAGCTGACTTCTCCAGATGAATGTGTTTAAGCTGATGGATATATTTTTTTGTTCTGTTTCTTTACAACTGTGCTTTCCCCTTACTGTTTATGAAACCTTTGCATACCTCTCATAAAGTTAAATTACAGAAATTTATAGGACATGCTTTGTCCACGTGAATTGTCAGGCAAAAGTACAGTTTCAACAAAGTTTTCTGGGAAGCTGATGTAGAGAATCATAATCACCATCAGCATATGCTCTGTTTCCAAAACTGTCCCATATTCTGCAGGATAAAAACAGTCCAAGAGGTGACCTCACCAAGAGGTGAACCATGAACCTCAGAACTGCAGCAAGTCTGCAATTCACAGATCAGAGTTGTAAAAAGAATTGCAGAGCTGTGACAGTAAGTTATATAGATGAGGAAAAAATGCTGAAAAGAAGGAACACATCAAAGCCCACACATCTTTTCTGAAGGGACATCAGGAGTGAATGTGTTAACAAGTGCTGAACTTGAGTATTTTTGATTTTGTACAATTTTCCAAATTTCAGTTCATTTCATAGGCAATTTTTTGGTAATGAGACAACAGTCACTGGCTGAACTGCCATGTATTTGAGGGTTTCCACAGTCATTAGTGAAAATTAGAAATGTGCATGTTAACTACGTCCCTTATCAGTAGTTATCCAATGTAATTTTGTGCACTCCTCTCTCCTGACCCTCCAGCTTCTGTGGTTCCTTTGCAGTGCTGTGCTGGCATATCCCATATCTCTGAATGGCCATTTCTCATTCCTGTCTAGTCTAGGTACACATGCTCAAAATAACTTTGAAGTCTTTTTGCTCTCTGCTTTGCTACTTAACACTTCAACCACCTCAGCTGCCCCAACTCAGTCCAAACATACACCAGAGCATTGCTGGGCACACTGGTATTTTAGTCACTCAGACTTAAACTCTCTCAGGCCTTTTGTGGCTGGGAGGTATGATGGCTTGAAACTTTTAGTAATAGCTTGCTAGATTTGACAGTGTTCTGGTGAACCAACATGTCTTTCAGTGTCTCAGCTGGTGGACTGCTGAGGAAGCCGGAGTTGCCAAGGTCCCTTGGGCTGGTACAGAGTCAAGTTTCTAGATTCCCTGTGCCCTATTCAGGATCCTGGAAACCGTGGCAAAGGCTTTCATATGTGCAGCTCAGGGCACTTCTGTTCATATGAGGGTCTCCTGAGTTCATGGACTCAAGATAAGTGACCTCAAAACACCTATTTTCTAGCAAGCTTGGAGTTCATGACAGGTGCTGGCTGCTCCTGGTGTAGCTGTTGTCAGTGATCTGGGTCTTGATTTCACATCAAAGAATATGTTGTTGCATCCTTGTCCTTCAGTTGGAAAATCTAGAGGCATTAGGAAAGGCCGGAGCCAAGCACTCTTTTCCTCGTATTTCTGAAGGTGAGTATGTTAAAATTTCATTCTGGAGGACGATTTAGAAAAATGACTTTTGATCCTGCAGAAGATGCAACTGAATTTCTATATCTCCTGCATGTGACAGGTAGTGCAGATGTATACCTTCTCAGCTGCTCAGCGATCCCAGAGCAAATCTCAACAAATGGGAGAAATAATCCCAGTGTTCGAGAGCCTCAGGAGCAACAAAAGGTTACAGAATGTGGAAGCAGAGATGGCCTTACTGAAGACCAGAAAATCCATCTTTTTTTTTCTATTTTCTAGCTCAAGAATAGGTTTTTATTTATAGAAGTGCATGATTGACATACTAATTCCGAAAGGATGGATGTTCGCATCCACTCAAGCTCGGCAAACAAAACTGTATTACAGCTTAACTTCTATTGCTTCTGTAGTGCCTGTGCTGTTGCAAAAAAAAAAATTGGAATACAAGAGGAAGTCAAGGCATAAAATATGAATTGAGGCTTTGTGAAGGCATTGTTAAAATCTTGCCATCTGTGAAGGGATGAGGTTTAATATTTCTTCCATTCGCAATTCAGTGAACTTGTACCAATGCAAATCTGATTAAATCAAAGGAGTAGTCACTTCCAATTATTTTTATTAATGACCACAGATATAATCACTGTAAACACAGAGTTTCTGACACTTAATAGAAAGGTTTGACCTCGTAAAGCTTAAACCCATTACTTCATTTAGCCTGGCCTCCTGTCTATCTAATGGCTTGTGTTGAAAACAGGATTTGGTTGTTTGGCTTCAATAACCTTCCCAGAAACTCACCCTGTATTGACTAGGAGACAAAAAAAAAAAATATAATATGTGAAAATCATCAGCTTAACTTCTAATTTGAATTTGTCTGTCCTCACATTTCAGACATTCTTCTTGTGCTTTCTTTCTGGAATGAAGAGATTTTCACTGTCAGATATCACTGCATTCTGATAGAACTATTTATCAAGTTTAGTTCTTTTAGATAGGTAAAATTACTGCTTCTTACTGTGCTATTACTTTATCCAATATGTAAACTATCCCTGCAGCTGTTTTTTGAAATCTCTCAATTTTTTGAAAAAAAAATATCAAATCTGTCCCCAACATCCTTGCCTGTTTATTATTTCCCTGACATAGCCTTAGGGATCAAGTTACACAGCATTTTTTCCACAGCATTACACAGCTATTTCTTCACCCAGAACTTTTTGGAATCAATGACTTCATGATCACAACATCTTTTCAAAGGATGCAGTCACACACCTGAAGAAGGAATGAGTTTTTCCTCCTAAGGGCAGAGGCTCTTTGGCTGGATGGAGGGCAGACGAGTGTAGGAAATTTGCTGATTATAGGGAAGAAAATTGATTCTGAGGAAAGCTTTAAAATCCCATTGTGGTTGTCCTGGGGCAGTATTTTGGATTTTGGCAGTTCAGCAGTGTTGAAATGGAGGAGCAGGAAGCACAAGGGCTTTTGGCTGAGGTGAGTAGCATGCACCTCCTATTTGCTGGGATGGTATCCCGTGGAGTTTATTGCTCACAGTATGGATACACAGTGATACTGCCCTGATACTGCTTCTATAATATTTTCAGTATGTTTCTAGTAACTTCCATTTAAAAAAAAAGGAGGTGCATTTTAGGTTGAAAATCTCTTTCACATACATTCTAGTTGGAGTCAGCCTCTTGAAAATCCATTTAAAGAGCAAATCATGGGCCTCTGAAAAGAGAGGCAGGAAAGTCTTAAAAGCACGAAATTCAGTGATTTGGAATAAAGGAAGCTTAAAACAGCCAACATCTGTTGTTTTCAATCCCGTGGGATTTTCTGCTTTTCTTTTTTTTCCCAAATCCTACCCCTTAATGAAGAGCAATGTCAGATTTAGAAAGGAAAAAAAATGGTTTATACAAAATTAGAAATGTGTCTGGAAATCGGAAATCCTTGAGTATCTAAGCCAGTCTCTGCTCCAGATCTGTCTTTGCTAATGGAGAGAGGTCCAAGTATTGTGTCATCACAACAGTTTACAAGTGCTACCATATCCTTAATCAGTCTACAATGGGATAAATATTTGCTGGAGAAAAAGAACTTCAATTTAATTTTTAATGGCCAAAACCGGATGCAGAATTGGATCCAGAGGCTAAGTGGAATTGCCATTGCATATACAATAGCAGAAGCTACTGAAATAGTTGTGGGATCACATAATTTCAAGGAAATGCACAATGTTTCAAAGAATAACCAGAGTTGTTAAGATATCACTAGAAGTAGTTTTTTATAGACAACAGGTTTTTAATACTAAATTTCAGCATACTAAATAGATGCATATGTAAATCACCTTCTGTCAAAATAGCTTCTGATATAAACTTTGTTTTCTTAAAGTTTCAGAAAACTTTAAAGCAGTTCTGAGATACTGAATCAAAATACCTATGTCTTAACAAAGTCGTAGCTGGCACTGCAGAACTCTTCAAGTATCCTGTGGTTTATACTTCTTGTGTTAGAAAAGGAAGCGTAAAGGGAAGGAATCTGAAAATAGCTACAACGATTCACACTTTCTGTTGGTGCTGGTATGGGAGTAGCCTTTTGGTGGTATAAGCTCATCACATTCATTGACATATTTTTGTACATTATGCCATGAAGCCAGACAAGGAAACTGCTAAATTATATCACAATCTCTAAACAAACTGACCTGCTATGCAGATTTCTGGCTTAAAGGAAGGATTAAGTTGATTGTGCAAAATAAACCTAAACTTTTTGCCACAAATACATCCCTGAAAATTTAAATTCTATCCTTCTTGTGAGTTAAAGTTCATACACCCTGAATTCTGTGAGGGAAACCAAGGAAAAATCTTTGGATGCCTTGTTAGCAGTTATCTTGCTTGGAGGAATCTGTCTCTTTTAAGTTATCGCTATTCCTTGCTCAGCAAGTTGCACTGATCACGAGTGCTACCACGCCAACAGCCCTTCCTCGGCTGAAAATCCAATTACCATCCTTTTTTTAATCACACACCTTGCCTATGTCATTTGTTGCTGTTGCAGCCTTTCAGCTGGTTTTCAGAGTGCAGTCCAGTTGCAGTTACCTTCTTGCACAAGGCTCTGGCAAATCTGACGTGTCGACTCTCCCTGGCCGGCTGCCTTGACATCCACGGAACACTGGAGCTCTTGTTCACCCATTTGCAAAGACCTGTAAACTGCAGGTCATGTTAACCTTAGGGAGCCCTCACTGTTTGCTGTCCAGAGGTACACAGCTGGGCTGCTGAAACTCGTATGTCCCAGGGAAAAAGATTTTGAAGGATGACTTCATGGCCCTCTCCGAGCTGGTGGAGCCATTGCATTTCACTCCCTGCACACATGCAGGAAGGGCCATGCAAGAGAGCTCTTTGCTCATAGCCTTCCTCTTCCCCCCAGTAATTATAATCTTTTTTGCCAAGCCAAATGAAGAACTGGCAGGGTGAAATACACGTGGTGCTAAGCAAGTCTTTCCCTTTGCAAATACGTATTGTTACACGCCTATAGCAGTAATAATTCTAATTTGTCCATGAGCTGCACTGAGGAGTGCTTTCAAGATACACATCTCTCTTAAGCTCCTTCACAGTGTCTTTACAAGCAGTGTGTGTATGGAAAGAATTCAAGAGCTCTGGAGTGTATCACAGATGCATTTGTTAAGGCAGTGTGTGTATGGTGTTTTTTGTAAGTGGACTATACAGTAGTGAAAAACTTTGTCATGTAACTTCAGCTCTGATTTCCATTCTTATTAATGCTGCTACCACATCTCTGATACAGCTGAGTTGCAGTGCTACAAGGGAGGATTAGCTTGATTCCTGCCTTTATTAATGATGCTGATACAGTTATTTTATTAAGGTTCTTGTTACTTTTGCTTATCTTGGACTGCTCTGAGTGTCTTATGCAAGAAAAAAGAAGGGGCATGAACTCTGTGGTAAATCCACTGACTCGGTTTAATATTGACAGCTTTATCTGGACTTAAGCCACTGTATATAGGATCCAAATCTGAGCTGACTTCTGACTGTGAGCACGAAGGAATTTTTTTTTTTTTTTTTTTTTTTTTTTTTTTTGTGAATTTGGTAGTGTTTCAATGTTTGCAGTAGTCTTGTAAATCTGCATGGTTTAAGGTTCATTCACTGTGTGAGCTGACCATCTGCTCCCGGTAATTGCAAATTCACTTCTAGTATTAATGAACTGTTCCTGTGTTCTTGCATTTCTCTGAAATGCCTTCGGCAACTGTTCCTTCCTCACATAGAAAAGTCACAGCAGCTGTGGGATTCACAAGGACCTCAGTGCTTGTCTCTTGCTACACTTCTGACAGCAAACCGCAAAGTGCAAATAACTTTTCTAACTGCCTAATAACTGCAAACCCATTAAGTGTAAATTCTGTGACACCAGGAAAAAAACCCCAAACCACGTGCTTTAAAAGAGCCTTAATGGGATTAGAGACTGTATGAACACCTGGGGTTGCTCTCAGGGCCACCTAACTGGAATAGGTTAGAGATAAGGACCCAGCTTTTCCTTCAGTGTTGGCCAGAGGGACTGCAAGCTGCCCAGTGGAGCTGGGGCTGGAAGCATGAGGTGGGGATGTGCTTCCACATCTCAAGGCACCCACTTCCCTCATAGTTGCCTTCATAAAGTGGAAAAAAACATTCGTGCTACTTCCCACATTTTTGTTTCGCTAGCAAACCAACAGACTTCTGTTTTCTTAAAAAAAAAAGTGTTGTCTTCATGAATACAGCCAGATCTGTCTTACGTTTGTTTATCCTCCTTTGATAAAAGACCAGTCTCAGCAAGAGCCCTGGACAGTGCTTTGCACACTGCTCCCAGCACACTGGTTTGGTGTGCAGGGTGGGCTGCACCCTGCACAAACTGTGTGTTGGTTTCCTCCTGCTCTGGAGCTGCATGAGCTCTGTTGTGGCATCCCTGCGTGCTGCATCAGGACAAGCCAGGTGCCACAGCCCAAGGATCCCCATCACGCCGTGCTGGGAGGGCTGTCAGCCTCAGCCCACCAGGCCAAGGGCCATCAACCCAAACACTGTGTCCTGCACTGAGGTGCTTACCAACAGCTACTACTAAATATCCTTATGAAATGCAAAAGCCAAAATCCTCTTCTTCCACACCGAAGAGCCTGAGTTGTACGCTTGGACACAAACTACCTGATCAGTAGTTTCTTGTAAAATGGCCATCCGAGGACACAGTGGCACTCACATTTTTCATCATACCTTAATGTTTTTTAGGTGTCTGACCACCAACCAGAAGGTACTTAAACCCCCATGCCCCAGGCCTGATAGAATGTTTCACCACAAGGTTGCCAAGTGCTTGAGAGTAATACAAGAGAAATAAATATACATTTCTACTAAGGTCATTGGTTTTTATTGGGCTGTCCTGAAATTTCATTTTAGGAATTGTGCAACATTTATGCTGTTTAACGATCTGTGGCACAAGCGTGGAACATGGCAGAAGTTGCGGAAGATGCAAAAGTATTTAACTAATCCAGATGGCAGAACATAAAGGAACTTAAACGGGACATAATTAAGCTAAGTGTACGCACAGCACAATGGCAGATGGAATTCAAAATTGCAAAAAGCAGGGCAGTCAATAGCTGTGAAGAATAATCTGATCGACACTGACCCTTTGTAGTTTTCTAGATAACCTGTCACAAGCTTGCAAGAAGACATTTAGATGTCATTTCCAGCCTTAGGCTCTGTAGGGGCCATGTTCCTGTGCCTCCTGTGGAAGTCCAGGTTTGATGTACTCCCTTAGAGCACAGCTCTGGGCAGGTCTCCTCTCCTAATTTTTGTCTGTTTCCCTGTGTCCCTCACAGAGTGGTGGGATATAATCTCTGAATAACCAGCGAAGCGCCATTTGGAGTTAAACTGGAAGAACTGATTATTGCTTCTTCTTGTTATGCTACCCCTATGTATTTCTCAGCATACTGAGAAACACCCTCGGATTTCTTCCCCACAAACCAGCCTCCACGTTGTTTTTCTGTGCACATGTGTTTGTCGCTGCAGTCCTCCAGCAAACTCTGCTCATTAAATCCCCCTCACGCTTGGCACCTATCTGTTGACTGCTGCAGCTCGCCAGGCTCCAGTGAGTAAGTGATGTCCAAAAGGCACAATTGATTTTAAGAGTTGCCCATTAAATTTGGCCACTCATTGTTTACTTTGGGCTTGTCACGGAGGAGTAGCTTCCCTCTAGCCAGCTCTAGCTGCTTCTCCTCCTTGTCGTCCTGATCGTCCTCCTCATCCATCTCCTCCTCAGCTTCCAGTGGTAGGTGAGCAGGGCTGGCTATCTGCTGAGCAGGTCCTACTGCTCCCACCGGACTGCCAGGGCTGAGGTGCCTCGCTCCACTAAGGAAGTGTTAAGATTTTAATGTCAGAACAAAATACGTCTCACTTCTAGTGCCTCCCATTCCTCATCTCCCCCCTCACTGGATTCCGACCGCCGGGGCCAGGGCAGGAGTAAGGGCTTCACGGCCTCTAGTGGGCAAGGGCCAGAGCTGCAGGACTTTCCAGACACTGCCATGGAAAACTGTATTTTTGTGGAAAACTGTGGTTTTTTGTAAAGGGGCATGTGTTTACCCTGGTTTCCTGTGGAAACAGGCTTGTGCGAACATTCCCTCTGTGTGCGCTGTCTCCACACCCTCGGCAGCTCCGGAGCCTGGTTTCAGGCTGATTTGACAGAGGTGTGGAGATTTCACAACCAGTGCCTCCAGCGTTTGTGTCAACAGGCGTGCCTGTGTCAAGGAGGAACTTTAATGTGTTTTCTAACAGCAAGACTATTATCGTACAACTTCACACAGTAAAAAAATAACGGCGTCGGGGAGAGTTTGCGTGTATGGGGGAAACTGCTTTGAAATCCCTTGTGAATCACATTTGTACATGTGCCTGTAGAAATCCTGACCCTTAATTTTGTTTGATAATTTGATTATTGTAGACTTTGAAAACATGTCTTTTCCATGACACTGTCAGATAGTCCTGCTGGGAAGGGAGAGGGGAGACTCTCCAGGTTGCTGGTACTGCCCAGACCATCACAGCACACTGCCTGCTTTGTTGCTCATAAACCTAAACTGGTGCTTGAAAGACTCAAATGTTGTGTTTTCTTTCTGGTTTTAGCTTCCCTATTTAGACTGGTTTATAACAGCAGTCATTAAATATAGCTAAATATAACTAAAAATGAAGCTCAGAGATAGATTCTTCATCAGAGTTCAGAGAAGCAGTTTCCGTAAGTCAGAAGAATAGAGGAATTAATTTAGATCACTTAAAACTTTCCTTCAAAATGGCTCCATATTTGATACCTTTTCTTCTCCTTGTTTTTGCTTGGCTGTATTAAAGATGGGAGAAAAGATATGGCTGGACTGCGGGCCTGCTTTGGGTTAATCCCACAAAAAAAGCAGTCCTTCAAGTGAACAAACGGAAATGTGTTGTCTCCTTCATCATGTCTCGCTTCTTGCAATATTTTTGTTTGAAAACCTCTTCCTCAAGTCACGTGTTAAATGCCTTGGTTTACTTAGAGCATCCAAAAATATTTTTTAAATATAGTGAAACAGATTTAGACTGGAGTTGTAGGAAGTTGATCTGTAAGTGCACCTGAAGTGGTTAGGATGGGAGTTTTCATTTTAGAACCACTTATTTCTCGTGTGTTGCAAACACTTGAAATGACAGAATTACTGGTAATGACTTTTCTGAGTTCATACCACAAATGCCAAGCCTGCAAAGACTGAAAATGACTCACATGGAACCATTCTGCTTTGTCCTTGGATACAGAGAATCTCACAGAGGTTTTTTTTTACCCTCTCATTTTTCCTAGAAGTGATTTTTGAAAACAAAACCACAGTGTGGCCTTTTAGTGCTAGGAAGTCTTTGTTGCTTTTGCCAAGAGAGTTAGAGGAGGACAAGGCCAAGTGTGGCATCATTCACCAAGTGTGGTATGCAGAAGTATGTCTAATTGGGACCATCTTAGGAGGTAGTAGAGTGTTGTAAGTTAAATCAAATATTGCTGTCTCTGACTCTTCTGAAAAATCCCTTCTTTCTGTTCCCTCGTACTAATGCTCTTCATTTCTAAAACCCAGTAGTGGCCTCTGCCTTGGCTGCACTGGTTGTAAATGATAGTCTCACATGTCTGGGTACCTTCCCAGCACTGACATACATAATCAAGTTCCTTATATCAAATCTCACTTTGCAGGAAATTACTTTGGGAGAATCCATCATCTTCTTTGCCCAAAGCTGCATAATGTACTGCCAGTTTTTGTTTTTCTTTCATTTTTTCCCCCTCTGTAAATCATGCTAAAAGATCTTAAGGATAATGGTAATAGAAATATGATTAGTAATGTTTTTTGTGCATGTGTGTGTTGAAAGAAAATGAATTAGTCAATAACATAACAGGCCGAAGAACCAAATGTTAGTTTTTTGGATTTCTGAAAGGTCAGGAAGACAATGTTTCATACCTCAATCACGCTGAGTTTTGCTCAAAAAGAATCTTTGTGTGTTTAAAAAATAAATTTTATATTGTGAAACAGTCACCAACCAGACTTATTTGCTTTCTCTTCAGTCAGTGTGAGGATGGGAGAATCACACACTGAGAGGCACTGCTAACATGGAGAATTCATGCCCATTCCCCTAAGTGCTTGTTCAAAATAAACCTCTGATGTCTTGATTACAGCCTGTTAAGCTCCAGAGCAGTTCTTCAGATGAGTTGTCGGCATGTAAGCATTTTTTTCTGCTGATGTTTGAGGCAGGGCTGTGCAGAGAAACTTTGTCTTTCCCTCTTGGTTAGGGACCATTTTCTCCTGTGATAAGAAGTACTGTTCTTAATTTTAACAAATCCCACCTTAAAATCTCTGGGAAGTGCATGATACTCTGCAAGAGGTGTATGTGGAGTTCGTTTTGTTGCAGGAGGTCTTATGTACATGGATGTGTTGTGAAAACTTCATGTTTTCAGTAGAAGTGAAAGAGGAGATGCTGGGACATTTGTCTCCTCCCATGCTCCAGTCTGCAGTAGTAGAGGTAGTAAAAAACTTGTACCAGGAGAGCTGCTTTGTGGAGAACTCTGCTTGTCTGTTTTCATAAGTATGGCTATGAAATTTTGGATGTAGATGTAGGAGCTGAGTTGCCATAGGGTATTTAAGGCCTAACAACCTTCACTCAACAAACACACTTTCTATGAAGGGGCTTTCAGATACTGCGAGTGTTCTGGCCATAATTTTAAAACTTCTGCATTTAGATGCTGTTATTTATTTATGATCTGGAAATGTATTTTGGTCAGGCCTTAAGAAAATTAGTATCAGTAGCATATCAACTTTGAGAATCCATATATCCTGTGGAATTACCTTGATATATTTGACATAGTCTCAGATCCTGCTTGGTCATGAAGAGATGTTTGGGAAGACAGCAGTCTAGTCAGATAAATCACCTGAAATAGTCACAGACCTGGCATTGAGATATGATGGTGATAAAGCTGTACTTAGGGCTGTGACACAGTCAGCTACCTTAACTACAGCTGCTGTGAGGGACAAGAAATTTCACCCTGGGCAGTGACCGTACCTGTTGGAGAAACTTCAGCAGTCCCACTAGAGCAGCATTTGGAAGGGGGCCCTTGAAGTCTTAGGCAGTACAGGATGCGTTCTTGGCCTTTTACTGCTCCCCAAGCCAATGGTACTCTAGCACTTGGCTGGGTATTTGTGGAACACTGTTTCCATATGTATTAGTGCTCAAAACCATTAAGTGTTCCACAGCTCTTTTACAAGAGGAGTAATTACATCCTGTTGGCAGAAATTACTCCCGCTGTTTAATTTGGAAACCATATTCTTTGCTTCCAGTCTCGTGTTGTTACACAGCAAAGAGTGGCTGCATTTTCTGCGCAGGGTGGTGGCACTTCTCTCTGACATGTGCATGGGGGATGATAGCGATGGTGGCGCTGTCCCTCAGGATGACATTTCAGGTTTGTCTGCGACCAAGGTAATTTTAAATGGTCAGGCATATAGCTTCAGAAATCCAACTTTTATTCACAGCAACAAAAATATCTTTTCTAGCTTTCATTTCCCTGCACAAGGGATGCTGGGCCAGCCCCCGGGTGCATTGGGTCTTGAGGCAAATGCTGATGCTGAACTTTTCTCTCTTACTCTGTCCTTTTAAAGCCTTTTATGTACAGAAGGAAACTAGCACTGCAGATGATTATTGTCTACTAATGGTGTTTTTCATTACTGATTTTCAGGACATGCAATTAACTTTCTGCTGAAAACAAGAATTTTTTCCTCCCTTGAAGCAAGCCAGTGATTCATATTTTAATATAAACTTTTTAAAGTTTTGACTCATGCAGCAATTCCAAGAATTTTTATTTCTGACGTCTTTGAAGCATTTTAACATACTAATGAAATACTGTGCCTCTGTCATCCACAAAGCGAACCTCATGTTACACAGGGCTTGCTGTCACTGAAGCATGGCAAGTGCCATTTCCAGGGCCCTTGAGATGCCTTGTCACACAGCATCCCCTTAGCAGGAGCATACAGCCACACTCTCCCAGACCCCAGCCTGCAGGAGCACAGAGGTGAGGGGGAGGTGCCATTGAATCAAGTGTGGCACTGCTGGTCCTCAGGAATGGAAAAATATTGGGAAACAGAGTTTGCTGAAGAGTGTTTGAAATCAGGATGAAATTTATCAGCTGATCAGTTTGATCAAACCAAAGGGAACTGCATTGGGCTGGGCTCTGGGAGCCGCAGCTTTGCAGGGAGACAAGCGGGAGATCGGCAGCCCTTTGGTCGTGTGATGAGCAAAGCAGAGAGGCACTGCTTGGCTTTCATAAGTGAGACTCAAGCTGCAGAGTCCAGAGTTGAAAAACATTTATGTTGGCTATTAAGGGGAACACATGTGACACAGAGATATGCCATGTAAACTCCAGAGATTTTCCAGCAGGAGAAAGACTAAATGAGGACCTGAAGTATAAATGAGAGAGCTTTTCCTGAAAAGTAAGTTAGGTAATGCATATTTTGATCCTTCAAAGAATGTGTTTGATATTAAAACGCAAAAGTGTATGGCTTTCTCATCAGGTGGAGGTAGCACAGCTGTCCTACTTTACGTAGTAAGCACAATAGTAAATGAATGACAAATAGTTCAGGATCTCTTTGGGAAATGGCAGTCAGAGGTAAGAGCATCTGATGAAAACTACCCAGGAGAAAAATCTCCATTCAGCATGTTATTATTAAAGCTTTCAGTTTTAGAGAGGAAGTTTTCAATTTGCTTTTTTATTTTGACTTTGCCTCGAAATATCCATTTTGATGCCGTTTCAAATAGTAATAACCCAGTATTATATTTCCTTCCCCCTTGTTTTCTTGCTGAGAGTGATGCAGCACTTTATGTTCCCTCATCTCTATAACTTTTCAAATCCCATAATCTTTAGGAGAAAATATGAATGTGTAGGGGAAACCTGCAAACGAGGTTCATCCATTCCTGGTAGCATAAAGTAAAATCTTTGGCTGAAGTTCTCCTCCAGAATCTGCCAGGTTTAGCAGATGACATGCAATAGGAAAGTGGGTTGAAAGGAAGGAGGGATGCAGCAGGGCACTGGCTCCATGTGCCCTTCCTCTGCAGGCAGCTCAGTTTGCAGTTGTACCGTGGTTATCAGTGGCGTGGTAGCGTGATTAGGGAACAGCAGCAGGAAATGCTGGCAGAATCTGGGAGGCTGGCAGTTGGGAGCAACAGAGGAGATCAAAGGCTTGAGTGCGTTTGCAGACTGGAGAATAATTGCACGTCACTCCCAAAATGTGGGCTGGTAGTGCAGCCTGGCCATCAGCTCTGTCTGGCAGTGTATTCCCACTGGAGAGGTGAGTACATGGCACAGGGGGGCACATCTGCAATGCTGTGCTCAGTTCTCATTCCCCGTGATCCAGCCCCAATTCTGCCCTCACTAGGGGATTCAGAAAAGTTGTTAGAGGGGAAATGGCTTTTTTATCAAAGGAGGCTTAGACAGGGCTGTGCTGTAGTCTCCAGGATCCAAAGATCTCCTGGCTGATCTTGTTGCCCTCAACTGGATGGTGAAAACAAATGAGGAGGGCTTGAGCTGAAGGACCCAAGTGTAGCTCAGCTGTGGAGAAGTTTCAGCTAAAAATGGATGTCCCAACTATCAGAGAAGGAAGGCTGCAGAGCAGTGATGTGGAGGATCTGTAGGCAGACACAAGTGCTTATCTTCACAGATAAGCATCTTCATCTTGCCCATCTTTCCATCAGTGTCCTCATACCTGTTGTTTCTTCTCAGAGAGCTCAAGGCTTTCCCACATCTGTCTAGTGTCTCATGCATTCTGTCTCAGCAAAGCAAAATCTGACAGTAAGAAGGAATAATGTGTTCTTGAGTACCTTGGAGTTTTAAGATGCAAAATGCAAGATTTTTAATATTTCTGTTTACCACATTATAGGCAAATAGACTACAGTCAGAGTGCCTTTAAACTGTTATATATACAATTCCCAAGAAGAGTTCAGGGCCAAACAGGCACCGCTATCCTGGTTGCATGGAGAAGTCTGAGCTCTTCTAATTACAAGTCATTGGGGGGAAATGGCAAGTAATTTATTCTTTCTGGTTCCCCTTCCCAGTGCAGTTATGGGGAGCTGAAACCATTTGTGAGCTTGGTGTGCCAGCAGGGTCTCGGCAAATCTCACAACCATCTCCATGTGAGGGGGAAGTGAGGGCTGCACAACAGTGACAGGAGAAACTATCCTGCTGTCCTTCATCCCTGGGACAACATCTACCAAACAAGGGAGAGTCAGGGATCCCACAGCCAGGGAACACAGATGGACTCATGTTCACACTGCTTAGGAAGAAGTTGGTAGAAGTGGTCCAAAACAGGGACCAGCAATGCAGATGATTGTTTCCTGGGACCTGAGCTCGTTCCATGGCCTTGGGTTCAGCCATACTGGGCTGCTGTAGGGCTGTGCTCACAACTAGCAAGTAGTGTGGCCCAGTAGAAGATTTGTGGAGAGAAAAAGTCCTGATAAACCATCATCTATGCTACCACATTTTGCTGCTTTATTGGGGATTTGCTCTACTTTGAGCCCGTGAGCTGAACACTCACTAGTGGTAGCAGCAGATCTTCCCTTTCATCCCCAAAGAACTCAGTGCGCTCTCTGGAACTAAAGCATGTGGAGGATGATGTAGAATATATTTATTTCCACCTGCAGCAAACTTCTTCTCTTGTTATTCAGGAGATGGTCAGCAATCTCAGGGCAGAGAAAGAGCAAATCTTGCCCTCTGTGCCGTAAACATTTCTCCAGACATTAAACAAAATGCTCTGTAAAAGTCCTTGGAAGATCTCCATCCCTATAGTGCGTGTCACACCGTGGTATTGAGTCCTTAATCTCTTTGGAAACCTTTGCTAGAGATTCAAAATTCTGTTATTATTCAAGTGGATATGTACTACTGATGGGTCTCATTTATGGATTTTCAAGTACACTTTAAAGGTCAAACAAGTAATTTTAATCGGTTATGTGGGGGTTTTTTGACAGCTGATAAGTACTGAATGTACAACAGCACCTGGAAAGCAGATTTGCTGTATTTACCATTACATATTTTGATTGGGTGAGGGATAGTGCTTTGCCCACGCTCATTTCACTCTCCATCATCAAATTACTGTCACTGATCAAGCAGTGCATCCACAGGAGAGCACTGTCGTTGCAGCACTTCAGATCTGAGTCACAGCTTGGACAGAGGCCCAGGACCTGTGTCTTATGGCTGCTGGTTAAAAGAGTAGTAGCTGCATCAGAGTGAGTGGTGTTGTCCTTGGCTCAGAGCATGCCTGGCTACTTAATCCATACTGCTTTCTCCTAGGCTGGTAACCATTTGGAAATTAGTCTGGTGTGGTTGTTCTGAAATTCTTATGTGCAGGTCACTCATGCCATGGTGGTGGAGATCACAAGGTGATGACTGTCCTCACTTACTGTCTGCAGAACTGAAAGCAAAGAAAATGAGAATATTTTCCCATTTCAACAATATCAGTCATGGACTCAGAGCAACTCTTGAGGTAGGGTACTGTGACATCAGCTTCTGTCATGTGAACTAAAGGGCTGCCTGCAGTGCTTATGGGAGCACAGTACCTACAGGGGTGAGCAGAAAGGCTGACCAGCCCCAGAGTGAAACAGAGGAGATTCTTCAGCTTAGGGAAAAAAGACAGTCAAATTGGATCTGATGGAAGCCCACAAAGTCATCTATCATGTAGAAAAACTGAACTTGGGAGAATTGTGGGGCATTTAATGAAGTGGTTAGATAGTTGGAATAACTAGACAAAAGTCCTTTTTTTGGTGTTTTTCCACTGCATTTTTGGAACATGGTAAGGTAGGGTGAAACAGGCTCAAAAAGGGATGAGATCCACTCATAGAAGACTAGTGATAGCAATAGTCCAGCTCCAGCAGCTGGCAGGAGAAGCCCACAGGTCCCAGCTTGCTGAGAATTGAGTGACACACTTGGGGAAGAGCTGCTGTTGGCACAGGCTGCGCTTGCACATTTCTCCAGTCAGAAACCCAAGGAGCTCTTCATCGAGCCTACAGCAGCAGCTCAGCTGCTCTCCAGTGTGGGCAGCAGTCTGGGGAACTCATGGGCCACCAGGACACAGGCAGCTGTTAGTAAGGAAGGAGTTGGTTTTATCCCTGGCAACACTTTCAGTTGGGATGCAGCTCTCACCATAGAAAAATCCCAGAGAGAACACCAGGATTGTGCAGCCCATTCAGACTGTATCCAGATCTGCCCAGTCATTTTTCATTTCCACAGCACAGTTTCTTAAGAAGATCTGGAGGGTGGAGGATTAGAACAATTAACACTTTACAGAAACTCGGCTCTGTTTTGCTGTTTTCATGGGAACAAAGTTCATAGCGCTGGTTTTATGGTAGCACCTTGCTTTTATACTCCGCGCTTTGTTAAACATGATGATGAACTCAGCGCTGTGTAGTGCACTTAGTGCTGTGGAGAAAATAGAAGTATTTCCTGCCCACACTTCAGAAGAGCTGCTGTCATGGTAAAGGCTCTTTAAAGCTTAGGGCTGCTAGCCTAAACAGTATGTACACTGGGCTAGTCTGTCAGAAAGCTCTGTATTGCAAATGTAAATTTATCTTTGTAAGAATGACAAGCTCCTGTTCAAAGCACAGCACAATATAAAGCAGTTCACCGAGGTAGTAGGTTTTACCATATTCCCCTCCCTGGAACAGAGAGGAGTGTTGTATTACATTAATCAGAATCTAAGCCCTGAAGGTCACAATTATCTGGCCACTATTTTTCAGTATTAGTGATTTTAGTACATGATTAACTTTCATGTGTGGATCATTAAGATGAGGAATTGTTTTTGAAGTTTCAAATAGAGCAGCAGGTCTTAGCTGTAGTATTTGCCGTACTTGCTCAGCCACTCTTAAAAGGGATGATTTATAGAAAATCCAGCTGTGAGTTTTCGTTTCTTCAAGAGCAGGAGGCGGGACTAGAAACCAACCTAAAACCAAGCGGAGCATTGATCAGAGTAGAAATGATGTAGAGCACAGCTCCGCAGACAACAGCTAAGCATCGTGGAAGTATTAGCTGGCAGCGATAAGGAGGCGGAAGCGGAGCTCGGTGACAGAGGAGCCATCTGTCAGGAACTGGGAATCCGATTTCAAGAGAGCAGAAAATGAAGTAAAGAAGAAAGTGATTTTGGTTCAGAGGTGCAGTGGAGCCCAAGGATATCTGTGGACAGTAAGTTTCTATACTGGAACAGGGATGTTTAATACAGCAGCTAATACTGTTTGAAAGGGCTTTTCAGCTTTGAAAACAAACATAAATAGCTCCTGTATTAAATAGCTTTTACTTAAAGTTTTTATTTATTTGTAAGATGTATAAACTTATCTGTTTGAGGTGGCTTGTTTAAAAACTTGTAAACAAACTTTAAAACTGCTTGTGTCCCTTACTTCAGAGGGTGTTTTTTTGTTTAATAAGGTCATCTCCTGTCAAGGATAAGATTTGTTCGTAACCTTTCAGAAGAATATCTTAGAAGAAAAGGCTGTTTTGGCCCCAGCTGTGAGGTGAAAAAGGGTAGGCAAGAATATTTTTTCTGGAGAGGGGAAAGGAGTTCCCACCCAAATAGATCTAAACTAACTGGAGCTACAGTGTATAAACACCCTGGGGCTAAATCCTACCCTCAGGTACACTGATGTAAGTCAGGTTTAAGTCTACTGTAGTTAATAAAATTACTCCTGATTTAATTAAGGATAGAATTTGGTTGCACATTTCTTAATAATGAAAAAGCCCCATGGTTCTTTCCAAAGTGCATTTTATGTTAACAGATTATTAAGGACTTGCTTGAAAATACGTTAAAATTAATTGAAAACTCACACTGTGATGCATCTTTTGTCATATACTTGTGTGCTTCTTTGAAATTAGCACAAAAGCCAGCATGAGATATTGTAAGCAATCCTATTATTTCTTGTTAGCAGGTTCTCAGATAAGGTTTGCATTGCTCATAGTTTCATACTTGTTTCACTTCAGTGGCTTGTATTTGGGGTGATATGCTTTAATCCTAAAAAGGTTTGTGGAGCTCCGGCTGGGAGTGATAAGGCGATATTATCTGTAGCAGGAAAATGTCAAAGTTCTGTACAAGACCCCAGACTGTCTGATTGGGAGTGAAACTGTTCTATTACGAATTGTACAGAAAAATTACTCTTGTTGCTGTGGTTTTAGTGTACGAGTTAGAAGCAGAAGCATTGGCTGCTGACTGAGGAAAAAAAAACCAACAAGTAAAACCCACTCACTATTATGGCCCAATATGGATGACAAAACACTGTAGCATGTGTGGGAAAATGGCTGCAGTCCAATGTCTGGAACCATTTATCTTCTGGTAGAGTCTGGAAGATGACTGTTTTATGTATTTTACAGAAATCCCTGCTGATTGATTTCATTTACTTAGGAGGAGGGGTCGCAGTGACTGATGGCAGGGACAACAGGGGCAAAAAGTGGATTCTTTGCATTATCCTGACATCCTGCTCTGGTTGGGGTTATTGGCATCTTTTGAAGGGACCAGACCATGCTGCGCATGTCATACTGCTGCATTTGTTACTGCACACAGACAGAAGTTTGCTGCTTCTTTCTGTGTCTCAGCAAGCTGAGAGTTGCAGGTTGTGCTTCTACTAGTGCCAGGCACATTTTGAAAATTATGATTTGCAGGGGTTTGGAGGGGAAAGGACAGAAATGGTTAAGGTCTCTGTAACCTCCAAGAGCTTGGCTGATGGTGGGTGTTGTTATTGAAGAGCGAGGAAAGGCTTTGTGAAAGGTCTGGGAGGAAAGTCTGTTTTCAGTGTGTGAGGCTTGCAGAAATTGCTTGTCCCTCTTTAGCACAAGATTGTATGCTAGGGTGATGATACTGTTTTATTCTGATGTTTGTTGCTAAAATAGCCACAATTCCTGGCATTTCTTTATTTATATGGAAAAAAGAGCTTGCCAAGCACGTTACAAACAGGGATATGCTGTACATCAGTGTTATTCATCTGTCTGTTATTTTTATATATGCTCTGATGGCCTGTCTGTCGAGGTGTTTGCCTTCAAATCAATTCAGCTCACATCATGGCATGACAGTCACTTGTTATATACCAGGCATGTCTACAGGCATTGGCTTTCATGTTGCAGGGAATGAGTGCCAAGATTTTCATATGATGAAACAAAAGGGCGGGGAATATGTTTCCTAGTCAGTAAGTACACTGCTACTGTGTTGTTTAACAAAAATGGAGAGGAAAATTGATTTTTCAATTGACAGTACTACTTCATTTGGTACCCTTTAGGGCCTCACAGGGTCCTCTACTAATGGTTACAATGCCAAGTCCAGTGCAGGATCACATAACAAACCTGGAGAAAGGGAAAGTTATTGTGTGTTCCCCATCACAACCAGTTTCCCAGACACAACCACTTAGTACAGTCAAGACAATTTTCATTGACAGAGAGAGAAGGAGAGAGAGAGAGAGAGAGAGAGAAAGAAAAAGATAGAGAAANAAAGAAAAGAAAAGAAAAGAAAAGAAAAGAAAAGAAAAGAGAAAATCTTCTACTGTACCCTAACTGCTGAGGAAATTTCCAATATTTACCAAGTATTTTTATCAGAGCAGGAGGAGCAGTTAAGCACTGTGCTTAAACAGTATCCCAGGAATAAACTCAGCATCACCTCTCGTCTGGACAGCATCCTGTACTATTGCCATGTTCTATCATTCAGCCCGCTCAGGTTCTTCGGTCTCACTGCTCCTCATGCCATCTTGGTGTGCACTCATTTTCTGTCTCTGTGTGTTGAGGATGTGCATATGGTCAGACACTTTGGTTTTACTCATGTGTTAACCTCTGATTTGGATTTTTAAGTTTACAGGAATTTAGATTCATTGTAATTTTTTATATTTTCTTAATTTCTTTAGCTTCCTTTTCAGACACTACATGTTTTGGTTATCCTCCCACAGAACAATTCCTTGTTGGCACTCTCCCAGAGGCATAGCTGCTTTTGCTCTTCATTAATTTAGTTTGAGCCTTTCCTGCTCTTTGGTATATCTAACTCAAGAAGACAGTGGGTAGTGCCATGGGCTCCAGGGGAAGGTACCAGTTATCTTCCTTGGGTGTGCCACTGAGCTGCCTGATGATCCAGAGCAAATCTAGTGCCCCAGTTACTTTTTTAGATCTGTTTTTATCATGGGGTCCTTGATAAGGTCTCTCTTCCCTGAGAGAGAGAGTGCTGGTAAACTGATCCAGTGTAAGTCCAGTGTGTCCCTTTAATCTTGAATTTGGGAAGGAGGGGAAAAGAGTGGTCTAAGATGATGCAAGCTTGTTTTTTCATCCAATGGGACTGCATTCTCCTAGTAATTTGGAGCACATTTGGGGACTTTTAGCCTCTGATCATTCCTCTTCCGTAAGGATTGGTAGGATGGTGTGGTCAGGCTCCAGCCATTTATTCTGCTGCCCACACAGTCCCTACACTTCTATTAGTCAGCTCTTAAATCTCTTCATTACATGGAATTGTTTTTCATGATGCCACCACAAAGGTGCCTTCCTGAGTGTGCTAGTTCTTACAAATAAAATATCTCAGACCATATTTTAGACATGTTGCATATTATCCTGTTTTTTAAACAAATTTTGTCCATTCGTACTTTGTAATATAGCACATGACAAGTATAGGGCAGGTGGTAGAACTACAGCTGCCTCTTGTTTTCTTATCAGATATTGATAAAAACAGTAAATTAAATTAAACAGAAAAAAAAATAAAAGAAAAAGGAGCTCTGTAGGCTGTGGAACATTATGAAACCACCCACTGAATGTCTGCGCAAGACATACGGCAACAGCAAAGCTGTTATGTACTAAATGAGTTCAGAGTGGGGGCCAGCTGAATGCAATGCATGTAAGTGATTTACTTACTCATTTATAACCCTAACCTCGAATCATGAGTGTTTGCTGTTCCGTAAAAAGGATGACTTTATGTGACCCTTTAAAGCCTTCAGCATTAAGTGGCATTAAGTTGATGGCTACTTGTTTTGTACCTTCAGTGAAAAATTATGCATAAATCAAGTAGGCTTTCCTTGTAATGTACTCATAATCCTCAAGCAAAACTCCCACCCAAAACCAGTGATCAAACATGGTTTCTTGAACTCAGAAAGGTCACCTCATAAAAAAATATGGAGGTATAATATTCAGGCCACCCAGGCAATTTTTTTTTTGGCTAGTACATCACTTTAATTAAGTCATTGTAAGGTTAAAATAATAATAGGGTTCTGATGTAAGCAGATAAAAGACAGGGAAGCTACATTAAATTCAGTTTCCATCCACCAAACACATCTAGAAGAGCTAAGCTCACTTGCTGTTTAAAGAACATTTTGCACAGGGACAGACAGGATGGGCTAAGGTTGAGTCCTGAATGTTTTGGGGTTTATGTATTTAAATAAAGCCCGTAGCATTGTTTTTGTTCCGTAATTACCTCTGGTTTGTTGATTTATTGATGCTTTTGAAGGCAAGTAGACTCAGTAAAACAAAATCATTCTGTGTCATGTAAAATTTCCTCTTAAATCTGTGGACGTTATAGACAAAAGAAAAGGATTGATGGTGGGAACTTCTGTGGAGATGGTCTTCCCGTGATCAAAACCAGTGGTAGATTCTCTAAAAGGTGGAATTGAGTTAATGAATTGCAAATGAATGGAAGGTCTTGGAAATCACTAATTAGGGCTGTCTCAGTTCTTGAAATCTGCCAGGGCAGCCAACAATTTGGAAGCTGCCTGGGAACCAGCAATCCTGTGAAAGGGGTTGGTGGCTGGAGCGTCTTCATTGTTGCTGGGAGAAGTGATGCTGAACTTACCCATTCAGTGCGAAATGTCCCTTCCATTTGGGGATGACTTTGTGGGAAATAGGAGCATTGTTTGCTTTAGTACTTGTTATACAGGCTTTGGGCAGGAATGAAAACCACAAATGGCAGTCCTCTGCCAGCCATGAGCACTGATGCACCATTGAAAAGTCAGAACATGGTCTCAGCGGGCTTAGTTTCAGGTAAATGCTTGGAGCTTGCACCTACTTTCTGCTGCCTGTGTCCTTGGGGCCCCTATTTCTGTACCTAAACTGCAATTCCAAAAAGAACGTCTGCGTCTTCTTTTTCAGCACAGCAGAGCATAGCACTGAGGCACTGCTCCTTCCGTGTCTCTCCTGTGTCTGTGCATCCCAGCTGGTACACCTGGAGCAGGGGATGGGCCCTCACTGGTCACAGAAGAAGGGTTCAATAGACTCATAGATGCACAGAATGGTTTGGGTTGGAAGGGGCCTTAAAGATCATCTAATTCCAAATTCCTGCCATGGGCAGAGATACCATCCACTAGATCAGGTTGCTCAAAGCCCCACCCAACATGGCCTTGAGCATTTCCAGGTATGGGGCATCCACAGCTTCTCTGGACGGAAGATTAAAAGATTTGTTCAGATGATGTTTAGTTTGTCACATCCCTCCACCAGCGGCTAACGACCTGCATGAGCAGCTCTGTTGTATTAATTTGGTTTGCAAGAACATGTACACAGATAACCAGAAGTGAATGCGGTAGATTCAGGCACAATGATGTGCACCTCTCTTGTGCTTCTGAGCCACTGAATTCAAAATGTAGATTTATGTTAACATTTAGCACTTACATAGTGCATTTAATCTCCACAGGCCTGCAGGAACATGTCTAATTTATACATCCAAATTAATAGAGGTAATCGCACATAACAGTCAGTCTTTTCATCACTTAACCCGATGAGAAATGAAGACACTATTTTGTTTGGACTGTAATTGCTTATACATACCTCAGAATACCATCCCATATTCTCAGTTCTTTGTAAAAACACCATGGGTTTGCCGTTACAAGAATATTTCAGACAGCTGCATAATGAGTTAGCTTCATTTTTTAACTGAACTGAAAATTAGGAGGCTGACCCAGATCTCAGTGGGATATCTCCAGAGGAGTTTTCCAGTGAACTTAGATGCTGAATGAGCTAAACCAGTTCATTTTTAAAAATTGTTTGAAAACCATATTTCAGGAAATAGAGTCTTGAAAGCCTGGTACTTAAAATGAACATGCTTGCAGACCTCTAAGGCAGCAGTCAAACATCCTTATGCTTCATATTATTTATTTGTGTTACATTTATATTGTCCACACAAACTTCCAGAGCAAATTCATTGGACAGCTATAGTTCTGCCTTGAATCCTCAGACCTGGTTGCTATGGCATCCAAGTTGGGAAAATATCTGCCAGCTCCAGGTGGCTGAGCACATGGGTGGGTGAAACATGAGCAGTAATTTAGGGAGCCATGAGGTGGTGTCCTGTGACCAGAAGGTATTGTCCACGGTTTTTGCAAAAAGGAGCAAGGAGTTGTGAACATTGCTGGGAAACCTGGGCTTTATTTAGCTACAGCGAAAGAAGCCGCCTGTACCAGCAGCCTGCACAAGTACTGAGAGGTTCTGGTGGTAAGCTATGAAATAATTAATTGATCTGTTCAAATTAAACCCAAAATCAGAGATTATAGGGGGCTGGCTGGTATCACCTCTAGTCATGCTCAATAACATCCTGCTCTGTGATTCGTTCCACTCAGCTCGCTGGAATTATAGTAGTTGTCGAATAAGGCATCAGAACTGAGCTTTCAGGTGAAAAACACATACAATAACAATTGTAAGACCTGTGAAAAAAATATCCTTTCTTATTTAGTCTTTGTACTCAGAACTTGTCCCTTAAAGTTTGCATAGTATAATACAAATGGGATCTACAAATTCAAATTTTTTTAGTCTAAGCTACGTTCAGGATCAATATTCAAATGCTTTGGTGGAGTTTTAATTGTCAATTATCACTGTTTTAAATTACTTTTATAACAAGAATAAATTTTCACTGAAAGCAGGTTTTTTTGCAACATTTCTTTTCCAGTTAAAAAAAAAA
>VYXC01005620.1:1562921-1685583 GCA_013397175.1 Platysteira castanea
CAAGAACAAAGACTACCAAACAAAATGCAACTTGTCTAACATCTCATAAAAGCTCTTACACAAGAATCTATCAAGCCTGGGAAAATATGTGTTCTTTTGTAAAAACATATTTTTCCTTGAAGTCATTGCTAGATTACAAAAGTTCACATAACATATTGGTATGTGTATGTGTTTACGTAAGACAGACCTCTGTATTTCACTTTCTGATGTCAGTGTTGCCTTGACAACTGTATTTTATTGATTAGTAGAATATATGTAACTTGGTTCAGAGCTGCATCATCTTACAAGGTCATTTTTCTTTGTGAGAAGTTGTTTCATTTTCTTATTCTCTGAGTAAAATTATTTTTCTTATATGAGAAATAACATTCTTTTGATCTTTTTGGGGGTGGTTCTGTGGCTGTACTCAAAACCCAACAGAGTTTGAAAAATGCATGCTGATAAAGCCATTAAATAAGTTTCTACTGATACATGCATTTCTTATTCAAGTTCTTTTACTGCATCTGTTAACCTGGTATGTAATCTGTAACTTCACTGGTTACCAATTGCAGACTGTATCCATGCAGTTCGTTATCACACACCTTCAGGGTGCTTTTCCTCCAGAGATCTGAAGTTCCCAATAGTAACACTTCTCAGAATCTCTTTGAACTAGATATTATTATAGAATTTATTTGACACTTAGATAAGCCGTCATGTGAAAACCTTCCCCCAAAGAGTAAATAGTACTGAGAATAGCTCCTGAAATTGAGCTCTAACACCCTTATTCTACCCATTGGGGGTTTGTCAGATCTGTGGATTGGTTCCTGACACAGGGCTGTATCATTTAGCAAACCAATTGTCCCATTGCCAGTCCTGTTTCTGTGAGTTCTGGTCAGATTTATGAGAAGCTTTGGTCCTGACCTGAAGACCTTTCATTTTCACACAAACTGAGCAGGGGAGAGGATGGAAGGGGTAGGTGGGATGCTGTGCCTCGCTTCAGATTATGGACCATGATTATCTCCATTCATGGCCTAATTATGTGCACAGCTGGAGGATCCACATAGTTAGGTTTTCCAAGTCTCTGCCTGCTTGGGTTTTGTCCTTTCCCCCTGTGTTTATTTGTCTCATGGTTTATGAGTATCACAGGAGCCAAGAGCAGTCAGGGTGTGCAGCTTCCTGGATGAAATCAGACAGGGGAACAACAAGAAAAAAATAAAGAGGCCAAGGAGAAGGAGGAGGAGTATGAATAATGGATGGGAAAGTAATGAAGTTCAGCCAGATGTTGATGTAAAAACTGTCTTTTTTTTTTTTATGTAGAACTGAAAGCAAAGCCATCCCTACAGTCCTAATGCTAACAATTTACAAATTATAGCAGTGATTATATTTATATGTCATACAGAAGGTAAATGATGGGAATGGGTTGTCAACACACATAGGAAAACAAGTCTGAAAATCTCTAGCACTTTCTTTAAATGTAATAGTTCCTGACAATTAAATATCCCATTGGTTGCTATCTAAATATTTATCTTCAGTGAAATTACAAGAAGTCCACAGTCAGAGAAAATCCACACTCTTCTGTTCTCTGTTGTAAAGATTAAATTATGTTCTACTTTTGAAAAAATACTTGGTTCCTGGGTCTATCCTGTTGTATTTTTCTGGATAATTTTGAAAAAAAAAGAAAGAGAAGAGAGTCTGCCTTTGATGGCAAGCAGGGACAAAGGCACTGTTCTAGATTGTGGTTTTGAAGGTTGTTTACCTTCAAACAAGTGCTAAGTCAGAGACCATAATGTGAAATAATGTTTTTAATCTTTTGGATTAAAACATTCAGCAACAAGTCTTCCTAGCAACAAAGCCCCACCTAACACAGAGCCTCATTTTTTTGCAAGAATCCTGCAGTCTTAGATGGATTTTCTGGGTCAGTTGCTGACAGCAACAACACTAATTTGTTCCAGATGAAAGTCAGGCCCACTATAATTAGCAATACCATGGTATTTGTCTGAGAAATCAAGAAACAGTGGCATTTGATAGAGAGCCCATGTGTCTTGTGGAGAACCCAGTTCATTTAATTCAAGATTTAGGTACCTGGGGTTAAGCAGATGGTCGTGTCAATTCGTCATAACTGCTTAAATTCCTTGTACAGTCTAAGGAGAGCAGCAGTTGCTTACTGAAGATCTGAGGAGGAAGATCTGCGGAGGAAGATCTGCTCCCCCTCTCCATCCATCCATCCATTCATCCATCCATCCACCCACCCAAGGATGATTCAGTCTGCCTCATTCAAGTAAATACCCCTTCCACTGGGATTATAGAGGAACAATAGGAAATAAATGCTGGCAGCTCCATGCAGTTGGGTTTTACTCATTTGAAGATGGATGTGACTTTTCTTCCTCTTGCATAATCGCCCAAGAATTAGAGCACTCCCCCCAGAGAGAGGCAGTCCTGAGCTCTACTTGTTCTGTGTGGGTTGAGCTCACATCTCCTACATTTAACTCAGAGGAGCTAAATTCCTCCCTTCGTAGGATGACCATCCGTAAGTCTCCATGCTTTTGGTTTTTTATCCTTTATTTTTCTGCCTGTCTGTGAGAAATGTAAGCTCTGTAGGGCACCAGATAGTTTGTCATTAAACATATGAGCAGCACTGACTGTTGCAAGGTTCTGACTTTGGCTTTGTAATAAAATACAAATAATGGCAACAGTTGTGCAAGTTTGTCTCTTCGCACCACAAAAAAATGCTGAGTAAAAGCTTTGTTCTTGTGAATGCATTACATATTTTTGGCTGGTATTGATAAAAGTTGGGCTTTGTACCGCCTTTCATTGTGAAATGGTTTGTGAAACGGAGGGTGGGTCTGCAGGGATGTTGGATTTGGTGAGTATTTAGGGAATTGCTGGATTCTTGATGGTTTGATATGACCCTGATTATGTCCTCATTTTTGTTGTCTCTTCTAGAGACATTTATGCTGGATCTTGGTAGATTTGTAACACTGGGAAATATGATGCTCCAAGGCCCTTTCTTGCAAATTACTCTTTTAGGAGATTTTTTGGACCTAGACAAGTACGTAGCTCAGAGCAGGAGTAGGCTGCAGAGCTCTTACTCAGTGACACAGCCCCTCACTGTCTTTTTCTCTTGGAGTTTCTAGAGAAGCAGGCAGTGGGAGGGAGAGACAGACGGGGCTGAGAGCAGTGTGAGGACATTGTGCTGTGGGGACATTATGTGGTCACTGCTGCAACACTGGCGAAGAATGCAGCAGTGGTGTGTTCCTTGCATGAGTCATCCTGGAGCTGCTGAAAGTTGGAGCAGCCCATTGCCAAGTGATGGCTAGTGACTGACCTTTGTTTCCATCTTAGAGATTATTGTAAAATTGAGCTAAATGAATTTCTGCTTTCTGAGCGCTGACATCAGCGCAGCCTGGTTTCCTACAAATTTGGATTCCTTTCCCCCACCTCACTGAAGAGGAGTCCTTCCCATCCTCCACGTCACTTCCCAGATCTCTCTCCCATCCCTTAGGTATTTGCAAGAGAAGGGGTACAGACACTGATGCTGATGCAGAGTGTTGTGTACTCTGCAGGCAAATGTCTGCTGCTTCTTAGCATGCATAGTGAGTCACCCCACAAATGCCTTTCCCTTACAGGAGTGCTAATTTGTATACTTTCCTCTACTCAGCACCAGCTTTTCTAAAATGTAATAAGACATGGCGCCTCCTGACAGATTTGACTGAAACCGGCCAGTAGATTCTGAAATTATTTTGGGGGACAAGAAAGTGTCCCAGAGAGACAGATGGTATGAATATCTCTTTAGGGAGCAGTTGTACAAATATGTTGTAATGCATGCAGGAATTGAAAGAATTATGAAGAAATTAGTAGGTGAAGATCTGTGAGTTGTGTTGTGAAGGAAGGCATAAAAGGAATACATTTTTAGGTTTGCTGTAAATTTTAAAAATTATTATAATGAAAAATTGTTGAGCAATTCAACAACTGAGTTGCTCCTCCATCATAAGGAAAATGTGGGACTCACCCTACCCGGTCATCCCTAATGTGTTCCAGCCCAGCCAGTGATGAATTTGGTCTGAGCTTGTCTGTTGCCCTGGTTTTTGCTAAAGCCTTCTGTTTTAACCTTGGAGTCAGAAATTCTTTCTTACAGTTTCATGTAAGTCATAGCCAATGTTTACTTAATGGTATTTTCTGTTTTTCATTCCTTTTGTGATAAGAGAACTTTGATGAGCATCTTTCTTCTCCAGTGGGATTGAGAAGGAAGTGACATGCTCTCCAATCCCTTGTGGAGTTGGGAATTGTATAAGAATGTGACATATGTCAATAAAGGGTCTTTCCCCTCCTTTCTGCTGAACCTGGCAGGTGTGAGAGCGTCTTTATTGTGTTTTCCCAGACACACTTGTCAAGCATAGCAAACACCTTTACAGCTCGCAAATAATTAACATTATATCAGTACATTGCACCTATGAAGTGACAGTTGTTTTGGTCATCTATGACTCTGCCACCTTTAAAAGTGGCAAACTATTAAAAGTATTATCAACTCTATGTGCCCATTTTATTAAATAACCTTTAAGAGATAGATAAAGTCAGATTTGGAAGACTGGAGACTGCTTTTTAAAAAAAGATTCTGGCTATGGTTAGGACCTAAGATTCTAGGAGAAACATAAGATCAGAAACTAATATTGTTTCTAAGTATACCCACTTGTGCTTCATATTAAAGGAAACTGTCCCTAACTAGAAGTCCCTGTGAGTATTGTGAAAGCATGCACCTCTGATGTGCACAACAACAAGCTGTACAGATCACAGCTTGGAGTCAAGGTGATTGCACAGTACTGTGTGCTGTTACTTCTTGGTGGCTGGTGCAGGTTTTTCCAGTAGAAAGTTATTTGAGGAGGTGTCTGGCAGAATGGATCTAAATAACTTAAAAACTTTGTATATTTATGGATGAAACAATTACTAAATAAATATTAAATAAATAAAGGTAAAACCCCACAGTAAAGCTGTTTATTATATTTAAGTTAGGGATCTTCCATCTTAACATTCCTGGGGTCTCATTTGTGATGCTGTCATTTCTCATTTTTTCATCTCCTGAGAGCAATATTTGCATTAGGGGTATGGTATCATTGTGATAAAAATGAGCTGGTGCTACTGGTCTCGTGGCTAATTGCTGTCCTTTGAGCAGCTCCCTCAGCATACAGCTCTGAAGGCTGCTTTGGAAGGGGCTTTATGCTTACCACAGATGCTAATGCCCTGATGTCTTCCAAAATGATGGAGGAGAGCATTTTGCACTTTTTGTTTCAAGGCATCATAAAGTCTTGGAGACTTTTGAGGCCGATTGCCAGATGTGATTAAAAATAAATGAAACAGAACAATTGTACCTGATCCCCCTGACACACTTGAGTAACAGCTTTTTCTAAGACTGCTTTTCTAAATGATTCTTTTTGCTTCTGTATTTTTCTCTCATTTGACCACAATAACTTCTTCCTTATCATTAAAAATGGAAAACAATAGTAGAGGATATTTGAAGATTTTTTTCATGCAGTTCCCTGCAAGTTCTGGTTGGATTTTGTTCATTGCACATAAGATGAACTACCAAGCCAGACTGTAAACTGGAACATGAAACCTGAGGTATTAAGTGAGGAAGGAGATCTGCTGCTGTTTAGTGCTACAGGAGGTGTCTTTGGTCAGTGTGTGCCAATTGAAACATTTTCCAAAAAATAGCTCTTTTTTCGGGATAGGCCTATGCTGCTTTCCTTCAAAGAAAGGATGTCTGTATTGGAAGAGAGACTAAATATCATCTTTTCTGTGTGCTATTCCCTCAGCCTTCAAATATTCTAAAGGAAAGGAAGTAGAAAAGAGCAGGCAGTGAGGAGGAGTGTGGTCTCTGCACTGATGCTTTAGAAGGTTATTGGGGAATATTAGTGCTCAGGCCCTGAGATTAAAGAAAAACAATAATTTGGCAACAAGTAATTAATTAATAGTAATTAATCCTTCTTTACTACTTCACGTGTGCTGAGGATTGTAGACACCGGCTAAATGTAGAGCCTTGGTTATACATAATGAGATTTCATTCTTCAAATTCTGTCAGTCTTTTCCAACAGCTATAAATAAGCAAATATATATTTGACTGAATGTCTTTCTTTGCCAAAGCAGAGAAACACAGTCATCATTATCTGTGAACTACTTACAAGGTTTTGAATGCAAAAGCTTTTAGGGCTAAATTCTGATACTTTTACTGATACTAAATAGGAATGTACTCTTCAGGTTATTTATTGGTAGTGAGAGTGTCTGGTGTTTGATAAAAATATTCACTGTGAAGTATTGTTTTGGAGAGGTATTTATCAATAGGGTTATAATTTAGGGATTTTCTTTATTTGGAAGAACATACTCCTGGCTGGTCAGACACACTTTTTGTTCATTGTGCCCTGTGTGGGATAACCATGGGCTATTTGGAAGACCAGTATTTGCCTGACACAAATATTGCTCCCTTGAGAGTAGACTTTCATGATAATCCATCACATTATCATGACATAAGTACGCACAGTTACTCAGAGTCATTGCAGTTACGTAGTTCCCCCCAACAGGATACTGTTAAATAAACAATGTTATTTGAGGAATTGGCAATTCCCTCTTCCGTGCTTCACCCAAAGTATATTCTTAGCTTTTCATTCGCTGGTGTTTTTGCTTTCCTGGAATCCACTCTTCTGCCTTCTGAAACTCGCAGTTGTGCAGACCTCTGATCCAAACAAATCTGTGGTAGTTTGGAAAGATCTGCACTTTCGTATTCATCAGAAGAAGTGAGGGTTAACAAACCTGGGCACTGCAGCTGAGGTTGTCATCCAGCACCCCTTACACACCATGGAAAGTAGCATTGCATGAAGTGGCACAACTTCTGTGAGCAGGGATGCAAATGGTGCTGAGATGCCAGCATGGCAGGGATATAAGATACTGCCTGCAAGAAAAGAGGAGAAGTTTATGGGGTTTCTGCTGAATAGCTACAGGTGTGGCAATCCAGAGGTAGTTAAATGCAAGGTCTGGAAAAGTAAGCACTGAATTCCAGCCACACACTGCTCAAGTTAATGTCTCCTCCTGAGAACAGAGCTGGAACTGTCTCATCAAAACATCGACTTCAGCAAAGAGTTGTAAATTTGCCACCTAGCCAGTTTGAAACCAAAGCAACCTGTTTAGTCAGGTGTATCTCAGAAATTGTCCCACATCCAGGATTCCTCTAAGGAAGAGTAAATATTAGTCCTGCAGGTTTTGACAGAGAATGGATTAGATGAACTTTCACTCTCCACTTTGGCCTTCTTTTCCATGGTCTATTTCAACTTCTTAGATGAAGTCTTTTTAAGTTAAAAATGAGCATGGCCATCCTTGGGAGGAGAAAAAGCTCCTACTCAATTTTATTTTTTTTCAACTGGTCATTTTACAGGATGTGGCTGCAGTTATTATCAGTCCCAGCACATGAGTTAGATGGTGGTATTATCAAGTTATTCCTTACTCTGTGTTTGCATAAGATCCACTGAAGAAAATGTGACTGCCTTCACAAGCAATGGAGTTCAACATTTTCCTAAATTCAGTGACAGAGCACATGGAGAAATGAAATTTGACAGAGACTCACTGAAGTATCCTGAGCATTAGTGGGATAGCTGTGAAAACCAAGAGAGTAAAAAACACAGTTGGAGAGCCAGAAAGAAAAGATACTTGTGAAAATAAAAGCGAAAAGAAGCCCAGCAGTAAGGAATTCTCTATTTTGTTGAAAATACAGGAGAGATGAATGATGTGTGGTACTTTTTCAGATCTGCTTCTTATGTAAATAGTACAATGCATGCCTTATGGCACAATCCAGCAAAGCAAGGACGGAAATAATGTTAGACATATTTAGGTGCAGTGATTTCAATGAAAAAAATCTGTTGAAAATCTTGATCAGGAAAACAACCTTATTCCTTAAGATAGTGTGAAACTGCACAGTTGGACCCCTTACAGCAGGAGTTTAAATTTATCTTTTCTTCAGAAGAAAATTACTTTACATTTATCGTTTGATTGTGATCTAGGTTACAGGAATATACTGCTGTAAAAATATAGCATTACTGGAATTTTCCAAGTCCAAAAATAATTTAGTGTCCAAATACGTATTTTATCTGATTTATGGCTTCACAGCCATGTCTAAGCCGGTACTGCCAAATAAAATTTTCTTTACTGTGATATGTATGCAGTTCTTTTTAAGGTATTTGGAATGATGTCTAACATTTAAATTAGGGAAAAGTTTCCTTCTAAAAATATTTGCCTATATTTATATTTTTAAAGTACAATTTCATCTTTTACATTTTAAAAGTGTAACTTTCTTTCTTACAGTATCAGTGCTCAAACATATCTATGATATGCTTAACTAAATCAAGGACCCAATACATGCAAAAAACATGTAGTTATATCCTAAAATAACGGTTTTTTCTTAATATCATTGTGAAAGTACTTTTCTGTACTTCAGTAATTTACCAGTTCCATTCAATGAATATCTCTCAGGAAAGCAATCAGACAAAAAAAATAAGAGTAAATTTGCCCTCTGCTCCCCACATGTAAGCATGTTCCTTACACCTCTGTAGAAATGTGTAATTGAAATAACATTTGCACAAATTCCGTTTAGTAAGGATGCATTAGCTGATGCCAGTGAATGTGAGGACACTTAATCAAACAGTAAATAGCAATGCATGTCTAAGCATTGATCAGTTAATGCAGACATTGTCAGAAGAATTAAATAGATTGTGATGTCCTTTTGTTCTTTGTCTTTATTTAGTATAATATACTGTTGCTTTCTGAATCTCCTCAGGGTCTTTAATAAAGAAAGATCTCTTCACTTAATTTTGACAGCTGCGTAATTGGGGTGCTAAATCATCCTCAGGGATGTAATCAAAATGATTCTACTATGTAACAGTTTTCTGGGTTTTCTACTTAGTTGAGAGCAGAAGGAACAGATTTAGGTAATTGCAATCTTTTACATTGCCTTAAAATTCAAGCATTGATCATTATAATACAATAGTTATGAAACCAAAGATCTCCAGGGCCCTTGTAAGTAAACCTAATTCAAAATTCAGAATAAATATTGTGGTAGGTATGATTACAGTGTAGGAAAATCTGATCCACAAAGGCAGTTTACCAGAATTATAGGATTTGATTTGCCAGATTCAAATCACAAACAAGCATCAGAATCTGGAAAAAAATAATCACTAAATCTGACACCCAATCATGACTTTACCCACACAAAATTCTCCAAATAACTACCTGAACACTAGACTCTGTTTATAAAAAGTCACAGGATCCATGCACCAACACTTTCCATGCTTAATGGGAAGGTGATAGCAGTAACTGTGAAACTGAGGCTTTGTTCACAAGGTGCCCCATGCAGAGATGGGATCCAAGAGGGAAACCCCAGCCTGGGATCTCACCATCTCCTGCCCTTCCCTGCCTGCTGATCAGTCTCTTGGCCCCAACCCCAGAGGTGCCAGGTGATATATTTGTCCTGGTTCCAGGTATTGCTGCTTGAAGGCAGTGACGTTTCCTTTATTCTAGGAAACTCTGAGAAAAGGGCAGTGATCCCAACACCTTGTACAGTTTCAGCCTTTGGTCAAATGATGTGGTCACCAGTGTACACATGAATTGAATCAGATTTCCTGGATTTATTCTAAGAAGAAACAACAGTAGGGCAGGGATCCAGCCTAAAATCATATGCTAAGCAGGAGGGATTTCAGCTAATGTTATCCCTTGGAGTTATGCTGAACTGCTAATTCGAGTGCTCAATGCACAGTGAAGTTCCTGTAGTGACACTGCAGAAGAGCAGCTCAGCTTAGAAGTGGTGCAGAGAGTGACATGGAAGTTCAGCCAAGCCAGGTGGCTTGTGGACACTGCAGCATCCTCCTGGAAACGACCTGCCCATGCTCTCTGAGAACATTTTTCCTGCAAACAGGCTATGTGCTAATTTCTTGACACACCCTCAATTTCCACTGTATAATAGCACTAATGACCTTGACAGAAAGCATTTCCTAGGGATTAATAACCATTTGAGATTTAATGACCTGAGGCTATGCCTCAGGCCATCAACTCCTTCAAGCTGCTCATTAAATCCTTAGGGTACACAGTCTGCTTCAATCACTCCTGCTTAAGCATTTGCTCAGTGTCACCTAATAACAATATTCTCCCTGAGGTATTTCCTCTTCAGAGGCCCTGGAAATGTGCTTGTCCTTTAAACTTTTGGGAAAAGAACTCATCATTAATTTTTTAGGTGGCTGTGTTACAAGTCAGAGCATTTACTCAGGCTGTCACTGAGCTTTTGGTGTGAGGAACTCAGTCAAAATGAGACAGTTAAATTCATAAATTGCACCTTGAAATATAAACTATTTGTTCTAGTTGCTTACAGTCTCATAATATAAATCAAGAGCCGGTAGCGTCCCCCATCCAAACACTGGTGGTTCAGCCAAAGGTAACTTATTTGAGAGGGGATTTCTGAGAGGCTACCATTTCGTAGAAAAGACTGGCATCATACTAGCTCTAAAAGACACCCCAAATTCAGATCTGTGCAGAAGGAACAATGTAGAGCAGAGTTGCCTATTGAAAGAGAAATGCTCCGACAGGCCAATTTCTTACCAATGAAGTAATGAGTCAAAGATGGTGTATTGTCCCATGTTATGGTACATACTTGTGAAGGCTGAAGTTGTTTTTCTGTTGAAGATTTTTCATTTAAGGGAACATTCTTCCCTTATTCAGATGGCACCGAGCACAATTGGATCCTAGTTAAATCTGCTGCCGTGGTGTTACATCGTGTTCCCTGTTTATTTGTGTAAGAGTGCAGCACAGCATGCCAAATAGGCATGGCACAAACAAATTGCTATTACAAGTTTCTTCCCAGAGTTTCTAAACTGAGAGAGAAAGAAATGCTTGGGGAAGGAGGCAATCAACAACAGTTGTAGGAAGCTGGTACAGCAAGCATGGTGCAGAGTGATGTGTCTACGAATCAGTTATATTGTCTTCGCATCAATTACAAGAATCCTCTGGTGAGGCTCTGCCAGGATCACATTCTCACATTAGTCTCTGTTGTGCGCTGAGCAACCAGTTCCCTTGTTATGTCTAGGGAGAACTAGGAACAGGGCTCTTAAGGAGCTGGAAAGTGGAGATGCCTACCCATCTGTCTGGGAGGACCTGCCCTCAACCTGACTTTAACTTGGAACCAGCCCTGTGCTTTGAGCTAACATCTTTGTCCAGAGGCAGCCCACATATTTAGGGAAAGAAAAGTATTGCTAAATTAGCTAATTCTAAAACTTACAAGTACTGGGAGTTGTTTATAAGCTTGAGATTCTTCATCTTATAAAACAGTTAAGAAAACCTGGATACCAAAAATGTATAGTATGAACTGCAAGGGGTGGAATCTTGATAATCGGAGTTTAATTCTGGTGAGATATATCTATAACATATATATACATTACATCCATATATATGGAATATATACAAACAGATCTATATGGAAACCAGCAGGTGAGTTGTTCATCAATAAGGCATTGTGGTGATTAGGGGGGTGAACAACGTAAGTACTTACTTGGTTGTTTATGTTTCAGATTAGTGGATTTTGAGGTCAGGTAGCTAATTCCATGATAGGCTTTGTGTGGGAAATATGTGCTGTTTGTGGTAAACACTGAGCACCTACACAGGAATGTTCCTACATAAATCTCAAATCCCATTGCAAACATGGATACAGATCACTACACCATCACTGCAAATGGTGAATATCAGGTGCAAGTAAGTGAAATCAGGGACCTTAAGTCACACAGTATATTAACAGGACGTGCCTCAAAGGAGAGTCTCACTGGAAATATCTTTAACTTTGTATACACCTGTTCCTCCCAAATTCTCTGTATACTCCATAGAGAAGAATGAGCTCTTCCTGTGCACAAGCCATTTTACCTCTTTCACACATTAGCTTTAAGATAAGATAAGATAAGTATTTTAAAGGAAGTGCCTCCTTCTCTCCCTAGCCTTCAGTAGCACCTAGGATTGATAGTTCCAATGCAGTTGCAGATAGGTGAGATGATTTCCATTCTTTATATCCAAAAATCCCTATGTATGTTAATAAATATTCTGCATGCATGACGGAATGGCTGCTGTGAACGCAAGTCATCTAGATATTTAAGTTCTGCTATGTCCGATTAAAGGCTGTTTTACAAAACCAGCTGCTCTGCTGAAGACCTTTACTGTTGTGTGGAACACACGGGTGTGCCGCTGACCCAGCTCTGCTTCTTCTCCTGGTTTGAAACAAGCATGATGCATCATTCCCATGTAGATTTTAGGTGTAGGAATACAGCTCTGGGTGGAATTTCCTCCCTGAAGTCTATTGAGAATTCAAATGAGAGCCAGATGAGTTTTTTCCTGTTCATTTAGAAGAAAAATGCGAAACATCATGAGAAACTGTAAAATTCCAACCCTGAAAGTCCTCACTACAATAACATTTTCCTGAAAAAGTTCTTTCCAGTGGGATTTGAGCTTGCCGGTGATAAACGTTCATTATATTTTTCTACCCCCTGATGAGGACAGGCCAGATTGATAAACAATGAATGAAGGAAATTCTTTGAAATACATTCAGCAAATAGTAGCTTTGTAGTCTCAGTTTTGAGGCTACTTTTAGCAGCCTCAAATGGGCTTTGGCTTGGAGTTATTGAAAGATTAATGAAAGCCCCAGCTCTCTTCCCAAAATCAGAGTCAGCCAATGGAGCATCACAATTATAATTTTCACCTTTTGGCAGCGTTGCCTTCCCTGCACATCCTCCCGTGCAGGTAAAGCAGTGGCTTCTAGGCTGATTTGTTTGGGTTGTGTTTGTCCTTAAAGAGGAAGCTGTACCAGAAAATATGGAACTGTAATTTCCGGTACACCAATGTGATTCCTTAGCAATAGATAAGCTTTCAGAGCATAATGCCATGGCCATAGAATACTGTACATCACAGTGTAAAAAACCACTGCAAAATGCAAAGCATCAGGCAAAATATCATAAGAAACTTTAAAACTCCAACACTTCCTGCAAAATATGGCCTACCTCTCAAACCAAAATACCTTCATCATGTCTTCAGTTTTAAGCAGTGGCTTCAGAGCAATATGTGGGCTCTAAGGTGGTTATTTGAAATCTCTAACTACCATTTTGCTGAGGTGTCACAGTCAGATTTAGTCTTCTCCTTTCAAAAACTGAGCTGGGCATTTTTTATGGTAAAATCTGCAGGAGAGACCATCTTTTGTAGGCAACTGCCTACTTTCTGCTTCTGTTTCTGTCTGGAGAATAACTTATCTCATCATACTTCTGGCATATCTGAGGCTAGACCCTGCCAAAATCTGAAAGTGAAATAAACCATCAAAAAATGTCAGATTCTTAAAAGTGCAGACCAAGGTCAAGTCTAGAAAAAGAATATGCTTGGAAAACAAAGTTTCCCTCAAAGCATACACAACCAATTTTCAATCATTGTGTTTATCTGCATATCTTTATGTCATTATTGTAGCTCTGGACAGCCAAAAATGTCTCATGTCCTCAGCACATACTTTCATTCTCCTGGCCTTGAGGGGACATAAACCCAGGGCAGCCCTGGAATCCTGTACTTCATGTAGCACAGCTGGAGATGGGGAAGGGCTGATCCCAGAGGCAGCATAGCAGCTGGCAGGAGCTTCCCTCTGGAGTAGGTCTGAGTGGCTCTGTGCCCCTGGGGACAGCTCCCACCTTGCGCTGGAGATGACGTCCAAAGGAGGGAGGTGTCCTCACACACTCCTTCTGGGCAAGGGCAGCTGTTGTTGTTCAGAGACTTCTCAACGACCAAATGGAAATTTGGTCAGAACAAATTGAACCTCAGGCTCCAAGATTTTGAGTAGCAGCCATCTCTCATCTCTTCTTTAAACAGGGTATTTTAATGCTTTGCAGAATTACAGTGTGAGGCATGCTGCCTTCCATCTCCTTAATCCTCTGTAAATTTACTTCTAACAGCTACTGCCAAAATACAGTATGGCACTTGCACAGCACATGCTTCTTCAGTGATGAGCACAAAGCAACTTCTGTTCAGAGGGAATATGTTGCAAGCCCATGAGTGACACATTGTGAGTGTTGAAGATTATGAAACATACTCTGAAACTGAGCGAGCCATAAACACTTCATTTTTCAGAAACAGTCACATTGCCTCTGTCATTCTGCTTGGCAAGTGTGTTTGTGCAGGCTTGGTGCATCCACGTAGCACACGTTGAACAGGCACCAAGTGTTAAACCCGTGGTGTGCCAGCCGCGCTGCGGAGTTCAGAGGAAATATTTCAAGTATGCACTTCAACACTCTTCTCAGTTTTTATAAAAACCCATGATCTTTATTGGTTTATTTTTACTTCACTAACCTCTCTCTTGGACTAAACTGACCTTAAATTATAGCATGGACTTATATTCATTGATCTCCTGGTGAATGCTCTCTAATTGGTCCAGAATCAGGTCATGGCTTAAGACAAATTCTAACTCTAACTGGGTTATATCTGCTGGAAAGGCAAATGTTTTGTATCTGTCTGTGGGCAGATGATACTGTGAAATAAGTAAATTTAGAGATCAGCCAATGGCTGGACAAAATCTTTAGTGGCACTAAAAAAAAAAAATCTCCAGTTTAAGAGGTCACCTGTTTGTTAAAGTGGTAAAAGAAGACCAGCTCATGCAAGCTAATTATGTGGCCCTCATGGATTTGGAGCATATTTTGGGCATGGTACACACTTCAGCATATGTAATTTCACAATTTTGCTTCCTAAGGAGGGAAGAATCATTTTTCCATTTTTAAACTGAAGTGTAAGTGTTAGGTGATGTGTCTCATTTCCCACCAAAAGTCTAGCTGGGCAAGGGATTAGTCATTTATTATCCAAATATCTAGCTGCTAGCACTGTCTAGAGACCAAACCATCTTTGCCCCTAGTCAGGCCAGTAATGATTCAGACAAGTGGGAATGTGCTCTCCAGCAGTCAGAGCAAAGGGACTCCATCCATGAGATGGCAACTGAAGCTGCCCAAGTGACTTCCCATCAACTGTGGGAAGATAAAGAAATAGTTGAAATTCATCCAGCAAGATAAAAAGTGACAGGGTCTGTATTTCACATTTGCAGACCCAACCCTTCTGTATTCCCTCCTGTAATCCAGCAAGAGACACTGACATGAAAGTAGGAGGGTTGTGCTTCTTTGGTAGCTTTGGTGGCTCCTGACAAGTACCCCACAGATCCACTCTCTGGCACTGGCAGGGAGCAAGCACTGGTAGGTCTCCAGCCTTCCTGTTGTCTTATTTCAGGCTAATATATGGCACATAGCTGAGGGCCAGAGTCTGGCTTTATAGAGTGATAACTGCAAACATGTAACTTATCGAAACTCTTTCATGCTGTTTGATAGAAGAACAATTTATGTCTTTCCTGCTTGTAGCTAAAAATAACAGGAAAAAAGTGGAGAGTGTTGTCAGTCCTGGGTGGTGTGCTAATTAGTTCTTTGCTAACTCTGCTTCATTGCTGGCAATGATTATGGTCAAGTAATTACAGGGTTCCCATGAATCTGGCTCCCATTTGCTCTGCAGTTTAACAAGGGTAAGGAAATGAGAAGTGTCAGTACTATGGATACCCAGTGTTGCTTCTGCCATAGCAGAATTTTGTGTTGTAGGAAACAGTTATTTTGTACAATGGCTTTAATAGATGGAAACAGGCCTAGGTGAGCTGCAGAGTGGAAAATCAGTATTTTCACTGCATTCAAAGTCTGTACTCTACTCGGAGGAGCACGTAAAACCCCCACGGCCTTCTATTTTAAAATGTATGGAAAGGAAACTAGAGACTTCAGCCAAAAGGCTAAAAATAATAACTATACCAACATAGCCAAGTTGTCTGTTCCTTCTTTCCTCCAGTAGGAATGAATAAATGTTTATGTGCAGCTATCATGTAAGAATTGCCTTAGCCTGTTTTCTGTGTGTTGCTCTGTAGCCATATGGACTGCAGCTTTCATTGTAAAGGGGAATGAACAGAAAAAAATCTAATGATTTGTGGGAAGAAAAATCATGGAAGTTTGTTAGTTCACATATCCAAGTGAGTTCATTGGTAAAACTGTTGGGTCTGTATCATGCCTTTGGATTTTAAAAAAACATTTAGATGTGTATGTGCTGGAGTGCACAAAAAATCGTCTGCAGCCACCTGGTAGTAGAAGCCACAATTGGATAAATCATAATCCAGTGTGCTTGAGGAGGTAAATGAGAGTTGAATACTTGGAACATCTTTGAAAACCTGCACCCTACTAGTTTGGAAATTTAAATACCCTTAAAATTCTGGCCTTGGATATTGAAAATTATCTGTATCTATTCAGTAAAATTAAATAAAATTTCCATCACATGATGGATGATGGAAACTGAATAACTGTCTGAGCAGTAGCCTCACTGCTCTCTAAAAAAGAACCTTAATTTGACTTTCCCACATTAATACTGTTTATGTGTTGGAGAGAAGTGTTTGAAAGGCACTTTTGTAAAAATGGGTGCTTTTGTGAAAACAGAGTGAGGAAAGATGTTCTTTTTTTAGTAGGTGAGTAATTGTTTCCTTTAATCTCTTTGTTTTTTCTCATGACTCTATGAAGATCAGCACAGAGCCCTGTAATTAGTGGCTCTGGACTAGATGATGCTGAAACACACACTGCTGTGACTCCCCTGTTCTTACAGCACTGCATAGTCAAAACAAAGGGTAAAATTTAGTTCACAATAACATCTTTCCATAAGCATATGTTATTTCTTTCATCACTGAAATAATTTTAACAGTTAGTGGAACCATGACACAGTGGAGGTCATCTGGCCCAAGCCCTGCTCATGGCAGAGCCAGCTTATCACGCCACATCTGGCACTGACATAGGATCAATCCAGCTCCAAGAAGGAAGGTAGACCAAGTTCAGAATGTCCAATAAAAAAAAAATAATAATAATTTGCTCTGAGTATTAATTTACTGGTTTTTCATTTATTCATACAGTCCTAAAGGACATCCCGGTAGCTTTCCTTAGTAATGTTCTTACAGTAATTAGCAGCTGGAAAAAAGCATTAAACAGATATGGGTGCTTGATCCTCTCAGAAATAATCATAATAAAACAGTAGCTACCCACAAATAAAGTTAACGTGCATTTTATAAATGGTTTTTCACTACAGTGATGAAATGACGATGAAATGTTAGTAATGTTGATATACTTCAATGGCAACCATAGTGATATGGTTGTAAATCAGAAAAAGACATCTGGGTTTGTAGGTACAGCTCTTGCCCATACTTTCAGGATAGTGCCAGCCCTCCTGTTCCTGGGTTGTATGTAGATGACAGCTTCCTACAAACAGTGTGAATAAGTCACAATCTACCGTTTTGGGTTCTTCTTTTTCGGAAGAAGTACACAGGACATCTTTCTCCATAGGCCATTTCATGAAAAGAGGTAATAAGGAAACAGTGGGATCTAAAGACAGATCTCTTGTACTGTTAATCAGCTGATAACGGCAGATAACATTGGTAACACCAGGTGAGAGCTCAGCACTTTGCATTGCATTTGCTGTGCACAAGACATGGATTTGGACCTCAGTTTTGAATATTTGAACTCTGCTGTATGTGCTGTGTTTTATCAATGTTCCCTTGCACTACCAATTACTCATCTCGCACAGAACTGCAAAAGAAAGTGTTTTAATCTTAATTTATGATAAACAAGAACTGAGAAGTCTTTTTTATTACATCAAAGTATTATCTCCTAGGGGAGTTACTTTCATATTCATGTTAGGTGTTTAATATAAATTCACAGCATGAAGACCACCTCAGATGGGTAGAGTTTCTCTGATGTATATCTGATTGCCCATATGTAATTTGAACATCTACAGAACATGAAGGGCATAATCAAAGAGTAATTAATATGTTGATAAGGAATTACATTTTGTTCTACTTATCTGAATAATTCAGAGAGAAAGTTCATGATGACAACATCTATCTTTTGTGGTATTGTTTACATTTTCACTCAAATTATAACATGAAGCATTCTCCTGCATTCCATGGTGCCTTTCATCTGCCAAGCTCCAATTACTGTCTGACCAATTAACTTCAGTACCGCACACATGCAAACCACACTGGGTATTGTGGAAAATCTAAGCAAGGCATTGAAGTCTGAAACTTGACCTTCAGTTTAGGACACTGAGCTTGAAAACCTGACTTCCAGAGACGTTAAATCTTTGTATTTAATTGTAGTTACGAATACGCATGAGAGTTGAAACTAATGGTCAGACCAGCACGACATCCTCTTGGGAGCCCTCTGAATGTCAAGGCGCTCCAGAGACCTTGTACATCTTGTATGCTGCGTGAGTTCAGGCTGTCTGGAAATCTCCCGTAGCCTTGCAAGAGATGACATTTTTCAAAACCTTGCAAGTACTGAGGGTAGCTGCAAGCAACATGTAGTGGGGTCCATCTGCTGCATCCAAATTCAAACCAGATCTCAAGGGCAGAGTACCAGACAAAGCACCTTGGGCAATTTATGTGCAGTGAAGAAGCATAACTTGTGTACAGATTGAAGAATTTACTGCTCTAGTGATTAAAGTATTAGCAATCTAATAAAAGAGTTGGTCCAGCTAGAGAGATAATAACACTTATAATTCCAAGTATAAAGTTATGGCAAGTTTCCAGTAGTGGCACAGTTGGAATTGATACATATATACCTCCTATTAGCTGTTCCTCTCCCTGGTGTTATTCTTGCCCTTCCTGTGACTTTCTGGGTTCAAAAATCAATAGTGGTAGTTTTCCTCAAGATGAAAAGAGGTGTAGAGGAGCTTACAGCAAGGCTTCATCTGAAATTCTCCACTAAGAAAAGTATGATGTTCTGATGGGGATATATTCCTCCTTACTGTTGGGTCAGTTCAGGGTTATTTTTACACACTTCTTGAAATACTGAGAGAATCACTGAATGGTTGAGGTAGGAAGGCACATCTGGAGGTCATCATGTCCAACCCAATTGCTCGAGCAAGGCCACCTATAGCCAGCTGCCTAGGACTGTGTCCAGGTGGCTTTTGAGTATCTCCAAGGATGAAACCTCTACCAGCTCCCTGAGGAACGTGTACCAGTGCTCGGTCACCCTTACAGGAAAAAAGTATTTCATGATGTACTGATAGAGCCTTCTGTGTGTCAGTGCGTGCCCATTGCCTGTCCCTGGGCACCACTGAGAACATCCTGGCTCTGCCCTCTTTGCACCCTCCCTTCAGATATTTATGCTCACAGATGAGATTCCACCAAGGCCTCTCTTCCCCAGGCTGAACAGTCACAGCTCTCTCAGCCCTTCTTCATCTCTCAGATGCTCCAGGTCCTTAGTCGTCTTCGTAGCCCTGTGCTGGACTCATTCCATTAAATCTATATTTTCCTCTGACGGGGGAACCCATAACTGGACCCAGCACACCAGATGTGGCCTCACCAGTGCTCAGAAGAGGGGAAGAATCACCTCCCTCAGCCTGCTGTCACCCCTCCTAGTGCAGCCCAGTGTGCTGTCTGCCTTCCTTGGCACAAGAGCACATGGCTGCTTCATATATTCATGTTGGTCTCCACCAGGCACCCAGGTTGTTTTCTGCAAAGCTGCTTTGTAGTCCTTGGGCTCTTTCACTCTTCAACAGTAGTGATTCAGTAGAAGATACATGACAGGAATATATAACAGAAATATATAACATGAGTAGGTACATATAGCTGCAGTTTCCCTGACTACTTATTAATAATGTCTGTAGGTATTGGACTAGCAATGGTACACTGCAAAAATCACTTTATAACACATCCAGGGAGCAAGAAGTTTTCTAAATACCAGCTGGACTCAACATTTCCCCTTTTAAATGTGAGCTCAGCAGGTATTCCAATCTTCAGGCCAATCTTTGGTCCATAATACATGGAAGTTTAGATGCTGCCTAGATCTCTTAGCTTGGTAACCCAAAGGCAGAAACTTGTAAAAGAAGAGTCTGAGACTCTGTTTTAAAAATTTGTCCCCTAGTGACTCTAGGAGTCACCAGAAGTTTTGAAATAGATCCCAAGAGATGGAATTGTTACCTCTTCTATACCTATTTGATAATGTTCCTTCGACATTAAAAATACTACATATGTTATATTAGAGTCCTTGAAGACTCACATTTTCCAGACCTTTATCCAAACACATTTTCAGTGGGCATAAAGTGCTCATGTATCAGAGCTCTGTTAATTCTCAAGTCAGCAGTTCTCAGCTTTTGAGTGACAGGCCAAATAGGTGGGAAGGGCAGCATGGTACTGAAGAATGGATGGGTGGTACTCTGTTCTCCACATCTATATGAATCCAAGACTCATGGGGGCTGTCAGAAGGCAAGAAAAAGAATATAAATCCTAATGGGGAAGGAGGAGGGTGTGAAGGGAACCGAGTTCTTAATCACTTTTGTCCATTAGCAATACCAGAGTATTTTTCTCAAGACTAAAGGGAAGAGAGCCTGATGTCCTTGTCAGCTCCCAATATATACATATATATTATGCGAATTTTATCTATCTCATAAATCCTGTCAGTGGTTTCAGCTGGATAAAGTATTCTCCTTGTTTCTTGTCATAAACTGCTGCAGCATTCTTTTGTGCAGCTGCCGCATTTCATCTCAGTGCAGCTGCATTTCACCCAGGGATGAAGTGATCCCTATATATAACTTTCTCTTCAGTTTTTATAACCGTTTAAAGTGCCTCAAGATGAGATGTGGGTTGCAAGCTATTGTTTTATTAGTGTCATCACAAAGTGCTACATTGTACAAATCAATTGTAAGCTAAGAAGAAAAGTGGTTTCGAAGTGATACTTGAAGATAGAGAGATTTTTTGGGTTAGGAGGGATTTAAAATTCTCTTTTGGGAATTTGAAAGGAAGGTGGCAAAAATGGGAAACAAACTAGCATGGAATAAGGGTGTATAAACTGAGTGGGCATGTGGGACAGTGGGTAGCAAAGATATCAGAGAAATGAATGACGGAAAGTTAGTTTTAAGTGACTTCAGAGTGGAAGACATGGAAAGGAAAGGAGAAAAGGAAACCAGCAGTAAATAGGAATTATGATGGTGATAAGGAGCAACCAAAAATCTCAAGAGTACGCTCAAAGGAAGACCTGAATCTCTCGGTTTCATCACATAACTGGGACATATAACATGGATAGGATTTTCAGCATCGGTTGATTCTGTTAAACATCTTTGCAGTGTTACTAATGTTATGTCTGAAACTCTCAAATGTTTAAACCACTTGGTGTCCAAATCTCATTGCATTCTTATGTTTAGATACCTGATTGTGCTGTACACCCCGTTACCAAAGGAGTTTCTTGGAAGTCTGCATAATGGGAGAATTCTGCAGGGAGTTGATTTTATGCTAGACTTTTAGGAACAGTACTGGCTGCCTGGTAGGGTGGCCAAATGCTCTGAAGTGGGAGTCCCTCAGGGCATTTCTTAATCCTAAAGTCTTTATTGTGTCCCTGCAAGCCTGCTGTCTTAGTGTGGTGCCTGCTTCAGTGGCCCCTGCGAGTCACCTCTCAGCTTAAAGAGTGTGCAGCACATGGCACGAAGGTCTCTCCTGCACTGCAAACTGTGATTGCCCTGCTGCTGTTGGCACAGCCACCTTCTTGTCATCTGCATGAGGAAACTCATTGTGTTGTACAGCTAGCTCTGATATCTAGATGTAAAAAATATTAATACAGATGATGTTCCCAGACCTGTAAAATTTTGCGCTTGATGAACCTGCTATAAATCTCAGATCTACCAGTTTTACCAGTATCCCATTAATTTGGGCAAGGAATTCAGCATAATCCTTTCACCCAAGGAGAACTTGACTTCCTAACTCCCTGCTGGAATAACACACCTTTTTTCTTGGGAAATACGGCCTTGCTGAAGATAAAAGGCTCCTGGCTGGGCTGTGCAGAATTTGGTTGTGGTAGAGAACAAAACAATGGTTGTAGTCATTGAAAGAAACATTTTATACAGTCCCAGACTATGTCTGATTAAGAGAAATGTCAGTGGCTCAGAAAGAGAAGCTGTATAAGGGATCGTCTAACCAGGAAAAAGCATTTTCGTAACAGTGTCTTTAGCTTGGTTTCATTTATTCCATTCTGGAGAATTCTTTTGCAAATCTGTGGTAGTAGCAGTGAGTAGTCAGATAAGGTGCCAGCTCCAACTGGTCTGCTGATATCAGTGTCCTGTGGCAATTAATTTTGTAGATTGTATTTTTAAAAATCCTCTGTCAGTTCAGATTGCCTTCCTTCTTTTTTATTCCTTCTTTTTTATTAATCTCCCTGCTCTTGTGCTATGTGAGGAGTGAGTAGGAGTTCCCAATTTCCTATTTTTGTGTTATGCCTGATTTTATACCCTTTTAGCATAACCCTTCCTTATTCCTCTGCTCTCCAAGGTAAACAGTCACACTCTTTTAATCTCTCAGCATATGAGATTTATTTTTTTCCATGTCCATAAATAATCAGGCTTCTCACTTTCAACCTCTCTAAGAAGTCAGAGCATGAATGGACATCATCTGACTATTATTCACCAAGTGTAAAGAATTACACATAAAGAAACTGCTCATGAGTTTGAAAGATCTTTTTCTATTGACATTTAAATTATGTTCAGCCACAGTGGTTTAAAAGGTCCATATTTTATTGTAATATTACTAGTACCACAATATTCCATGAAAGGTTAAGGACTATTAAAATAACACTTTGACAGTTTTATTTGTCCCTTCCTTGCAAAACAGAACCTTGACTCTAATAGTAATTATATGGCATGATATAAAACAATTCCAATGAAAATCCACTCTTGAAAACCTTATTATCAGGATTTATTGACGAATATGCACCATAGTGCAGTAAAACATATAAATTCATTGTATGCTTATGGTTTATTTTATTTATTATATATTTGTACTGTAAATGGTAATTTTATGGCTGCACGGTACAATTGCTGTTGCTTTATTACTGGAATTATTCTGGAAAAGTCCTACAGAGTGGAAGGGAATGGGGTAAACCATTAGACCTCTTCCTAAAAGCATGAAAGGTTACTGAAAATTGTATCTGTCTTTATTAAATTGCATGGGGATTTTTCCTTGGGGAATATGACAAGTTTTTAATTTTCCCATGCTCTGCACCAATTGCTTGCACAGTGAAGTGAGATGATAATATAGTAATTAAGGTATTAACCTGCTCCTTGCCAGCTGTAGATCATGGAATCATAAAATCATAGAATGGCCTTGGTTGAAGGGACTTTAAACATCATCTGGTTACAACCCCCCTGCAGCAGGCAGGGACACCTTTCAGTAGACCAGGTTGCTCACATGTGAGCACTTGTTTTGCTGTGAATTTTCTGTGTGACTTGAAAAGTCATCTTTTCTCATGTTTACAAATCTATTCCTGTTCTTTCCAGTTTATCACCTTTATACCCTCCTGCAATCTAATTTCTTAGCTCTGAAGAAGCTTTGCAAATGCCACTCAGTGGAAACCTATCAGCCTTTAGTGTTACATCGTAGCTGAGGGATGGTAGAGCAATGGATTTAAGTATCAGAAATTTGGAATTTAGATTGCCCAGACCAGATTTCGAAGAGTAATAGTCTCTGAGGAGTGGTATAGCCCTGTTTTTATGGCCAGATAAGTGTCAGGCATCTAATTCCCACCAACCTTTCCTCTAACCTGCTTATGTACTTCTGAAGTGCTTTAAATCCCCATCTGTAAAATAAGATGAGGAGTTACGTAGATAAGTATCCTAAAGACTGTGAGATAGAGGGCCAGGAGAGTAATGGCAGCCATTGCAGTATCTTAGACTGGGCTGCAAGAAGCAGCTGAAACATGCTAGAGTTGTTCTTCTACAGCTTCAGCCTGAACTGAACTTTCTTAAGGATCCCATCTTCCCTCATGAGCGCTCTTCTGGGAAGACACAGGGTGGTGACATTGCCTGTTGGTGACTTGACAGATTTATGGGACACAAGGGGTGCACCAGGACCTGTGAGACAAGGCTGTCTCAGTGTCTACAGCCACTTTGAGTATGCCTCAGGTCTAAGATACCATCAGTGTTTCCTCCCCAGGAGTGTTCTCTGATTTACCTTTCACAGAAGTCCTCAGCAATTCCTGAGAGCAAAAGGTGTTTTACAACCCTGGGTTGAGCTGAGCTTCCAAACTGACCCCAGAATGCCAGATAGATTTTGTTCTGGAAGATGCAGCACAAACTCATCCCAACAGTTTTCTTCCTCTTGAAGGAAAGAATAAGACAAGGACCAAAAGTGTATGTAACCTTTGGTTAGTAACACCAGACTAACCACCTCCTCACTGATGTGGCTCCACAGTAAAATGAACTCCTTTCCAATTAATAATTTTCTCTAACAGTCCCAGATATTTTATCTGAATCTAGTAAATTAGATTTAAGTGGTGAGCAATACAGGGGGAATACTAAAGTGAACATTAACAGTGATTTGTTACAGAGAGATGAATAATAAAGGTTATCACATAAAGTTGACATAAACACAATAGATAGGGTAATTATGTACCTTATTTATTCTACTTGCTAAATCTTTCATTGCATTGTGCAAAGGGACATCTGAATTTTAAATAAAAATGTAGTTTAAAAAAAAAAAGGGAGGGAAATACCAAAACAGAAGATAGAAGAGACAAGGACAATGGCAGAAAGGCAGCAATATTATGAAATACTGATATCTAGACAGGAAAAGGGAAAGGACTATAGTAACTAGGTCTTAGCATTGATATTTGTAGATGGTGACAAGAATCCAAGCTAGAAAATTAATTTACTTCATGATTTTCTCTTGACAGAGCACTTTTCTCCAAACAACTTTTTAGACAGTTCTCCTGTGCTCCTTCACCTGAGGAAGGACTGTTCCAGTGGTTTGACTTTCTTGGGCTTGTTGAAATGCAGCTAATGCAGATTAAACCGGACCCTTAGGGCATCTGAGTCAGTTTGCTAATCCAACAGCAGACCGTTCCCAGTTTTGGGGGGTTAGTTTTCTGACAGCTTAGGGGGTTGAGCTGGGTGCCTGAAGGGTTAGCCGAGGGCTGGTGTGGCACGAAGGGAAGCAGGAGAAGCAGCCAGCTGGCGTTGTGTATGCAGGGCAAGGATGTCCTGTTCAGAGGTAGCTGGCTGCTAGACTTTTTTCTGGTGTTGGGCAGAAACAAAGCAGTTTGTGAAGAATCAGAGAAAGTATTGGAAGGGCAGGAGATATGGCAAACAACCATCTCCATTTCAGCCCCAGAACAGCCAGAGCCACCCACATGGTTTGTGGGAGACAAGCTCAAACCTGTTTAATACTGGAGATGGACTCAAAGCCAAGTCCTAGCTGTGCTCCGAATACCTGTCACATTTCCTGCGTGAACCTCTCTCCTTGGTTTGCTCTAAATTATAACTCATTACCAGTAGAAAAATTAAATGGAAAAGAGAAATTTGTTTTCTTCCCAGCTTCAACAAGAAACTGAAAAAAACTCCTTAGAATTCAAATCGCGTGAGACATACTGACAGTGATCAATATTTGGGACTGAATTATTATCTAGCCTTAACCATTAATGATTGTTGTTAACTGCTGCCCAAGCAAGTGGAAAGCACTAGGCAGAATATCCCTAATTTTTTTTCCGGCAGCAGGGCAGAACAGGACATAAGGACAAACCCACCAAAAGCTGTGCTGGGCCCAAGCAGCCTTTTGGTCCTGCCAAGGGAGATGCTGCTTGTGGGTCAGTGGTGGCTCACATGCTTCTGGTAGGAGCTGGGGGAACTGTGCCTCTTGCCAGCCTTGAGCCATGTGCTCTCTGAAATCACTCTTCTCAGCACAACAGCCCTTCTCTGTGCTCTTGACAAACTGCCTTGGTGCCATCGGTGAGCATGTGGTTTTCCAGGTCCTTCCGTGTTGCACCAAGACAGTGCATCTGCTGCAGGCAGGATCAAACCCCTGTGTTAGCCTTGGCATGGGAGCAGCACTGGGACAACACTGCCAAAAGTATTTCTACAGCCCTTCATTGGCACCTTCACTGAGGTAGTTTTGGTGCTGCACATCTCTTCCCAAAGAAGTCTTCACTAATGTTTCACTAGCAAGTAAGAAAAAACAAATATTAGGATACGGGCACAGAAAGAAAAGGTTAAACTTAGCATCTCAAATTATTTTTCAAACACTGCAGTATCCAGTAATAAAAGCATCTGTATTGCATTCTGGACTGTGACTTGGATTACATGCCCAGGGCAAAATAGTAGAAACCACCTTTGGTGTCTGCTGAGGAGTGAATCCTTTGTTGTGCCTTTTCACCTAAACTGTAGAAGGGACCAAGAGGGAAATGACTGGAACAGGTGCCCTTAGACAGTGGGAAAACACTTGTATGAGCAAAGCCATGTCTTGGGCTGTGCCAGCAGCATGTTGCACTTCTCTCTTCCTGCTGTCCTCTGAATAAGACCAAAAAGAGAGATATGGGAGGGAACTGGGCACTAATATGTGTCTTGAGACCCAGTATCCTGGAAGCTTAGCAAATCTTACCCAAGGCTGAGGTAGTCATTTAGAAAATGAGAATATTCCCCAGAGATGCCTTCATGGAGGAGTTAAAGTTTTGAAGGCAGAAGTTAATCAGTCAATGATATCTGACTGAATACAGTGTGTTGCAAACAATCCCATAAAAAAGGAAAAAAAACACCAGACCAAAAACACCACAAAAAACTAAAAACAAAACCCTAGAAAAGAATGAGATCTGCTTTCTTGGTTATTCTCTATAATTACTCCCCCATTGCAGCCTGAGATTTTTTAGATCTTGTTTGGGCTGCAGGAATATTTCTCAGCAAGCTCCTCTGAGCAGCCAGCTGCAAAAAAACATTGAAATATGATAAGCATATAAGAGCATTAAATGGTAGCATTCTCCATCACCCACAGCCTCTGTCAGTTGTGTTTCCAGGCCAGATGAAGCTAGAATGTACGTACAGCTGTTCTGAGTTGTAAAATACATTTTGAAATGGGATTGATTTGTCTGTGTTTCATGAGATTGAATTAGGCAAAAGAAAAAAAGTATAAAGACTTGTCTTTTTTCCAAGCATTTAATAGAAATACTTAGTCTAACTGGAACATAATAGAGATGTGCTTTCAGCACACAGATGTGCAGTAGTGAGAGCCACGTTTTATGTAAGCTGCTTATTCTTTTGTGCAGTGTCAAGAACTGAATGTACTTTCATACTCCATTTTTTGGCCTTGACATGAACTAATGTCAAAGCAAATGAAGACCTGGTGGTAAATCCTTTTCAGCACTGCTAATGATTGTGACCATTGTGGAGCTGTTCCTGGCTGTCTAATCGTCTTTGGGAAATAGAGCTTTTGATACATAGACCTTGTATTCTGAATTTTGATTTCTGCTACAAAATTTGCTGGTGTGATTCATTATTTAGGGGATCAGAAAGGTGTGCGGGTCACATCCTGCAGAGTATATTCAAAGCAGATTTTATGGTGAGCTTCAGTGGGTAAAGTCATTAAGGGTATGATGAGTGATCTGAACAGAATTACTTGGGCAAAAGTTCACGCCAGCATCTCTTACCTATAAAAATGCATTGTAGTAGAAAACTGATTTACAACTGAAATTTTTTTCACATGCAAGGCAAAATATGCAGAAGAGCAACTGAGCCTGATCATCTTCTTCCAGTTAGGGTTTTGTATTATGGCTGTCTAGAGTTTACAATCACAAATGTGCCAAAACCCTTGACTGGTTCATTCAGGTTGATTAATAAGCGTCATAAAATGCCTGTTTTCTTCAACACCTGCACACTCTGTTTCTTTGTGTTTTGCAAATTTAAGAGGTGCAGATATGTGCCTTGACTTTGATCCTGTAAACCAAAGCTGTTCAAGTGGTAGATCCTGATCTAGGTTTGGACAGCAAAGAGATGTTTCCCAGGTTTCCCCTGAAACCCACATTTGTGTGGATGAGCCTCTGTTTCCAGTTGTTCCTCCAGCTGGTCCAGGAGCAGCTGCATGTGCAGGGTGCCGGGCAGAGCTGGACCCAGCACACTGCCTTCCAGAGAATGAGCCCATGGAGCTCTGCAAAAATAGAGATGCCCCTGCAACTGTCCCTTCAGTATCATGACACCTGCACTGGGGTTTTCCTGGCAGAGTTCTCCATGGATTTCATGTGGGATTCTCCTCCGCACGAAATGTCAGAACAGGGGAGAAGGCAGTGCCTGCTCTCTGTCACCCCATTTTCACCCTGCTCCATCTTCACAAAACTTATCCTTGGGGGAGGGTAGATCACAGAACCACAAACCTGGCTGAACAGCTTCTGCTGCAGGGAGATGGTTGACACTTCATCCCAGCCACCAAGTGGCTTTGTGCACCCCAGGGGCCTCTGGAGACAGGCAGATTTCATTAAGGGACTCTTTCCTGATGCTGTAAAGTGTGATTCAGAGTGATGACAGTACTTTATGCAGCAAATAGACGCTACCAAATTTCTTTGTTATTTCTTTGTAATTAAAAGAACTTCTAATTCAAAATAACAAAGTGTGAACTTTTTTCTCTTTTTTTGCTCAGAAATTGAAGCAAAGGAAGCGTGTGACTGGTTACGTGCAGCTGGATTTCCCCAATATGCTCAGTTCTATGAGGGTAAGTAAGTAGGTCTCGCTCCTAATTGTGCGGTTCTGAAAGTGCACTGGGCCTTTGCCAGGAGAGCTTGCAGTCGGCCAGCTCCACATTTGACTGAGTTATGGCCATGGCTGGATGCTTCACAAAGCCTCAGCTGCTGGAGTCATACCAGTGCATAAAGAAAAGTAAGATTCTTACCCTCATAGCCTTGGGAAATTTAAAAAAAAAAAAAAACAAAAAAACAAAAAACAACAACAGCAAAAAACCAGAGGGACATAGTTTTCGTAAACCTCAAAAGTTAACAAAAACAACTCCAAAATAACAAAAAACATGGGTCTATTTTTTAGAAACTTTCTGAACTGTGTCTGAAATAAGATCAAAACACACAAAGTTATTGAAAATTTCAATCATGCCAAAAGTAAGATCGAAAGCTCTGCAGAGTTACCAAAAGTGAATTAGCTGAGTTGCACTTCACATTTGCAAAGTAAGAAAAGCTGATACTTCAGTGCTAACTCAGTGCAAGTGGTGGTGGCCCCTTCCTAGGTGTAAAATTCATGCCCAGAGAAGCAGTGTCCCCGAGGCGGGGCAAGTGGTTGCAGTGCTGCTGTGTTCAGGAGTAGTTTAGGGACTGGAGCTGGGCTTTTCCTGCTCTCCCCAGCTCAACGCTGAGAGGGAAACTGCAGCTGAGCCTCGTTTTTCCCAAACTGTGTGTTCTCCCTGCCAGAGACACGGAGCCAGCTCAGGCCTGCTCGGGCTTATTAGCCGAAAGGCAGCTCTGCCAAACACCTCTGGACACCTTCCAGGGTCAGCGTGAGTCTGGAGGCAGCACAGATCCACGTATGGAATGGGGGCCAAGAAGCCTCATGGGTCAGAGCCAAGTCTGCAGGGAGTTGGCTCAGACGCCATCCCTCCCCTCCTGTGGGGCTGAGGATGGCAGGGAGCAGGATGCTGAGGACACCCCCGTGGCCAGCTGAGGTCCACCAGGGCTCAGGTTCTGGGCCCTGCTGGGCTGCTCGGGTGCCTGGGGACAGGAGCACCATTCAGAGATGCTCAGGTGGCTCCACAGGAGGCAGGCAGACTCCGTCAAATCCAGCAAGGAACTAAGACTAATAAGCCTGCCAAACCAAAACTGACACAAATGTGTATCTACCACAGTCCTTGGGTAGGCACTAGTACTTTTGTGTCTGCCTTGTATTCGGAATATGTCAGACACTGACTCCCCCAGAGAAAGGAGCATCTGCTGCCTGCTTAACTCTAAGGGATGTTCTCTCCAAAAAAACAACCTGTGCTGGGCTCCAGCAGTTCCCGTGCAGTCAGTATGTGCTCTAGACAGTCTATGTCTCTGAAAACAAGGTGCTTTTCACAGGCACCTATTGTGTTAGTGTTCAACAGTAGTGTCTGAAAATGCTGGCTGAAGTTCCTGTATCCCAGCATCCTGCTGAGGTACCTAAGCATGGCAGAGCAGTCTGGAGAGCAGCCACAGCACTGGAACCCGTCCCACCGTTACAGAACCATGTCACTTTTCATTACAATTGTCAGCTTCCAGCATACTATTCTGGCTTTTTAGCTAATATTGGGGATTATAATTCAGTTTGGGGGTTTTTGTCTGTTATTTGAGTAACTCTCTGTCTGAAATCATTGTTACTTGGATCTGTTCTAAAAGCAAAAAGCACAGAACATTTCTGGGGCTTGGGCACAAATAACTGTCTAGCAAATAACTCATTAACTCACTGTAATGAGAAAGGAAAACCTTGTTGCTCACGTAGATAAAGTAAGTGTGGTGGTAATTTCCTGATCTCATTCATTTGTGCAAGGTGCTAGAATGAACAGCTAACAACTGAGTATTTTTTTAAAGCCAAAATGAAATAATTTTGCTCTCACTCTAATGCACTGGATGTTCAGCTATACCTTTAACAGAAAAAAAATATAAGGTGTCTGGCAAGGTCACAGACACAGCTGGAAGGGAACCAGAGCTGAGTGGAATTGGTCATACTAGATTTCAGTGAGCAAGCACATGCAAAGCAATTTAGATGTAGACAATGTGTTTTCATTTGAGTAGCAAGCAGTCATCTTAATATTGCGTCTCCTTTTACAGACTCCCAGTTTCCCATTGACATTGCCGCTGTAAAGAAAGATCATGATTTTCTTGACAAGGACCTTGTAGAACCTCTTTGCAGGTAAATAACACTCAAAGTTTCTTTTCTGGTAATTTAAAAGTGTGAGCTGATTTTTAACTGTTAGCACAGCAGCAGTAGAGATGTTTGCTTGTCCCGGTGAGTTAAGTGATGAGATCTGTAATGCCACCATTCTGAGTTAATTTCTCCCACAGAAAATGCTGCAGTGGGACACCCACTGCACTCACAGAAAACATCACATGATTTGAGAAGACCCAAATCCGGTGGATTTTGAGGACTTTTAAGTCCTTTTAAGAACTAGCAGCAGTGCAAGCAAACCCTGAATAAACAAGAGTCACATTGGAGTTGCACATTAATAACTCTTATGTCTAAGTCCAGCAAAAAGATGAAACTTCATTGCATAGAACTCAGCAAGCTCTTTTCTCTGGCAGCAGACACGGTTTTCATGCTGCTGTGATTCCCTTGGTACTCTCTTTTGGCACCAGTAACAGAAGTGGGACCAGATCCAGTACTACAGACCCCCCCAGTACTACAGCTGCTACAGCTGATCACTGCTTTGCCCCTCCCAGCGGTCCTGTGTTTGCTGTTTATCTTGCTTTTTATACTCAGTGATGAATATACCATATTGCATTGCTCAAGTCCTGTCCCCCAGGACTCAAGACACAGCAATTCTGTGGCAGTTTTGCAAAACCACATTGCAGAGAGATTGTTCCCCTCTTCTTTCCCCTGTGCTCAGCTCAGGCTGGGTTCTGCTCCTCTCCTCTTCAAGTCAGGACAAAGGAGCATCTGGCCCTTAACCAAGCAGGCTTTATTATATGTTATGGAAACTTTCACAACACCAACATCAAGATAATTGATGACAAGACTCCTATTTCCCCTTCTGCAACTGTGGCTAAAGTCATCAGAGATGGCTTTAGGAGATGCTGTTCCACATCATACTGTGCATTGCAAGGATTACTGAGTCTGTGATGGAGGAATGCTGAGAAGGTTTCTGAGAATCACCAAAAACAGAGCTGAAAGAGACTTCATCTTGTACACCTCTCCATCCCAGCTATACCCTTCTTCCTCGTGGATCCAAGTAGTTTCTGGGCAAAGCTGATTGCTTTCCCAAAACTCCCCTGCTGCAAGTGAGATCCATTGCTTCTCATGCTGTCTATTATGGCTATGGGGAACAGAATATTATCTTTCTCTGTAGTAGCCTTTGTGTTTGAAGACAAATCAGTAGGAAAGACTTGGATCCTCCAGTGATCACTCTCACAGATGCCAGAGAAGAGAGTAACTGCAGACTTGATCCACTGCTGTTCTGTGCTGCTTGGTGAGAGAGATTGCTGTGCCCATGCCTGAGAAACCTTCTTCCCACACTGATGTACATCCCCCTGCCTCAGTCTGGCATGATGGAAAACATACTTTGCTGCAGTTTGGGAACTGGAAAGTGATAGAGCATAGGAGATTGAGATCTCTTGCCCTCTGCCCTTTACCACAAAGTTGAAGGACCAATAAGAAATGCAAGTATGATGTCTGTTCCTGCTGTTTTCTTGTGAGAGCAAACAGTGAGATGAAGTCATTTCATAGCTCTGTGACTTCCCCTAATCATTCTTCTCTGGAGTAACTGGCAATGGTGGTGCTACAGTCATGGTCACCAGGCATCCAACACCTACACAGCTAAAAATGGGAACAGCTCATCTCTTGCTCCTCCAGCCTCTCTGAAGACTCACAGATACACCTACAGTTACACTATGTTGATATATTTATGAGGATTATTTTGCAAGCTGAGAAGAGAGAGAATTGGTTGGGTTGGGATTTTTTTCTCTTTTATTGAAATATGAGGGTTTGGAAAATTAACTAGCAGCTGGATAGAAACACTCATGGGAAAAAAATGTTTTACATTAGTCTAAATCAAGGGATACTGATGAGACCTGTAGCAAAAAGCATAGTCACAGATATTTCCACGCTTTAAAGATAAATGGGTTTATGACTCTCTAATAACTTTTTCTGTAATTATTTTATTCAGAAGACAACACCTGTTTACTTGAATTTTTGCTGGGAGTTTTTAAACAGCTTATGTCTCAAAAAAGGAGTAGCTCCTTGTAATATTAGAAATACAAGTATTATGTACAGGTTATGTTTTCAGATTGCAGACATTCAATTTTATATAAGTCACCAGCTTCAAACCCTTCACTGAAAGCGACCTGTAAAAAGCTCTTGTTCCAAATGCCAAGATTCGGATTCATCAGAAACAATGAACAGTGTCAGCTGCTGCCCCCAGTATCAGCTTTGTTACTCTATGAGCTATCAAACCAGCATCTTCCAAGTTTCCCAGCACACTGGAAATCCTCACAGCTCAGCTGACCACTGTGGCCAGTTCTGTGCCCTTCCTTTGCCCTGCAGTGATGTTACTGCAAGGTGCATGCCAATGTATGTATCATATGATAGCTGCAGGCTGTGATGCACTTTGAGGAAAGAGAAAAAGGCCAGTTATTATTTCTGTGTGCACACATTCCCAGGTTGGCAGTCGAACTTCCATTCTTCAAACATTCAAAGCTGCCCTCAAAGCTATGTGTGACCAAGCCATCACACTGACTAATAGTGCGTTCAGCCCATAGTACTGAACAAAATGGGCTTCTCTTTTTTTTTTTGGAAGATAATTTTAAAGCTGAAATGCCATCATGGATAATCAGTTTGAGCAGTTTTAGCTCTGAATAGTAATAGCATACACACTGAATTTTTCTGCTCTTGTAGGTTGAAATCAGACTCAATCTCATTTTATAATCAGTTTTGTTATAGCGTTGCAGTATACCAGACAATGTGAGGCACGAATAAGGAAGAACCTTGTTTTAAGGCAGCTGGTAGTATTTTAGTCAGAAAGTCTAAGACTCCCTATTGTAAAAGATTTCAGTGACCTTTTTGAGATATTCTAATATCCCTGCTGTTTACAATATAATTCAAAAATTTGGCAGAGTAGAAACCAAATTTGACGCCTTTATGTTAGAGGCATATCTATCAGGAGATTCCACTCAGATTTTATTTAGTAGTGAGCAATAGAGAATTGCCAGGCAATCTGCAGGCAAATGCTGTCAGCCTGCCAAAATAATAATTGGGCACAAAAATTTTATAGCTCGATCTCTGTGTCATTTCCAAAATAGCAGCAACCAACTATGCTCTGGGAACTTTTGTGGCTGCTGTGATAAGAGGGTGAGAAGGAGAAGCCAAGCCACGTTGTACTTTTTGTATTCACATAAATACAGTGACTAAGAACATGAAGAACAAGTGTATAACAGTCTGATACATAGTCCCCTAAACCAAGCTCTTAAAATTTGAACTGTGCCAAGCAGTCAGCAGCCCTTTTTTCCACAGCTGTTGTCTCTTAGACAGCTTGTAATAAAAGTGAAGGTTGTTGTCTGGGATGGGACATCCTACCACCAGAGTTCTGAAATGATGCTTGTACAGCCAGTACCATGTGCTGAGTTATCTTGCTCTAGGTGCTCTTAGGGGATAAGCCTGGCTCTCCACATGCAGGACAGAAAGCCCTGCTCTGGAGGCAGCAGAATGGCTCCCACTGACTTCCAGGAGAGATTACTCATCTCATGTGAATCTGGAGACAATAAGGTAACTCCCTTGGTGGTAGCTGTGATAAAAAGGTGATAGGACTGGAAAAGAGTACATTCTCTTCATGCACAGAACTGGTGGAGCAGGGACATGCCAGCATGAACCTCGCACACCAGCCCTAATGGTGCTGGTAGGACCCTTATTCAATGTTAAGACCTCAGCAAAGCCCAGCATCAGGAGCTGGATGTCGTCCTCCCAAAGTCCACAGCACCAGAAGAAGCCAGGCAGGGACATGCATACGCAGCACCTAAACTTGGCTAGGAATAACAATAAAGCAAAGCAGTAGTGTTGTGATTCCTTCGGAGAGGCGTTTACAGAATCATATAGTGTGTTTTCCTGGTCACAATCCATAAGAGAGGGCATTTGCAGATCTGCTGAGGCAGGAGACACTGTGCTGTCCATGCTTGTCCTCCCTATGATGCCTCCTCCCTCATGACTGGCCAGTGGCCCTGGCTGCATTCCAAAGCATCTGCTTGGAAGCAGCTGCAGAACAGGTCCAGGGATTCTCCTGGAACTCCAACTCACTTCAGTGCTGTCTCCCTACTCCTTGGATTCCTCTTCAAGCAGGACAACAGGTCCCCCACAAGGTTTTCCAGCTCATCTAAGCCTGCATTGCTAGAAGCTTGTATTTACTTGTAAACACTGCTCAGCGCTGTAAACGATGCAAAAGTTGGAGACTTCCTGCTTCTGAAGAACTTCTATCATAAGAGTTAACAGTTACAGCACTGGGGTTGGGATTCAGAGCCCTAAGGACCTGTAAGGCCATTTTAAATCTCCTCAGATAGCCCAGACTTCTCCACGTGTTGACTGGACCGAGGTACCTGCAGCAGCTGAAGGCCAGGCTTGATACTCCAGGGAATTTAAAATAGCACCAGAAACATCTGGTTGGGCACCTGAATATCTCTGCTGGTGTTTTAAGAATTATTTCAAAGTGTTAAACCACCAAGGCAGTGTTTACCTGTGATGCTCTGGAGAAGAATTAAAATTACCATCACTGAAACACTTCCTGTAGTACATGTTTTACAGTCTTTTCCTGAACACTGCAGAAATTTCCAGATATGCATTCAAATGCATCCTAGATTATTTAGGGTTTATATAGCCACTTCTCTTGTGTTTACTTAATATGTTTTTCCCTGCCTTTTCTCAAGTCCAGACTTTGTGTTTTGTTAACATTACAAACAGGCATTATTTCCCCATGTTTTTAAGCAGTGGCATAAAAGTGCAGTGCTTCTCTCACTTCAACTTCGACATCAGTGACAGCCTTTGTAGCCAGAAACTTCTGGGTTTTTTTCTTTTCAAAAGACTTGCTGAGGAGTTGGCTGCCAGTCATCTGACGACTTCAAACTGATGAGAAAAGCTTTCTGCAACCACTTGTACATCAACAAGGCAAAAGAAGCTGAAACAGACTGACTTTGATTTGAGCTATTAGTACCAGACAAACTCACAAATATGGTCATTAGTTCTCTAATTTCACTGGCAAATCTTTCCACAGCACTGGAAGAGCCCCAGAAAACATACCAATGTTTCGTAGAGGGGCGAATTTAAAACCTGGAGTTGAGTGTCTGGCTCCCAGTAAAAAGTAGTTTTGGTTTTGGTGGAGCAAGTGTGGAAATGTAGCTACAGACTTGTCCTTTCAGCACAGGCCAGCTGACAAAGAGGTGCAGGGACTTCAATATTAGCCAGTATTCACCACTCAGAGGACGCTGTCACCAAAGATAGAAAGTTGGACTGGAGTCCTTTGAAAATGAAATGTGCCTCTGTATACTTGGAATTTATATCAATACCCACATTTAAACATTTTGTGTTTAAAAGAAGCACTGAACATTATTTAGCCCCAGGGCCCCAAGCAAATGCCACTTTGGGTTGGGAAATTCTGTGTTTGGGCAAAAGAGGAGTTTTGCAATAATAGATGTAATCCCAGAAGAAGATTTGTGGGCAGAAGGCTGGAGATACAGCTACACAGCCACAAACCCTGGAATTTATTTCAGCATTGCTATCATGCATGCAGAGTGTGCTTGTGCATACATTATACCCAAATTAATACCTGAGCACAGGACTTTTCTGATACAGCGTAACGGATTTATTGCCTCGAGTTAGGGAGGAATATTTGATCCACAAATGAGTAGGTGATATTTTGAGAGGGAATTTTTTTTAAGGAAAATCCACATTTGGTGGGTTGGTTCTTTGTTAGTGGTGTCAATTTGAAAGGTATTCTGATATTAGAAGTTCTGTGGAGGAATATGTTAATGCCATAATCTTCTTATGTTATGTGAGAGATTATATTATTGATCTGATTTTTTTTTCATGTGTCCTTGTAACTTACCGCATGCATTTCAAATGTTCAGTTCTGGAAACTGGCGACCCAAAAGCAACAGAGAGACAGGATAAAGTCACAGAGATGCAGGCAGCCAACAGAGGAGTGCTGTGGACACGTGGCTCTCTCACTCTGCCTCTCTTTATTTTGAAATTCAGTCCTAGATATGGAAAATTTTCAAAGTCTAACATATTTAACTTTGAGCCTCTGCTTTTAGAAGTTGGATGGTTTAATGGATCAGGATCTTTAAGTATAAATAAAACCAAATCAATTGTCATTACCACAGTAGGTTCTCTATTGAAAGAGCATGTTTACTTGTCCTCTGGCTGTCCTTGCACATGGACACCACACACGCACACACACAGACTGTCGTTTCAACTCACTGTCATCATAGGACAGCCTTGGATTTAAGGAGCAGAATCCTTACAGGGACTCTGGTAACATCAGTATGAACATGGTCAAAATCAGCTAAAAATATTTATTTTAAAATGTTAGATTTGCTACATTTTGGGTGTGTTAACCTGTGTATAAGGTCCACAGATAGGAGAGAAGAAACTCTTGGCTTTGGAGAAACTTTTAAGTAACAGCCAGAAGTTCTTTGTGTCAACTTTTTTAAGGAGGTGCCAACTGCCAGAAGTGAGGAACTACATCTGGTTTTTTGTTCAATCTTTCACCAGTGCTTTGAAAGCCCCATTTTAGATCAATTATGTTACAATCCTGCATCAGACAACTCAGTTCCTCCTTCTCTTGTCATTTCCCCAGCTATCACAGGTGTTTGTTTATAGTTGTTTCCTGTGCTAAGTACGGAAATGTCTATCAATTAAAAAGCAATCTATCAAACCTGGCTATCAAGTAAAGTGAAGCTAAGGGTCCCTTTTAATGCAGTGGTCGTGTATCTGGAATAGACGACCACTATCATTTCGGAAGCTGTTGTATGCAGTTGGCACCCTACAGTAAGATAAGAGAACATTTTTTGAACTTGCAAAAAATCGTGCCCTTTAGTCAGAGGCTTCTAATCTTTTCAATTTGCTCTGCCCTGTAGACGACTGAACACACTGAACAAGTGCGCCTCAATGAAACTCGATGTGAACTTCCAAAGAAAAAAGGTAAGGGAACTTCATTCAATATGCTGGCTTTACCCTGGCTTTTGTGATAAGACCACCCCAATTTAGCCTTAAAGTCAGTAATGCTCTTAAAAGTAAGTTAAGTTTATTTGACTTTGAACATGCATGTCACCGTTAGCTGGATGCATGATAATGCGAATTGCTGCATCGTGAAATTAAAAATAGAATAGAAATTGTGACTAAATATTACATGTGTTAAAAGGGCTCACACAGTACTTAAACTCTACATATGTGCAATTAAATTTAGTGGGTGAAAAGACAGTGAAGCTTCATCAGATCGGCTTGTTTGTCAGTGCTGTATGAGTACACAGTGGAAAATCCTGCTCAGAAAAAATGGAAGCTGCTCAGATGAAATTAACAGCTTTTCTTTGTTTCTTGTACTGACTTCTTCCCAGTTAAGAATATGAAAATAAACTCTGTCATCCTTACGAGCTCCTGTGTAACATGGGAATTGTTTGAGCTTAAAGGGTTTCAATGAGGGCTGCAGAAACAGCCTGTTGATTTTGAGAGTGTTGTAACATGTCCAGCATTAATTGTTGAACATTTGATTTTCTGGTCACAAATTCCCCAAAGTCCGTGAGTATTGTACAATGGTAGTTGTCAGCTCTGAGGAATCTTGGTTTCTGTTTTTCCTTCCTAGAGTGTTTGTTTAGTGCTTTTCTAAAACTGCCTTTGAGAGCTGCATTTTTGATGTCTTTGCAAATTCAGTCTCATCATACTCTATTCAGTGTTTGAGGAAACTTCAACAGAGGATGGTTTTAATGCCCAGATATCCTGCTTTGGCACATGCCTGTTTGTTCCTCTGTGTACTGGCCTCTTTAGCTTGTATTTTGTCCGTTCTCTGGAGCTGCAGGGACTTCTCTTCACTGCCTCAGGGGTTTTTCTTGTCTTGAGTTTTATGTTATATTAAAAAGGAAGGATTTTTTTTGTTGTTATGTTTGTTTTCCATTAATTTTTTGCTGCCCGCAATCCCTGTTCTGAGTGGACTGAAGTCCTCAGCTGCTCTCCTTGCAGATAACCATTAATTTGTGATGGAAGAGAGATGGCCCTACTTGGTACTCTTTCAAGGGGACAGAAGCTAGTTGGGTCCATGGCTGCACAAGGCCACAGAGAAGCAGAGCACAGAAAAATGTAGAGAAAGAGGAGTTGGAGGAGATTTTAGCCCACAGATACAGAGCAATTGAAAGTAGAAGAGAATGTGGGTGAGAGAAGAAGAGGAAGGAGAGCCTGCTGACAGGAGGAAATGTAAATGCAAGTGTAAAAGCCAAAAACTGGGTCTGAAATTGATCACTGAACTAAATAAATCTTCTGCTGTAGATACTGCCTTTCCTAGTAGTCTCTATGGTGATCTGAACAATGAAATGCAAAATCAACCTGCTTTGGAGCTTTGGCATAACAGGTATGCACAGGACTAGCACAGCTGCTTGAGGGATTCATCAAAGTATGGCCAAGCAAGATGCCAGGCAAGGTTACTGTGAAAGCCAGCACAGCATGAGCGTTCCCCACTGCCCACTCTCCCACCCAGACCATTCCCACTGTGGGCTGCTGTCTTCCCTGGGCTTCATCGAGATGCAAGCAGAAATCCTCATGTATGTGTTGCAAATATGTCCGTAAGCGATTTGGACAGACAGAGATTAGCCTTTGGATTAACTGCCTTCTGCAGCTGTCGATTTATGAGAATTCCTGCCCCCAGCTGGGAAAATGTGGCAGAATTCCACCGCAAATAAATCCACTATTTGCCTTTTGTTAGCATCACTCTGTATTTCAGGCAAGTACACCCTCAGTCAAAAAGCTGTACTATTTTAAATCAACTGTGACAAATCTGTGAATCAAAACCTCTTTCTCTTTGGCAAATGTTACCAGTCACTCCTCAAGAAACTTGCCCCTTCTCATCTTCCCAAACATAATGGTATTAACTGGACTTCTGAATATGTTCCAAAGCTGTGCACTTGATTTCACCCCAGGTCAGTAGAAATATACAGTCACTGCTCCAAAATGTCTGCTTGTGTCAGATGAATCATTGCTTTCAGACCCTCTCTTGATCCACTGTCCCCATAGCTGGTGACATGTGGGTGGGCTAAGTGCTCTCAAAAAATTTTTTTTGGACAGTTTCATTTGTCAGGGCACTCAGATGTCTGACAAGAACAGTGGGTCATTCAGGATGTTCGTGGCTTCCAGAATTTCTACTGATTCCATCAAAAGAAAAGCACAGTATGTCATAGGAGTCACAGTGCAGCTGAATTTGTAGTGAGTCACCATGGCAGTATTTCAGCATCCAGATATTTCATTTCATATTTGCCTGATTTTGCTTCTGATGAAACACAAGCATGTTTCTTTATCAATTAAAAAAATCCCCAAACTAAACCTTTTTTAAATTGAGCTGCAAATTTTGACACTGAAAAGCCTCTGTATTTTCTAAGTGAATCTTGGGCAGAATGTAATCCTGTCTTTGCTGTGGTTAGAGGCAAAACTTGTTTACTACCAATATCCATTTCTGTTCATCTCTGCTTTGTCAAAAAAAAAACCCCGCAAACAAACCAAACAAAAACAAACCCACAAAACATTTTATTTAAAGTATATTTACCACTGAATTTATTTTTATTTCTGTCTTCTCTCTGTGCTCTCTTCTTGGTGTTTTTTGCAATGTCTCTACCACTTTGGCTACTTTAATTGATTCCAGCTTGTAGAAAATACAGCCTAAATCCTGTCAGTTCATACAGTAATGTCAATGCAGCTAGAGGGATTTGTGTCAGCCAAAAGTCTTCTTTAAGGTCCCTTTGGCATATTGCGATGTAGAACAAATTTTAAAAATATGTTTATCCTATTGGCTGGTGCCACCAATGCTTCAGCAGTGGTATGCTTTGTAGATATAATTACCACTGCTAAATATTTTAAAGTACGTACCCTTGTGGTTTTTAAAATATCCACTTTGTGGCACTACTAAGACCACAATAAACGGATTTTTAAGTTCCTGAGGCTGTGCAGTCCTTTGGTCCACATATACATACAGCAAGCTGTGGAAGTAAAACAAAGGTAGAGCTGTCTGATGTGCCATTTCTTCCCTGCAGAAATGCCTTTTCTAGCCCCTTCTTTCTTAGCCTTTTCTAGCCCCTTCCCTCATACTTCACTAGGTCCTCAATTCTTCTCTCTAACAAGCCACAGAACGAAGATGTCTGTTCATTCCTGTAAACTCACATCAGCTGCAGGAGCACTGCACACCTCGACATTAACAAAAGAAAGAGGGATGCCTAAACCCAAAATTTCACAGCTATATTTTATGTTTTGGACATGATCTAAAACATCTGGCTGACTTGAAGTGATAAACTGGCAAAAGTTTATGGCATCAGTGAGACCTGGCACACTACTGATCCCAATCTCCAGCTTTTGAGGTTTCACATTATTTAAGGTTTTGGGCGCTCTTGTAAAATTTGGTTTACATTTTTCAATTAGACAGGCCAGCAAAGATCTAGTCAGAGATTGGAGATAACTTTACCATCGAAACTTCATATAAAAATACTTCTAATAATAGACTCTTAAAATGAGAATTTTTCCAGTCCCAAAATAGTCTTTCTGGTTTAGCACCTCATTTTAGTCTGACAGCCTGTCATATTTTACTGCCTTCATACTGCTTCCAAGAATGTGAAGAGCTGTTTGGATGTCATGTAGGTGAAGTTAGTTTGTTCTGCTTTAAAACAAAGGTACAAGAATAATGCAGTATAAACCCAATTCAAAGTCAGGGGAAGGGTACTCATTAGCAACTGTGGGCTTCGTGCTGAACATGTACCTTTTTTGAGCAAATAGATGAGAGAAATGTCATAGGGTGAGGTTTTTTATCTAAATTTTCTTCCAAGGCACATGTTCTCTGCATTGCAGAGTAGCTCCTGGAGCTGCCTGAGCATAAGCACAGCTCTGTGTGCCTCAGGCTGAGGGATGAGACCAGGAGGGGCTGTGGGGCTGCTGTGCCTTGGGAGAAGTTGGAGGAAGCCAGAGAGTGGGGCAGGCTGCCGATCATCAAGTTTGGGGTGCCTCTGATGACGAGAGCAGTGGTTGCCACTGCAGGAAAGCTCAGCTCAGCTGCAGATGCTGCCCCATGCCAGGCTGAGCCTGGCTGCTCCTCCTGCCCACACCTCCACAGCTGCCTTCTCTGCCTTCCTTCGCCTGCACTCAGACACACCCTAAGCAGTACTGCCAAATATTATATTTTTACTGTTCTTTCAAGCATCATGGCTATTTATCTGTAGTTATGTTCCTGAAACATAAATCTTGTTAGATGCATCTGGTCTGTGAGGTTTATAGCTATTTATTTTAGTTCTCACTGCAAAACTACATGCAGCACCAGATACTTGCTGTCTTGGATTTTTAAATAGCTCACATTGCTGTAGTACCCAGCTACTTCCCTGCCTTTACAATGTGTATCTTAATACCATCCCTGCAAATCAGGATTCTTTTACTTGGACCTTTCAAAACTTTTTTTTTCCTGTGGGCATCAGCCCTACACAATTCAGTGCACAGGCAATCCATGGAAACCAAGAGGTATCAGTGGGACTCCTAACATGGAGCAGGCTTTTATCCCTTTCTTAAGATGTTTGAAGTCTTTCCAATTAAATGAAAGAGGCTGTTTTGAAAGGACTGATGACCAATCTTTCATAAACTTGATTCAGAGAGACTTTGTTACTTGTCGCTCACCTGGAGCAGCCCAATCACATTAATTCAAATAACAAGTTAAAGCACACAATTTTAACATGTGCCACTTGCTTCTTTTCCAGAGTGAAGATTCAGATGAAGAAGACCTCTGTGCTATCAGTAATAAATGGACTTTCCAAAGAACCAGCAGACGATGGTCTCGGGTGGACGACATTGACGCTTTGCTTCACCGATCTGACAGACATGGCTCTTCTGGGGACATTAAAATGAAAAACACGACAAGCAGTGAGAGCGTCCTTACAGATCTGAGCGAACCTGAGGTCTCATCCATTCACAGCGAGAGCAGTGGGGGCAGTGACAACAGGAGTCAATCTGGCACCACCAGCACTGCCAGGGAGACCTGTGACTGCTCTGGCCATCATGATGTGGAAAGCACCCTGCTGCAGGACTCCACTGCAATAAACACTGCCCTGTCCCCCAAGGACGGCCTGAAGAATGAAAATCCAACACGAGCCAGAACAAAAACCTTTCTAAAACGCATGGAGACACTAAAAGCAAAAGCTGTGCATGGAAAACTAAAAGGCTCAGGAAGAACAGGTCCTTTGGAGATCAGTGGACCGGTTCTCCAGTTTGAGCCGAAATCCTTGAAAGACATGCACTGTGTACAGATAGTCAATGGCGATCTCCAAAATTTGGGACAAGATTCGGTCAAAAGAGGGCTTCCCTTTTCTGCCAAATCCAGCAGTGACAGCAGTCAGTCCGAAAACAGCAGCAGTGGAGTGAGCACACCGTGTTTGAAGGAACGCAAATGCCATGAAGCAAACAAGAGAGGTGGGATGTACCTGGAGGACCTGGATGTTCTGGCAGGAACGGCCTTACGGCAAGTGGTGGACCAAAACCGCAAAAATGAATTTCATTCCCAGGAGAACTTGGTTGTGCACATTCCCAAGGATCACAAACCAGGGACCTTCCCAAAGGCACTTTCTATTGAAAGCCTCTCACCTACAGACAACAGTAATAGTGTAAACTGGAGGACAGGCAGCATCTCTTTGGGAAAGCAGAACTGCTCTACTCCAAAGGAATCTGGACTGATGGCTTGCTGTCCTAAAGAGAGCAGAATTAGTATTTATGACAATGTGCCAGGTTCCCATTTGTATGCTAGTACTGGGGACCTCCTGGACATAGAGAAAGATGTCCTTTTTCCTCAGTTAGATGACATTTTGCAACATGTCAATGGACTTCAGGAGGTGGTAGACGGCTGGTCAAAGAAGGTGTTGCCGGGTCTGCCAGCTGGTGATGTGTCAGTCAGGGGATCCTCATCACTGCCTTTCCAGTCACCTACACAGATCACTCTTGATTTTGAAGGAAACTCCGTGTCTGATGGCCGGACCACCCCGAGCGACATGGACAGAGATGGAACATCCCTGAATGAATCCGAAGCCACTGGTGTTAGAGACAGGAGAGACTCTGGGGTGGGAGCATCGCTCACAAGGCCAAGCAGGCAAGTAGCAAAATTTTGTCTACAAATCCACAGGCTGTGGATTACAATATAATGAAGCAGAGGTTCTCAGCCTGGGAGTCAGAAGGTACAGGGTACAATTATATTGTCCTCATCCTCTATGGAGATGGGGATTTCCCAAGGAAAGGTGGGACTTCTAGGGGACATCCTGCTCTGGAGATTCTTACACGGAATCAATGCAGAATTGGTTTAATAGAGCAAACTAAGGCATTTTTTTATCCCTTGATCCACTGCTTACATGGTAGGACCCTGTATCTGTTGTGGGATGAATTTTCAATTTGTCTTCTAAGTTACGCATCTTTATGCATCGATAGCTTTATGAACATTTTTAATGCACTGGTCTGCTTTAAAAATGTGCCCCTTCATGGTCAAAAAGAACATCCCTACTCTTCCTCAGCCCCTTACGTGGGTAGGATGAAATGATGGTAAATGATTGACTTCTTAATAAAGTGAAAAGTGGAGTTTTGTTAATAGTTTACAGACCTGTTTTAAGTCAGAGAGATGAAGTCCTGTTGAGCCAAGTACCAGTGGTCCTGGGCAAAAGCCTCTGTGCGTCCAAAGTGCTGTATGTAGGGTGCCTTTGTAAGTGCAAAAGCAGGGAGAGTATACCTGGTATTTTCTGATACTGGTATTTCTGATCTCCTGTCAGTCTTGTCACACCCTCACAGAGGACTCTGCCATGCCATGGTTTGCTGCTGCCTGTGTGTGCTCACCACCACCAACACAAAAGTAAAAGTGAACTTGAGGAAACTACTGAGTAAATGAGAAGTGCCAAAGTTCTTAGGATTTGAGCCAGAATTTATATTTAAGTGAAACAAGAAAATGAAATTAGGGTTGTTGTTTTTTTCTGATGAATCCAGTATATAGAGGAAGTGCATTGGAGTAAAAAGATGTGAGTGGTTCAATAGCTTGGTGATTTTAGCTCCAGCTAAGGAGACACAGGGTTTAATCCTTTTTCAAAAAAATCCTTCAGCGTTTAATAACAGAGATATTTGGAGAACCTCATCTCCAAATATCTCAGTGGTCAGATCAGTCCCAAGGGAGGTGAGGGACTAGGCATCAAAAACCAGTTCTGAGTCAGGCAAAGAACATTTGAATCTGAATCTCTCACATCCTGTTGGAAGTGTGTGGGCTAAAGACCACAGCAGGCAGTACTGCTTCCCCGAGTATATGGAGAGGACCCACACCCACTTGTGAATCTAATGTTAAAAAGACAAAACTCGGGCATTTCCAAAATTAAAGAGATTGACTAAATTGATTATTCATCTCCAAGGTACATTTTCTTTCAGTTGACACACCACAAGCCATCACGTATGTGCGTGTTTGTGTACGTTTTGTATATTGCCCAACCCTATCTCACAGTATCCCATCTTTTCTGCCCAACTAAAGCAGTTCTCTGATTTTTCTATCATGTCTTTTGCTAAAGGAGATTGCGGTGGCATAGTTTCCAAATCTCTCATCGCCTGAGCCGCTCCATTGCTTCGCTTCACATCAGCAACCAGTCAGCAGCCCAGCTGAATCTACTGCAAAAATTCTCTCTGCTTCGTCTCACTGCCATCATGGAAAAGTACTCCATGTCAAACAAACACGGCTGGACCTGGTGAGTACCACTGATAACTGCAAAAGACACTTTTTAGAAGAAAATAGTTTCTCCTAATTCTGTTACTCTGATAGTAAGTAAATGCAATTAGAAGGAACCATTGACTTCAAGTGTAGGATTTGAAACTGTCCCTGTTAATCCATTGCTGCCTAGTGGCTTGTTGGCAAAGTCAGAAATAGATCCTGGAAATCTGACTTCATTCCTGTGCTCCAGCAGAGAGACAACCCTGGCATTTCTAACAATGCTACAGTTGCAGAAAAATAAACAGGAGTAGGAGAGAGTGACTAAAAAGTAGGAGAAGTTTACAGTAAGTCCTACCCGGAATTCGTTTTGTGATGCGAAAAGAAACAGCTGCTGCTTCATGTGTTTGATACTGCTTTGTTTGTGCTTTTAAAGAAGGGTTACAGCAGTTATGGGGCATTTCTCTATAAATCAGAGATGCAGGCTTTAGCCTAGGCCTGGACCTGTGTTAGAGGGAGCTTGCAGCCCTGGCAGCTGTGACAGCTACCTGGTCACTCAGGGAGTGAAGGGAAGTGCACATGGATGCAAGTGCTCACAATGTGGCTCCTTCTGTAGCAGGTGGCTACAGAAACCTGCATGTTTTGTGGTACACAAACCCTGGTGGGCCCCACACATTGAGGTACATCAGAAATGGAAATGGGCATAGATAAAAGTATCTGAGAAATAATCAAAAGGATGACAGAATCTCTCCCTAATACACTGATGCACCCAGTCCAGATACAGTATGACTTGATATTTATATTGTGATTTTCATGCTCAAAGCACCTCCCTAAAATCCCACTAAATTCATCTGTGAGCTACATAAGACAATTTTCCCTTTAGAAATGGAAAAATAGATACAATAGATACACGTGAGATTCACCTCACTGACACCAGCCATTATGAAAAGTTAAAAGTGTAATCTATCATAAATCTGATCTGAGAAAGTCAGGTCAGCTGTTTGTGGTCAGAGGAAAAAGACAGGCAACTCCAAAGCAGCCCATTATATCCAAGGCTGAGGGTTTCAGTCACCCTCCACGGATGTCTCTCTCTAGAGTGGGTATAGAGGTAGTCCAGCCTGCTGACTCTTTCTAAATCTCTGTAAGAGAGCTAAAATTCAGTCAGATTAACCCCCATGTCATTGTTTTTTGGTGCAGTTCCCTGTAGCTAGCTGACAACATCTGCACTGAAATGAATCTTACCTTACCCAACTTCAAATAAGCAGACTAGAGTACAGCAAATTCTAGATACTGCTCTTTGTACAAGCTTTTCATCCTGACAAATATTTCTTCCAGTTTTTATAATCAGTCTCTAAGGATTTTTAAGAGAGGGACTGCAAATAGCTGTAAAGTTATGCACTGTACTTCTTTAATAGGTAATTTAAAATGAGTTTTTACTTCTTCCCACACAGATGACAAAACTCTTATTCACATTCAGGTCATATTCATCCTTTTTATTTTAATTCCGTGGTAGTCATGACTCCCAAGAAGGGAATCAGTTGGTTCTTGTTTTCATCACAATTTTTTGAAGAAAGCAAGCTCACCAGCTTCACTTAAGCTACTCAACTAGAATAAATCATATAACACGAGGGAGGAGTCTGACACACAGGGATTTCCCACCATCATTTCTTACTGTAAATTCTTAGTCAATAGAAATACTAAATCATGTAACTGGTGTATAAAGATCATTCAGCATGTTAGAGGATTGAACTTCCTTTTCCTTCAGATACCCCCTCCACTCAGGTTTGTTCTGCCATTCCTGTGAGTCCCTGAAGGATGCTTTAAGCCTTGTTGGCTTCAGCTTGATGACACCTGCATAGTAAAAGGTTTTTGTTATGCTATACCTTAGAGGCCATCCATTTATAGACATTAAGAAATTAATCAATTATTCAAATTGTGAAGTGTCTGTGTATTGTGCATTAAACATTATTTCACCATCTTAATAAAAAAAGGCCCCAGTTACCAATTTCTGTCAGTAGTAAACTGACACTTACTCAGTGTGTATTTGGTTTCATTTTTTGATGCAGCCTGTTCATGTTAATTTTCAGGTCTGTGCCAAAGTTCATGAAGAGGATGAAAGTCCCTGACTACAAGGACAAGAAGGTCTTTGGTGTGCCCCTGATAGTTCATGTCCAGAGAACGGGACAGCCCCTTCCCCAGAGCATACAGCAAGCACTGCGCTACCTACGGAGCAACTGTCTAGACCAGGTAGGAACTTTACTCCACACACTTGTTGTTTTCCTCTGAAAAGCCACTTTAAGCAAGCAACAGTGAGCATTTTTGTGCTAAGTACCAGGATTATTTGCAGATTATTATCTCTCATGTTGGGCCTAGATCTCCTCTGGTGATTTGATAGCTGGTGCCAATACTGAAAGTTTGCCATTTTGAGATTTGTATGCGGCTAATCTGTTGAATTCTTGTAGCTGTAACAGTCCGGCTGATTTGTATACCACAGTTTACTTCAAAGAACATTTTGAGATCTTCATGTATATTGAATGAAACCTGGGAAGAGATCAGGACTCCCCACTTCCACCTGTATTTGTACTGCTTATGCTTGACTGTTGCCCTTGAGGGTTAACTGCATTCACCATTTCACAAGATATGGTACAAAAGGTTTTATTTACTTAGCAAAGACAGAAAAGTCCAAGAATAGAGAGCAAACTCAGCAAAATATTCCAAGTATTCTGTTGACAGAGTCAGATATATCCAGATAGTTAGGTCAGCAGGGGTTCAATGCCAAAGCCATTATGGTACATTGCCTTTTATAGTGTTCTTAGCTACAACAAGCCAGCTGGGACACCCTCATGCTCAAAGTATTTCAGATTTTTTTATTCCCTTTAGCTACAGAGGGACATACTAATCATATTTTTACTGTTCTTCCCCTAAGGATGAGGATGTGTATTTTTATGAGCATAGGACTGGGAGAAACCCCCTGGCTGATCATGTTCAGTCCTCTACTGTTACTGACCTCGTGTCATATGACCTCTTTCATAACTGCCTTTAGATAATTGTAAGTTCAAAAGGAGCAACCAGCTCTTTGCTCTGCAGACTTTGCTGTTTTCCTAGCTCTGAGCACATGAAAAGGGTGGAATTAGTCTGTTCTGAATCTTCACATTTTCTAATCACCATTCTGGTTGCTGTTCAGGTTTTTTGTTGGGTGACAGTCATCTTCCCCAAAACTGAAATCTAAAAATTAAAGGTGTTCCTGTGAATCACAGCCATTTCCCTTTGCAGCCAGTGGGAAAGACACAGGTCCTTCCTATCAGTTCTCTCTGTAAAGGAATCCTGTAGTGGTCAGACCTTGACCTCTAACTCTACAGTGTCAAAAGTGAGGTGAGATAAGTTCTGCCAACCATATGCAGTGCGGGAGCCAAGGGGCGGGATGAACAGCTTGTCAGAAATTTATTAAGAGAGGGTGAAAGGGAAAGATGCATAGAGACAAGTAGAAGTGATATATTCAAGAGCTAACATGCCTGGTTGCCACAGTGCTCATCTGGGGTTGTGTACTGAGCTGGGAAAGCCAGTGTAGGAAGAAAAGTGATGCAGGAAGCCTGGAATTAGTGATGAGATTGGAGGAGGAGACGCCCAAGTAAGAGGAACAGGAGATGTAAGGATAGGGATGGGCTTGTCAGCTAAGAAGCAGAGCAAGAGGAAGAAAGAGGAGAGAGGTAATTAATTGGGGAGAATCTAAAAGGGAGAGTAAAATAGAAAGAAAAAGCTCTTGAGAGATTTGAGGCAATTAAAAGGTGTTGGAAGTCTCAAATATCTACTCCATTTGTGTTTACACACTGGGAAGCATCAGAGTTCTGTGAAGGGCCATTTCAATTCAGCTTTGGTTTCTTCTCAGAGTGAAATTGGGAAAATCCTGAATAAAAAAAAAAGGAGGAGGACATGTACAGATTGGGACCCTTTTAAATACCTTTTCACCAAAAACCTTTCTAGGCAAAAACCTTCCAGTCAGTTCACCTTCTCTGCTTTACAGTTACTCCCTTTGTTCCCATTTAATTCAAAGTCTCCTAATGCCTGGAGAGAGACCTGGGCAGCCTCCAGTCTCCCCCAGCATCTTGCTTATGTGTCTCTTCTGTGCGCTGCAGAAGGTGGGCTAGAGTTCTGAACAGGTGTCAGAGCTTCTACTAGATACACTTGGTAAAGTTGAGGTTGCTCTAAACCATTGTAAGGTCTGTCTCCTGCCACTGAAATCCCTAACCTGGCATGAGAAGCCTCACCACTACTTGCAGGATATGTAATTCAGTTCCAGTTTGTGAGATAGAAACTGCTTTGCCTTTTCCAACTGCATCTTTATCTCTGTCATGCATCATATGGTTGCTTGTAGGGAAGATGATCCACACAGCATGAGGATAGTAAAGAGATTGGGCCAGACTAACCTCTGGGTTTATAGTCCCTTTTTATTTACAGAACAAGTCTGTAATAATGCATAACAGAGGCTAGAACATCTTCTTCTATCAAGTGAAGAACTCTTTTGATTAATTATTAATTTGTTTTCCATTAAGAAAAAAAAAGAGGAAATAGGAGTTTGGATAAATGTCTTTAAACAGAGATCAGGAGTAGCAGAATGATGTGCAGCAGGAGATTGCATGGGTGAGATTTGACATCTGACCTCTCAAATCAGACTTAGCTGGAAGTTTTTAATGGTTCTTTATACCAGCAAGGACACTTTCCATCAAAAGGAGAGAACTGAGCCTCCGCTCTAAAATTTATCCACCATAGGCCAAAACTTTATTTTTGAACAAAATTAGCAAGTGTCCTTCTGCATCTTCAGCACATATTTCTAAGAGGAAAAGGGATTTAAAAAGAAGAAAAAGAGAAAGGGAAAGGGAAAACCAGATGAAAAGAGCTGGATGCTCTTTCTTGTATGCTCCTGTCAGAACAAAGAGCGGAGCTTCACTTGGGATCATAAATACAGAAGACAGGGCACGCTCCAGTCCTCTACTTCCTGTACATAAATTTACGTCTCAAGTGCCACTAAATTTATCAATAGGAAGACCTAGAAGAGCTGTCTCACAGCCAGTCTGGTGTAGTGGTTCAGCTCCATATAAATAAATAAACATACTCCCTCACAGAGCTGTGATTGATGTAATTAATGTCATTAATGTGCGAGTTAACCAAAGTCCTAAATACCCTCCAGGTGAGCATGGGAGCTGTTCTAGAGGGAGGAGGGCCCTGTGTGAACTCTGTGCTGCTTCTTGCTCGGAAGTAAGGGGGAGAAGGCCAGAAGGCTTTATTTCCTTGCCTTTACTGTTTGTTGATGGACTGTGCCATGCAGGAAGCTGCACGGATCACCAGCGAGACAGCAGTCCACCAGTGAGAGGAACATCATTACATAATTCCCAACTGGAAATGTGCCTTTTCCATAGGTCTCTCTCAATATTTCACTTTTTTCCCTGCAAAACTGGAGGGAAATAGTGTTAGCACTTCCCAAATGAAACACTGTAAACTCACTTGGGAATAAACAGTGTGGTTGAGGCCCAGGAATTCAGCCCAGGGGGAATTCCGCTGGCGGAGAAGGACGAGAAAGGGCAGCCCTGCCTTGAAGGCATCATTTGAAGAAGTACCACTTCCTTTCAAACAGAAAGCAAACAGGATAAAAATGTATCTTAGTGACACTGCACAAGTAATTCCTCTGTGGCCCCCACTTTTGAACTGGACTGTTCAGTGGGATTTGGGAGAACTCTTGGAAGCAGAGAGCAGGAAAGGGAAAAAAACAGGTTTCATCTTGATTTTAAAGCTCTACCAGGATGTACTAATCTTTTGCCACAGCATTTATTACTTAGCTAAGCATAATATTTTCTTGTTAGTCTTCAAAATACATACCCAAATAAACATGAGGAGCCAGATTCTCAGCTGGAGTAAATCAACAGTCAGTCACCCAAGCCAAGCAAGCCAGGCTGATTTATATCAGCAGAGCATCTTGCTTAAACTCTTCAGGCAGCAGGGAAACCACAAGGCACTCTGAACCCTCCCTCTACGATGGGACAGAGAGCAGCAGCATTATTAACCCCCACAATCCCACTGTGGGAGCCTGCACTTGCCTGTGAGACTTGTGGGACCATCAATTGCATTTGCACATTTTCCTCCTTCTTGCCTAGAGTAAAATAAGCAACCCAAGCTTTGGTCATGATCAAAGTCCCCGTAATAGATTTATTTGTAAATGTATATAACACACATATATTCTTCAAGTGAAATTTTTCCCTTTTACCCAACTCAACATGGTACGTTTTTAGGTGGGTCTGTTTCGGAAATCTGGAGTGAAATCCCGAATCCAGGCCCTGCGTCAGATGAACGAGAGCTCCCCAGAAAATGTCAGCTATGAAGACCAGTCAGCGTACGATGTGGCTGACATGGTAAAGCAGTTCTTCAGGGACTTGCCAGAACCTCTCCTCACAAGTAAACTAGGAGAGACTTTTCTGCACATCTATCAATGTAAGTTGCTATTTCTACATATTTCTACTGTTATAAACAATTAGAAAATATTATCTATTACGTAGTAATATACCATAAATAATTCCGGCATATTAACGCCAGATAGGATTCTTTCTGCTGGCCTTTGAGATATTAAAAAAACCCCTCTGCCCTCAAAATCTCTCACTAAGAGGTCTTTAGAACCACCTAAAGGTTTCATTGTCAAAGTTAATGGAAAAACAATGTTCAAATATTGAGAAAATTTGAAAATACCAGCTTCACAATCAGAAAGAAGCCAGAAGAACAGGCTGCTGTACATAAAAAGCATGAAGACTCATATTTTTGTCAGATTTCTTTTACCTGTGGGCCCATTTCATGCACTTATATCTCAATATAAGTGAGTCTTCTGGGCATGGAGAAGTGGTACTTGACCATGAGAATATGTGTCTCTGTAGTCCCCTTCCTTGCTGGGACTTTTGATTATTTGTTTTTTCATTATAGTCAATAAAATGTACATGCAAAAAACAAGCTGCCTTCAGGTAGACCATAAGCTCTATGTAAAGAACTCACAAAGGAAGAAACCAGGGGATTTCTTCTTTTCTTTCCAGCATAAGCAATCTTCAGCAAAATCTGAGACTCAGATGCACCAGAATAATGAAAGTCCCTGTGAATCAGGAAATGACTGTGTATCTCTTCTCCAGACCGAGGCAGAAATAAACAGTGAGGACAGCACTGAAAAACCAGAGGAATTAAAGGCTTTTTCCCTCCCAATGTTCATTATGAAGGCCAGTCAGCCAGCACTCTGGCAGATGCAGCCAGCCTAAGCCAAATAATTGGAAGCACTAAAGAGAAGTGTGTCTAGTCTTTTCACTTGCAGACGTTTCAGCTGCTAAAACAATAGAAAGCCATTTTAGAACTCCGTATAATCCCGGTGCTTAAGAATCTCAGATACTTCCGTTGCTTCCCTTTACTGTAAGAATCTGTCTGTGGCACACAGTCACTAATGAATTTACCATCACAGTGTCTGTAGCTGGTAGAGAGTGCTGGGATTCTGCATGTGGGAGACAGCACTGCAAATAAATTTAGTGGGTTTGGCTGTACGCGATGTCTTGGGACATAAGTTAACTGCAAGAGTTGGTGCCTAGGCCTGGACCATCATTTCCCCTTCTTCTTTCCTGCTCACAAGTTGTCTGCCTGCACACACATTAACAAGCTTGTTCAGGAAAGCAACAGGAATTCTGGCTGCTAATAAAATGGCAGTCACGATCATTTCCATGGGGAGGGGGCCAAGGAGAAGATTATCCACTACAAGGACATGTTCTACATGTCCTTGGAAACAAATCACCTTTAAACTATTGCTTGATGAAAACTGGGGATGTCCCATCTTTGCACAGAAAAGACTGCAAGTAAATTACACCCTTGCCAAAGGAAGGGAGACGTGGCAGATGCCACGTTTTAGGTGGGTCGTCAGTATAAGCAGGTCTGTAGCCAGAAGGGCTCCTCTTTTCCAAGAAGTGAGGAAACACTGATACCAGCCAACAAAAAATGTAAAAAGAGACATGGGCTGACTCTGTAATGTCTGCGTGGTACTGGAGTGGGAAGTCTGAAGAACTTCTCTTTACACTGGTCAGAAGGGGAGAAAAGTGAGCCAGGAAAGATGTTCTCAAAATGCACCAGGAGTTTAAAGGATTTCAGAAAGACTTGAGGATGAGTCTCTTTAAACCAAGGTAGGAACAAGAAAAGATGGGCTCTGTAGACACCAGAAAATATTGTTTGGATTAAGAATGAGTAGCAGTGGGGTTTTTTCCATGTGATCAACAACAAATATATTTTTCTGTTTCAGACAGTACTGACAAAACTCCTTTCAGAGAAAGAAAAATGTTGAAAATTGCTGGGATACCAATTGTATTTCATAACGTCTGCAGTTAAACTAATCTGTAGCTGAGAGTTTTTCTTACCCTTCATTCTGTTTAACAAATTGTTAATGTGAAGTTAGGAATAATTTTTTTCTCTCCTAGTGTATTGGCAGGGGATTTCTGATTTTCTGGGACTCCCTGAAGATATTTTTTCATATATCAAAGACCTTCTTCATATATCCAGAATGGCTTGAATTGCTGTAACACATAGGATTTAGGATGAGATGATTAGTGTAGTAGTCTATATAGGATAGCATTGATGAAACTTTCTCCATTTCCCTAAAACTCTCAGTTGCCTAATGTTTACCTGTGACTTGAAGCACTGACGGATCTTCTGCTTCATGTACCAGACCCATTAGAGCAACAATAAAGGGGAGGGAGGGATTACCAGGAGGTGTTGTGGGAAGCAAAGACATATCGCCAGGATTTAGCAAAGGCACCTCTGACTTCTCAGAAAAACCTGGCCTTGCTGCTTTTAGAAACTTTGGAAGTGTTGGGCTGTGTTCATTTTGTCATTCATGTCTGAAAGCTTTTAAAATAAGGTGCTTGTACAAGGCTAGCAGTCAAATCTTAAAAGCTGGCTGTTCCCTCTACTGTAAATCTGCTTTTGTTCTTCTTCCATTTGATTATAGAGAGAGTGTGTAACTCCCAGAGGAGGACTCGAAGGCCAAACTAAGAGAACTTAATGGTAGTTTTAGAAAAGAATCTGTCTGAGGTGCTATTTAAGCATATCCATTACTTCTCTCATTAAACTCTTTTATGGTTTAAGACACAAATGTAAGTGTTCCCAAAGCTTCCCTAAGACATTTTAAACTTCTGTCTTGCCAGGGGACAAGGAAAACCTGAAAAATACCATTTAAAGCTAGGAGTACTGAGTACTATTCTCCCTTTGTAAACTTCAAGTGAAGTCCAGTGTCTTTGTTGGGAGCAGCCCTTCAAATGCCAAACACTGGTGAGGGAAGCTGTGCTTGGTGGAGGAGCAAAACCCAGCTCTCCAGAAGCCAGCTGGCCCTTTCCCCTTGGTCCCCTGTCATCTGCCTCTTCACAAAGCCATCATTAAGGTCAGGAGAGACCTCTAAGGGTCAACCATTAACGCTGCCAGGTCCACCACTGAAACATCCCTAAGCACCACATCTGCGTGGTTTTGAGGGGACTGTGAATGTCTGTGGTAACTTTATCTTTCCGACCCCTTATCTGATCTCACAACTGACCCCCCGAACGTCCCTTGCTCGTTCCCAGACGTCCCCAAGGAGCAGCGGCTGCAGGCGGTGCAGGCTGCCATCATGCTCATGGCCGACGAGAACAGGGAGGTTCTGCAGACTCTGCTCTGCTTCCTCAGCGACGTCACCTCCGTGGAGGAAAATCAGATGACTCCCATGAACATCGCTGTTTGCCTGGCCCCTTCCCTCTTCCATCTCAATATAGTGAAGAAAGAAAGCTCACCGAGGTATGTTTCTTCTCAGCGTTATAAATAGTCACATCCTTAATAGAGAGCGATGCTTTCAGTGGTATGCAGGACAAAATTTTCCAAACCATCTGCTTTCCAGCACACATTAAACAGGGCATGGCTTCAGTGAGAGGGGAAAACCCCTGCTGCAGAGCCAGAAGCACACTTGTTTTCACAAGCCCAGCAGGCATTTCTGGCTGTCTGTTGTGAATATGCAGTGCCTGCTTTCCATGTGGAATTTTCAATGAGGCACTAGTGAGTTTTGCATGGGTAATGTTGACTTATGTGAAGGAAAAGGGCTTGATTTTGCTCTGGTTGAAGTCAAAGATCAACCACATTTTAAAGGATTTTAATATGTAGATTTTCAATGAATGGTTTTTTTCTTTTTCAATTTACTGTCTACATTCTGCCGTTTGGGAAACAGGGTTTATTTCAGGCCACATTAAAATTATAACATGGTGAGTGTAGACTAAACAGACCATAGCCAGGCTAAACATTAGTGGTCCCTCCTGACTCTTTTTCCCTCCCATCTGGTTCGGAATACACTGAGATTCTTGGTCAAGTACATGTATAACCCGTGTCTGAGCAAGTGCTTTAAGCAGGAACAATGTAAACCACTTTACATCATGTCTGTTAGAAATCCAGTTCAAAATGTACAACACGTCATGCAGGATATGTATAACTTTTCCTGCTTTTACTTTTGGTTCAACAATGTTTTAGGTAAACATTTTTCTTTTAAAAATGGCCTAACAGTTTGAGCAGTCTTGGTGATAAATAGAAACTAAAGATAGGGTTTTTTCTCTTTGGTGTTGGGAACATCCTGCTGCTTTTTGCTTTCATATTAAAAAGATTCAGCTCTTTACCTGAGATACTGAATTCAATTACAGAGTAATACAGAAAAAATATGCAACAGGGAAGCCAGATCAGAAGGACCTCAGTGAAAACCTGGCAGCTACTCAGGGCCTTGCTCACATGATAATGGAATGCAACAAACTTTTTGAGGTGAGTGACAGACTCAAACAGCATTATTCATGGCCACATAATGCAGCACCCTTTGAAGTAATTATGTTTATGCTTACATCTTCTGTCTTGTGTTAGCTCAGAGATTGGTGCCTCACTTATTTGTAAACTTGCTTCATCTAACGTTTATTTATCTCATTTCTTTATGGCAGTTCTCTTTTAGTATTCAAAAGATGCAGGGTAATTATTCTATAACAGTTTTCAACTCAAACCACTGGATTAGGAAATTTTAGTCTAATGCAAATCAAAATCTGCTAGTGTAAAATTTTATTACAATGCTTTTAATGCCTCAATTAAAACCTATTAATCTTAAAAATAATTGCTCATACACTTTATTTCTGTGTGTTGTGCAGTAAAGTAAAAATCACATAGAGAGCTGCAGTCATTCCTGCAGCTACTTACAGTGCATGTGGGGGAGAGCAAATGCTGATATCTCCCTTTCCCAGAAGCACAAGGCAATATTTCTGAGGGCTAAGGGAGTAACAGGGGTGTATTGACATCCAGCTGATCAGTCTAACACGGTTCTGCGTGAGTAGTGCTGTTCTGAGCCATGGGCTGTTTCATTAGACTACTTTGATGTTTCATCTTGCATAAAGACAGAAATTGGTATGCATTTTACAGATCATAGGCTCATGCAATTGGATGCTGAATGGTCCATCAGCTTAAGAACACATTGCCTTAAGGAAAAGTTCTCAGCAGGAGATTTTCCCTGTGTGTTTTCCCTCCCTTCTATGGCAGGTCCCACACGAGATGATCACCCAATCCCGAAACTCCTATGTTGATGCAGAAGTGCATTCTCCCACCCTGGATGAGCTTGGGAAACAAGTGGATGAGGAAGGAGGGAACTATCAGATGTACCTGGAAACTCTCATGCAGAATCTCCAGAAAGAAGCAAAAGAGAAATTCAAAGGATGGGTCACATGTTCCAGTGTAGAGAACACAGAACTCGCCTACAAAAAGGTAATTTGGGGAGACATGGAAGAAGCAGCAAAGAAACCAAAGCAAAATGCAGCTCAGCCGTGGGGCACCCTGACGTTGCATGGCAAAACTCACACCCTTCTTTCTGGCAAGGCAGTCTTCTTTATTTTTAAAAAGATTACTAAAAGCAGTTAAAAATGTAATATAATAGTGATTCAAGTATGAGATTCCAAGAAAAGGCACACAAAGTAGGCTGGGGTCTCCAGAATAGATTGAGTAAGTGACACAGCAAACAACACAGCCAGAGAGTGAGTAAAGATGTTAAACAACAGAGAACATTACCTGGGCAAGCTCTTTGACTGGGGGCATGCAAAGTTTCTGACCAGTTCTTGATATTTGCCAGCAGTTTGGAGAGCACAGCTAGAACATAGGTAATTACAGAACTTCTTCAGCCCCCCAATGCTTTATTAAGCAGGCCAACCATATCATCAGTTTTATCCCTGATCCTTTTGTCCTTTTTTCAAGTGGATTTTTGATACTGCAGCTTTTATTAGAGTTTCTGAATTTGTTTCAGGCTCCATCACTTCTTCAGGGAAAGCCAAACCACCGCAGCGAGGCAGAGGGTGCTGCAGGGTCCCTGCAGACAGTGGACTTCAGGGCTGCTGGAAATGCAATAGCAAAGCAGAGGTCTCCAAACCAGCAGCAGCTAGTGAGAGGAGGGGATGGATTACGAGTGGGTGACACTAATTAGGCAGGAGAAGGGCACTGGGAGGACTGTGGGATCTGGATGGTGAGGGGGCAGGAGACAGCATTATCCCAACTTGAGAAAGTGCAACCCCTCTGTCAGGGCAAAGAACCTGCAGTTACTGTGGTTTGTAGCCAGCTTCTGGGAGTGACCTCTCTGGGGGGGACTGTGGGAGACTGGGGACAGAGTAACAGGGCTCAGATGGGAGCAGGATGTGGGAGATGGGAGAGAGGGAATAGAGGCCTGTACAGCCAGTGGTCAAGGACCTGTGAGACTACAGAGGGGATTGGGAGTCTGGGCCTCCAGGGCAGGGGAAATGGGGAGAAAGAATTACAACAACATGAAATAATTTAGGGTGGGAGGTGCGGAAGGTGGGTTTCTGGGGAAACAATCCTGCGTCTGTGGGAGGTACTAGAGGTTTCTGAAGTACTCACACTGGTATATGAGAATGGTAGGGTAGGGAGGGGTTAGAAAAGTAAGGTTTGGAAGATCCAGTGGTTATGGTTAACTTGTTTTCTGCCTGAAATAGGACCCCTAAAACCATGCAGAAAAGCTGTATGTGTGCAATCTAGGATATTCACCTTGTGCATAGCCCAGCACTTTCTGCTCCCCTTACTGCAAGCTGTGGAGGTGTTTCAAGAAACAGGATCTGTGAGCAAGAAGGAGTTAGCAATGAGTCTGTGCTCTTTGAAAGGTGTTTTCCCAATACCTCCCCTGCAGCTATTTTGAGGAGCAAACATCTGTGTACCTGACACAACTGAATCAACATATGTTCTGCTCCCCCAGAATTAACCAGGAGGGTTAATGGACCCTCAGTCCCAGGTAGTGTATAAGATTGCCTAAGGTAGGTTAGGCAGGGTGTCAGTCTCTCATCTTTTTTTATTTCTGCAAACACATATTCATTGTTACACTCAGGATGTTTGGACTTGAAAAAGTGTCTGTCACACCAGAAGTAATGCAGAACCCCACTGGCACTATGGGAACTAGTCCAGATATATTCTGTTGTGAGAGCAGAGTGATGAATCACTTCAAATTTACATCCTGGACTAGTAGAGCAGCAGCAATAGCAGTAATAGTAATGATTGGCAGGGAAATAAGGATGCTCTTATGCAGAAGTCAGACACGCATACTGAGATTTTGTCCTCAGTTATTGTCTGCGGTACTTAGGCATATAAATCATGGGGGTTTGTGTTCTTGGTTACTCCACTCCAGGTTGGCGATGGGAACCCACTAAGGCTTTGGAAAGCCTCAGTTGAAGTTGAAGCCCCCCCATCAGTTGTCCTGAACCGAGTGCTGAGAGAACGTCACCTCTGGGACGAGGACTTCTTGCAGTGGAAGGTGGTCGAGAGCCTGGACAAGCAGACAGAAGTTTACCAGTACGTTTTGAACAGCATGGCTCCTCACCCCGTCCGAGACTTTGTCGTTCTCAGGTAAGCTGAGGGCCTCCCCGGTACCTTTGCCTCCTGCAGCACACAAAGCAAGATCTGGACTTATCTCAGCCTTCACATCTGTGTAATTGCTCTCCAGGAACTCTACTTCTGGGCAGCAGTGTTGAATTCTCAAACTGAATTAGTCATACACCTAGAGCATGCTGACCTTTTCTCTGATGTAATTTGAGCAGCACATACTCCTGAGGCCATAAATATAATTTCTTCCTCAGAACAGATGTCTGATAATAGCTGCTCTTCTCTCTTAGCTTTGTTTGTTTTCAAAACAGTGCAAATAGAACCCAATTGTTTTTTACGCTGCTTTTGCTGTTCTCTGGGGAATGTTTGATGTTTAAGAGCCAAATGTTTAGAAGAGAAGATAGTGGTGCTTTTAAGATAAGGCTGTTATACAGCGTCTGTATAAGTTATTATCTTAAATTTTCAGTTGGAGTCTTTGTAAACGAAGAAATGCTGATCCATAAAAATCCTAGTGTGGAAATGAACAGAAAGAAGCAGTAGATTTGTATTCTCTCTTCCAGGGGATGACTTCTTCCAAATAAATGTATAGCTGTGTATCAATATTCCACATTCAATCCCAGTTCTCCCATTGTCTGCCTGTACAGAACAGTCAAAAAAAACCCCTCTTATGCACCTTCTGCCTTTGAAATCCTGGCCTTTGCTCGCTAGGAGCTATTGTGGAGCTGCTGACATATTTCACTTACAGGGTCAGTCCTACAGTTACTTATTTCAGGATGATTTTGTGCATTCCCGTTTTTGGTCCCTGCTTTCTTTGACTGAAATGATGTGCCAGAGAAATACAAAGCAGTTGTGACAAAGGAAGTAGTCCAGTGAGTCAGAATTGTATTAAAGGGAATGAAGATTGAAAGAAAAAGATGAGCCAAATAAAATACAGTTATGGAAGTACATCCCTTTAATGAACTTTAGTAGTCTCTTAGAGGATGACAACATGCAGATATTGTTGGTATGGGGGAAGAATTATTGGAACTCTTAGGGGAAGATTTTAAAAAATGCTTTCTGTAACCAATACTCCCATTACTCTATTTCCTTTGCCTTCCCACAGTATTCTGGGCTACATTAATTATTTTATAATCAAATATGTATTGTATATTTTATATAATTATATATCTATCATTATTTTATAAATAATCTTCTTCTATAATGTTATTAGCTTGAAGCAGTGATAAGTTTGGCCCTCTGCATGGCACCGAGGAGATCGTCTGCGAGCGGCAGGGAGGTTTTGATGACCATAATTTGGTCCTCTCATTTGCCACTTAGTTCACTATTAGGTTTCATGGTGGTTTATGTTCTTTAAAGACCTGCTGTGCAGTCACATCAGTTAAAGGCAAATCCTGCTATCAAGTTCTTGTTCTTCTCACTAACCCAGGCAGAATGACCCCTGAGGACTGAAATACATATCATAAAAATGAATCCTGTTGGGTTCTTAAGGGCTGAAAACAGCCATCAGGCAGATCTGTCAGATTCTGTTGTTTGTCTCTTTTGACTGATATCATTAAGTCTAGAGCAAGGTTAGCCAGCAATACCACAGTCAATTTGATACCTTACGATTGGTGGGAAGTGAACAGTGGAATTATAATACACCTCTGGGGACATGAATAAATATATTTTAACAGATGGCAATTTTCTCATTCTCAGTTAAACTTTGGGCTGTGAAAGGAGCAGCTTAGTTGTTCCTTTTTTTTTTTCAATGCGACAGTCATAACAAGGGGATTAGGCTCCCTAGGGAAGACTCTGATGGTAAGAGGAGAGGGGAAATGTTTCATATGCCTGGGATATGACACAGCTCTCAGCTGCCCTGCACAGGCATCACTTTTATTGAAGAATCCACAAGTATTTAATGTTCATTAAGTATGACAGCATTTTGGTGAGTTAGGTGCAATGCCTGATTTTACTACTGTAAGGCATTTAAAGAAGTACTGAAACTGGCCTAAATCCATATGACTGGGGACCAGACACATAAGTCGTCTGAATTCTCTGGGATATAGAACTTTCCACTTCACAAATGGCCCAGGTAGTGCTGGGTTGTTACCAAAATGATGTGGGCACATCTAAACACTGTGCAAGCACTCGCAAGAGATGGTTCAGCATTTCTCTTACTGGATCTCGGCTGTGATTTCCTTCTCCCACGTGTTTAATCTGTCAAAATAGCTCATCAATTTTATTAATGCCCAGGCACATTTAAAACCTTCTGGTCAGTATCTTCCTGCAGTGTCTTGAATAACAGCTCAGTTTCATGTAAGAAAAATGCAGAATGTTAAAATTATCTGCTGAAGTCCAAACTTCAACAGTCCTTGAAAGCAGCTTACCTGCTAAAATATGATACTTCCCAAGGAAGCATAATCCCTGTCTCAGACAATCCACAGCAAGATGATGCATGTTGCACAGCACAGTGGGAATTTCTCATTTCTTCCCACAGCATAGGAAAGAGCACAGACTTGTCCTCTGAGATTCAGTGCAGATGAGAAAGATGTGAGACACAAGAATGTGTAGAGAATGCTTACAGAACAACAAGAAGATGTTAAGTATTAAAGTCTAGGTCTCCTGAACTTGGTGGAAAACCTCTCCAGGGTGTAAGAGAGGCTAGAAACTTGGGAGAGGTAAAAAATGGAAGGACGTTTTGTTTTTAATTCACCCTTGAAACATACTCTGTGTAGTAGTGAGGATTTCTGCTGAACTAAACTCCATTTCTTGTTCTGTAAGTCTGCATGGGTGCAATGCACAGTTTCAGCTCTTGCTGGATAGCTTATCCTCACTCCTTCTCCTTTCCAAAACTTGTCTTACTGCAAAAGGCTCTATCATGCCCTAGAATACATAATGGTTATAAAACGCTCCTGTGGAGAAGCAAAACTTCTCCACCTGGAGCCACGTAGATGGGTGCCCATTCCACATCACGGTCAGACTACCAGCTGGGGAACATGGAACTCCTCCAGGGACTCCTAGGACAGTCCATTGGCATTGCAGGCAACAAGGACGGGGAGACAAGCAAACTGTAGCTTTAATTCTGGTTCTTACTCGTGTGCCCAAAAGTTTCATCGCTGAAATGATTCCGTCTTGCCCGTGTTCCTGCAGGACGTGGAGGACGGATTTGCCCAAGGGGATGTGCGTGCTGGTTGCCATCTCTGTGGAGCATGAAGAGGCTCCTCTCATGGGAGCTGTGCGAGCCATCGTGATGGACTCCCAGTACTTGATAGAGCCCTGTGGCTCAGGAAAAGCCAGGCTGACCCACATCTGCAGGATTGACCTGAAGTAAGTATCCTACTGCGCAAAGTAATGTCCATTCAGCAGGACAAAAACCCTCAGGCTCAGGGAGGGGAGGTGTTGGGAACAGAAGGCATGGGTAGGGTAGCTTTGCTGCTTTGGAGTTTTCCTGCAGTCTTTTCTGCACTCAGTGCCTACCACTGTTATGATGTGATCCTAGAAACAGAATCTGCTTATTTGATTACTGCAAGGGAGAACTTCAGAGTACACTTAAAATGACAAGTATTTGGAAGTCTCCACCACCACCGTGGACAGTGGGGAGCGGGAAGCTTTGCAAGCACGTTTCTGTGGGGCATATTTCTTGAGTATTTGAGTTTCTCAATAATTCTCTTTTCATTTCTTCAGAGGACATTCCCCAGAGTGGTACAACAAAGGCTTTGGACATCTGTGTGCAGCAGAAGTTGCCAGGATCAGAAACTCATTTCAACCTCTGATTGCTGAGGGACCAGAAACAAAAATCTGAGGAAGTGTTCCTGGGAGCATGTGAGCGTAAATCAGGGTCTGGCAGGGAACGGGAATACTGAAAGCAAAGGTCTTATTTAAGCTGCAGAAATCTGACCAGACCTGGGTCTGTACAAAGCTGAAAAAGGAATTTTATAGGAAAGTTCTTTTATTCTGGAGACTTCACCTTCCCCCTTCCCCCACATCTACTCTGTATTAATTTTGATTATTGAACTAAACATTTCTTCAGAGAGCTTTTATTACTTTAAAAACAGATTATTGCCATTACTTGTATGTTACATAACTCTGGTATTTAAAGGCTTCTAAGAAGCATATTTTAATTGTAAATAAATAATGTACAGTATGTATATATTTATCTATATTCTATCTATATATATGTATATGTATAAATTAATTATTTTGTATATAACTCAGTGCAAATCACTTGCATCAGTTGGACTTTAAGTGGATCTGTCACTTGTTTCTTAGTGTGTCACTGCTACATAAGCTGTGTTTGCTGTTATCACAGGGCTACCAGGCGTAATTCGTGTGATAACAAATGCCTGTTCTCAAATACGTTTTGTGTTTGTGCGTGCTATGAGAAGGTACCTAGAAATAGATGTAGGAAGAGTTACAGGAACTAAGGAAGAAGGAGGTTACAGTACATTTAGAAATAATGAGGAGGGAATCAGTCTCACCAAATAAAATACATGGAGATGCATCTAAGACAGACACTGTGGAGGCCATTTATGTTCAGCTGCAGAATCGTGACTGTCAGTAGAAGGTTTTGAAAACTTACCTGTTGCCTTAATGAGTGGTGTCTGTCAGTAGAGAACCTCACCGTGTGCAGTGTTCCAGATCTGCTCATCCGTGGACAGCACAAGGTAACACTGTGCGTCCTGAGATGGCTGAAATCAGACTGGTAAGTTATTAAGCTGTAAAGTAATTTTTTTAAGCATTTTGTCTAGGTTCTGAGTGTTTCTGTGTTGTGCTTTCCTTCTCCCATAAAACTGGCTAATCCAAAGCAGGTTTTCCACATCTAGTGAACACAAAGACATGCAGATGAACACCATGCCTTTTAATATTCTTACTATACAAATAATTACACTTTTTTAAGATTTTAAACACATCTTGGAGATTTAAAAGACTAAATAAATGCTATACTTGGAAGGATTGCTTTTATAGTAACAGCAAGCATTTTCATCTTATATTGCACTGATCTGCATGATCTCACCTCTGTAGGCATTGGTGGGAGCAGGATTAGGACTATGAGGAGTAGGAGCCATTTAAGCCTATTATATAATTTCATTTTCAGGGACCTATTATTTTGCTAATGGAAGAATGCTTTAAAAGTAATAATAATAATAATAGTTTGGCGACATTGCCTTTGAGGCAGGGCTCCATTTTCTTTTTAACTAACCTAAGACCAAAATGTTATTACATCTCTGACTCAATAAGAATGTACAAGCCTGTTAATACTGTTCTTCATTAATCACGTTTGTTCACTTGGGCTTTATTTATTGCTGCATAAACCAGCGGAGTCACTCACAGCCAGTGTTTCAGCTCAGTCCTTCCAACAAAATCCAGAAAGATTAGTATGAGGTCGATTAAGCAGGATACATTTCCTACGTGAAGCTACAGCTCTGTGCCCTGATTCAGTAAATGGGGAAGTCTCTTCAAAGCCAGAGCTTTGGCCATGCCCCAGGTGTGGGAGCTGTGCAGTGGCCTGTGTTGGGTGACAGCCACTAGAGCATGACCCCACTGCCATCCTGCACACTCGTGAGGGCTGTGCTGGCAGGGGACAGCCCTGTGATCTGAGGAAGCACACCTGGAGGAGCTCAGGGTGGACAGGGTGACCCAGCGTGACCTACAGTGCTCCAGGGTGTCCTTGTGAAGGAGCAGGACTCCAAAAGAGTCACTGTCGTCTTTGCCCATGAGCTGTGTCACCCATGTTCCATCATGCAAGTCCTAGGATCAGGGATGTTGGCTGCCTGGGAGCTCCTGCCTTGAGTTCATGGCCAACTGTAGTTGCAGTGTGCAACTATCACGAGCTTTAAGTCCCGCAGACAGGGGAGCACTCACGGGGCCCTTAACGTGGCTGTGGTGGGGTCTGGCAGTCACCCACTGGCTGCAGGGCACCACCTCTGCCCAGGCTCAGCCTTCCTGGGAGCAAGCAGTGCCCCCTCAACTGGGAATGCCATTCCAGAAAGCAGCACCTCCGCCCAAATGCTAGCGGCCATGGCAGCAGATTTCATGCCGGCTGTTTTCCAAAACATGAGCAATTAGAGTACTTCTGCTACATTAGCTTACATAAATAAATACAACAGTGCCTCGGCATTAACAGGCACAGAATTTCTAGCCCTGGGAATGGCAGTGTCTGGCAATAAATAATTTCTTAAGGAAAGGAGGGAAAACCTGGACAGTGTTTTTATCCTGTCTGACAAGTCATTGCTCAGCTGGAAGAGGCCCTGTGCCACCTGCCACCCTTAGCAAGGTAGGGTTGTTTTCCTACCCTTGCAGAAGCTCTGACATGTGCTTCTGGCATCTCCAAGCCATGTATTGTTGTAATAAGATTTCTTCAAAATGGACATTATGCCATGTCTACCATTCAGCTACCACAGTATTTTGTATTGTTACATTGATACATTATGATAATTGCATTTTTAAATGTTATACTCATATCAATACCTCATATTTTTACCTCATCTGTTGGTATCAGTCATTAGTTGTAAATAAATAATTGCAGAGTTGAATAAATTTGCATACATTAAAGAAATGTGTTTCTTTGTGCTCTTTTTTCATCCACTGGCTCAATAAATGCTGCATTTAAGCCCTTGCTTTCTTTATTGCAACCTGCTATACACTAAATTGTTCTGGTGTGGGACTTCAATAATGACTGCAGGCTCAAAATCATATTGTTGTCCATTATACTTCATCTGTATGTACACATGAGCTTCACGGCAAAGATTATGTTTTCCAAAGAAGCCATTAAGCCAGGAAAGCTGCCCTAACAGATTCACAGAAAGGACCCACAAGGATCATCGAGTCCAGGCTTGACAAAGGCAAATTCAGGTCCTCAACAATTCAGGCCTCTGACTCCCGCTGAATTCAGCTATGTTTGCATCTATGTTCTTGTCAATAATTTAGGTCTAGGTTCACAGGAGTGGCTGGAGCTGGGAGGGTGAGTGCTGGGTTCACAATGTCAGACATCAGCCATCTCAAATCCATCGAGCCACTGCAAAAGAGTAAAAGGTACAGGGGCATGATGGTGATTTCTGTGGTTTGTCTTACACGTTCTACAGATGGATAAAATGTTCCTTTGGATGGGTGTTGTAGTATAACCCCAGCTGGCAACTAAGTACCACTCTCTATCTCGCCACCTGGAGGGATAGGGAAGAGAATCAGGAAAAGGTTGAGTTGAGATAAGAACAGTTTAATAATTGAAACAAAGCAAAATTATTATTGTTGTTGTTTGTTGTTGTTTAACAATTATTTTTATTATTGCTCTTATTAACAACAACAACAACGAGGGGATAAAAAGAAAGAAATGAAACCCAAGAAACGCAAATGTTGCACAATACAGTTGCTCGCCACCCACTGACCGATGCCCAGCCCGTCCCTGAACAGCACTTGTGCCCCACCAGCCAACTCCCCCACTTTACACACTGGTCATGATGTTCTATGGTATGGAATATCTCTTTGGCCAGTTCAGGTCAGCTGTCCCAGTCATGTTCCCTCCCAGCTTCTTGTGCAGCTCCTCACTGGTAGATTATGGGAAACTGGAAAGTCCTTGACTTAGGGTGAGCACTACTTAGCAACAACCAAAACATCACTGTGTTGCCAACATTATTCCCACACTGAATCCAAAACACAGTATTAAAAAGAAAATTAACTCTATTGCANATTAAAAGAAAATTATTGCAGCTGTAACCAGGTCATGTGCCTGTATCCTTCCAACTCTCTCTTGACTTACTAAAGGATACAGAGTCTCAGAAAACAGGATGCTGAGCAGAGTCAGCTATGAGAGACCATCTAAGAGGGGATAAGCCTTTATGTCCTACCATTCAGAGAAAGTTCTGTATTTAAATTTGGATTGAAACGAAGCACTTTTTTTCCTTTGACATGGCAGACGATTGTCTGCCATGGCAGAGATGGTCAGCTGTGTAAGTCCATTCTTTCTTGCAAAAAACCACAGTATGATACATGCTCTCATTCCCATTTCTCCCTCCCACCCACCTGCAGCAATGTCAGGGCAATGAGGTTGTCTTAACCCCGACAGCACTGATGTTTCAGCTCCTGGTATGCGCAGATTTCATAGTGTTGAATTCTTGGGCACCCATCCTCTCTACACCACCTTGCAGGAGTTACCAGCAGGGCAACGCCTCTGCTTGATGCATTTACACTGCAGATCCTCAGAGGATCTTGGCAGGCCTAAGAAGTGTTGCTCTCCAAAGTGGCTGGTAGTTGTTAGGTGAGAGCACAGGCTGAGCACACTGAGATGACTGTGAGGTGAAAATATTGGAGCAAATATCCAGAAGACTGCTGGAGCCTGCCAATCAGATAGGAGAGGATGAAAACACATACTGCTGCTCCAGCTCAGTTGTGATGTGAAAATCCTGGGGAGTGAACACAGACCTTGCCAGACAGAAAGCAGCATGACCCACTCACAATCCCATGGGAATTTAGCATGATCATGTCATAGCCTCCTTGCCAGATGGGTGTCAGCCACAGCTGCACAAGGGCTTCCTTTGGATGGGTGCTAGACCAGGCAGACTGTTGTTACAATTGCAGTTACACATCGTGGTGTGACAGGACCAGGAATACAAGGCATCAAGCCCCAGGTTCATAACAAGGTAGGTGTTTGGATTTTCCTAAAATGTGTTTTAAATTGTGACCCTCAATATCCTGGGCCACTCAGCAATAGGATGTAGAAAGCCAACAATTCCCCCAGCGCAGCAATGGATGCAGAGCAGAACCCACCCAGCACTGTGCAACTGCAGACTGTCCTGCTCCATTGTGCAAGACTCTGCTCAACAAACACAAGGACGTGTGGAACTCGAGGGCAAATGCAGGCCAGGGCAGTGGGTCTGGGTTAATGAGTAAACGACAGGGAAAATGTCACAACACTGCGGAGAACTATTTGCCTGTCCTACATAGGCTGATGTTGAGGAGGTCTCACACACCCGACATACCCTCCCTAACCCCACAGCAGGTCCCAGACACCAGAGCCTCTACGCCTCTGATGAAGGTCAGCATCTCTTGCAGAAAAAGTAACCTGGACTCTTAGCTCTTTCCACCCCTTCAACTCTGAAACAAGGATCTCTATCCTGATACCTCAGTATTGACTTCCCACAGGTATTTCCCACTGCCCTTTTCCACCGCCTAAGCCCAGTCCTTGAGCCCAGGATGCCCTCTACCCTGCTCAATCCCTGCATACCAGGCTCCAGCCTGCACCTGTTTACCCAGCCCAAGACGCACAGGAGGACACAGCCTCTAGGGCAGGGTGACCATGGCTGGGTGGTCAGTGGTCCCAGCTCCAGCTCCAACAGTGGGAGTCAGGCACTGCCAGCCTGCCAGGGCTTGAGTACAGAATGTCCTGTGTCCCACAACAGGGACAAAGCTCCAGAGTGAGGAGAGATGATTTCTGCTTCTCTTCAGGAAGGCAGGAAGGCCAGAGCACTAAAATAACCATAAGCCTCAGGTGCTCCTTAGTTCCACTGCAGTGACAAGTTTGGGCTTTTGATCCCTTCCCAGCGGTGTGGGTCCCACAAGACAGGGAGGGTAAGGGCAGTGAACTGCTCTCTGCCTTGAGCAGACTTGAACTGCAGTGTGCAGGTCTTTAGCAGCAGTTTTCAAGGGACAGGACAGGCTCCTGGCTGTGCTGGTGCTTCAACAAGAGAAAATCTGGTTCTGCTGCAAGAGCAGTTGTATGAAGCTCTGCTGGCAGCCAGCTACAGGATTACAGCTTATTTCTTAATCAAAATGCTCAATTCTGCAAAAGGCACATGGGAAACACATCCTAAAACTACAGATTCTGCTCTATCTCCTGCTCACAGAAGCCCCAAGACAGACATGGCCACAAACACAGAGCCAGTCCAGCATTTACTGCAGAGAGGATTTGCAACAGCTTGCGATTTATGGGAGCAAATTAGCCACAGGGCCATCTGTCCTTCCCCAGACCACCGGCCTGCTCCTTGCTGGAATGACTGCTTTTCCTTGAGAGGATGCGTATTGAATTACTTACTTCTTTTTTTTTAATTAAATAAACGTGGGAACCACAGGTGGTGGAGTAGAGGACAGTAACCCTCTCAGCAGCAGCATCTGCGGGCCAGCAGTGCCCCACCACGCGTGTGGGACAGATGCTGGCTGAGGGCAGCCTGACCTCCAGATCTACCCCGGGTCTGCCAGCCCATGTGGCCACCCCACTGCTCCCTGCTGACAGCAGCCAGGCTTGCTCTTCATGGCAGTAGGACCTGAAGCACCACAGTTGGTCTGGCTTGACCACAAACAGCAAGTCTTTCTGCTGCCCTTAGACTCTTTCAGTTCAGAGATTTACTGTGGGGGTAGTCAAAATCAGGGAGTTTGTTTCTCAACAAACCCACCCCTGTGCCTCACTGCTGGCCAACCAGCATGAGCAAGGAGCCCACCATGGCCTAAGTGAAGAGCACTCTGGGTTCACTGCTGCTCTGGTATTTTGCCCAGTGCTGTCTGGTGTCCGGTGGGACAGGAACTCAGAACTGGACCTATGAAGATGAAGTGCAGGATTTTAACTCTTTTGCCTGGATTTTTCTTTCCCTGAAGAGTCATGCCCCTTTTCTCCTGGCCCAGGGAGGAGGTATCACACAAGCCCCTTATTCAGGCTCGCAGAATTGGGATCATCCTGTCTGCTGCTTTGCAAAGGAGGCAAAAAAAAATTATTTAGGGAAAACATAGCATGGATGCTCACCTTTGACGACAAGGAACCCACCCATTTCAACACCACGTGTTTTAATTACATACCCTTCCCAAACACTGAACCATCCCCCATCCACAAGCACCGCCTTGGATGGGGTTCACTGCCTGGCCATGCTGATGCCCAGCCTTTTTAAGCTATGGTTGTCCTCGTGTCCTCCACTCCCCAGTCAAGGAGGTGCCAGGACACCTGTAAATTGCTGGGCAGCGACATTCATCGCACTGCCGAAACCACCAGGATGGCGATGGAAAAGTTTGTGGTTATTATCAATACAAATAAAAACAAAGGTTGCAAATGCTAAAAAATTTAAAGGGTATCAGTGGGTTAAGCCGAAACATTACAATATGGCCCCCTTGGCCTCCCAATATGCTTTGCCTCGGGCAACCTTTTCCAGCAATGGCTGGTATTTATCAGCAAAAAGATACAGTTATTGCATTTGCGTTTTTCAAATAATTAAGTAATTTAATCTTTTAAGTGCCTCTGAGATCACTTGCTGTAATTAAAGACAGAAGATGAATGACTGAAGTACAAGAGCATTGGAGGACTTTAAAAATGAACATGTCCTTGACTGCATCTCCTGTGCATTTATGTAACGATGATCCCACATTAATATGACCAAACAGATAAAAGGAGAAAATAATAAGAGCTTGGTTGCATTATTTTTCTTCCCGCCCAATAATAATATATCATCAGCCAGAGGAATGTGCCCATGAATACCAAGCAGGAGCAACCACGTGCTGCCAAGAGCAGGACCCCACCGCCTCCTGCTGTGAGGTGCAAGGAAAAGCAATATCCGCTCATGGATCCCACAGCAATGTGGCAGATAAATGAGTTACAAATGTCTATAAAATTCACAAACTTGCATCAGAAGTGGACTTAAAGCTCAGCAAGTGCTGAGAGAGATGGCTGCAACACTGGCAGTTTCCTTTACGAGCATTTGTTTTCTCAGCTTTTGGAATTAAGACCCATCTAATCCTAGTGGAGAGAGGGAGGCAGAAGGGTTGCTGCTAAGTAAAAACTATCAACAAAAAATCTTTAAGGCCTGTAAACAGCACTTTGCCTTCTAAGTAAGCTATATGCCTTGACATACCTATGTCATACCTTGGTATTTAGCTCCCCGTTTCATAGCCCAAGTGTATATAAATATGTGCCCAAAGCGGGAAGAGGGGGTGATGAGAGAGCTGGAGCTCGCCCTGCTCCATTCTTCACACAGCACTAAGTGCCTGGGCCACACATGTCCCAGACTGGAGGAGCAGCAGCCTTGCACCCCTCAAGGCATCCTCCAGGCTGCCCAGAGAGGCTGCAGCCTGCTGGGAAGCCCGCCTCACCCTCTTGCTCCCCTCCCCTTCCTGGCAGGGCACCCGATGGCCTCCAGCTCAACTGCGCTATTGCCAGACTACAAAACTTTGTCACCTCGTAAAACTTTACAGTGCAGGTAGTTTATACCATTACACCTCTTGAACTGAACACTCAGCCAATTCACGGTTTCCTCTGGCGGGAGGGAAACCAGATTTCTTGGGTCAGGTGTTGCGTTTGTGCGGCCCTGCTGGTTTACAGTGCTGCCGAGGGCCTTTCACAGAGCCCTGAATGCACAAGGCAGCAATGCACCGGCCAGCTCAGTGCCGAGAGCCAAACCACCATTTCAGCCGGGATCTCACCAGGACATGCCATTCGCTCTGCTTTCCTTCCATGCCCCAGCACATGTCCCACTTGGGAGGTGTTGCTCCAGCTTGGACATGCACCCCATAAGGCACAGCCCCAAGGGAAGCTCTGGCTTGGAAGCTCCTGAGAGCCAAATAGGTGGGACTAAGAACTCACTACCGAGGTTCTCTGCTCCCCTGCAAGGACTGAGGCCACAAAAACATCAGGAGGAAGTCCATCATAATCTCAGGTTACAGAAGTGTTAAAACTCATCCTTTCCCACAAAAAAAAACAAACAAAAAAACCCCCAAAAAACCCCAAACACCTAAAGTTTTGTGTGTTACTCTTAGTAAGGAAGAAGCCATTTCCACTAAGAGAAAAGAACTAAAGTAGAAACTAATCCCGCTTGCTGTGAATTTGCAGCATTTAGAAAACATCACTGCTGTCATTCGCACTGCTTTGCTCAGTGCTGGTGACTGATCACCCCTCCTGCACCTCAGACTCCCATGGGTGTCCTGGGACTTTGGCCTGATTTGGATGACCTCATGAGAGCTGGGATCAGATAATGATGCTTCACCATGTTGTGAGTAATTCTTGTGACAGGAAAAAGGCTTTTGACAGTTAAATTCCTCACGTAGGAGGTGTATCATTGAAGGAGGTATATCACTGAGGGAGAAATACGGGAGGTAGGGAGTTCGCAGAGTAGATTAATTTCTTAAAATTTTATGTTTTAACAAAGAATATTCTAAGTCCCACGGCCCATCTCCACAGAAGGGGACTGCTCACTCAGCTCCCAGGATGACGAACTTGCACATCTGCTTGTGCCTGTGGCTTCTCTGCCCTGCTTCATTAGTATTTTCCCTGGCTTCTCTCTGCCTCGCTGCTGCTTTTGCTATTCCTTCAGAAACACAGAAAGCATCACAAAATAATAGCCAGCGAAATGTCAGCACCCACAAGTGTCTTGGCTGCAGGCTGCTGTTATTTCAACTTTTTGATTTCTTAAATATCTTAATTTTTCTCAGAACTGCTTGACAGTGGTGCTTCTGTTCAAGTCACGAAGCAAAGTAAAAGGCTCTGATACACTGGGCCCTGACACTTTCTTCTCACCTCATTATTCCTTTTTTCCAATCTCTTATAAAGGGTGGGCTTAACAAGAAGGGTGGGCTTAACAAGCCCTCACCAGCCATAGCCTTGAGAGGGCTGATGAAGGGTGGTTTGGCAATTCATGAGTGGCACATCAAAGACAGGAAGAGCTTTCCCTTTTCTTTTCCATGCCTCTTTTTCTTGGCTTTGCTTAAGTGAAGAAGGAACGGGATTGAACTTTCCTTGCCAAAGCTAAAGTCTGGCACCTAAAATTGACTTCTTCACCCTGAATATGGGCATTTTCACCTTAGCAGTCTGCAAGCAGAACAAACAGATCAAGTGTTCTAAGTGACTTGAAAGCAACACATACACTGCAAGGAGAAAAGGGCAAGTTGTGTGTTTAAACATGCTGAGACTTGTATGGCCCCTGTCTCATTCACTGGTTTTGTCCCTTTCTGCTCCTACTTCCCTTAATCTTGACATTTACTTTCCTTAGGATGTTTAACAATGATGCCACAAACTGACTGCTTAGTGCAGAACTATGCTGACAGAATCCCTAAAGCCTGGGAGTAACTCTACTGGAATAGAAGAGCTGTCAGATTTACCGCAGTGTTACTACGGAATATGCTATTGCACCAAAGCACTCTTATATTGGTATGGTTACTTTCACAGACTTTCTAAATAGCAACAGTCACTTTAAAACAAAACCAAACTCAAATAACAACACCCCTCCAAACTCCTAGGTCTGTTGGAAAAACATCTGTTTAGCCACAGGCCCCAGCAATCTCCAAAAGTTACAGTTATTTATGTGTCACTGGAAAAACAAACAGCAACACAAACTCCTTGCAGAGTTATCACAATGGCCTCTCCTGAGGTACTCTGTACTTCATGCTGCAGGCAGAGAAACCGGACAGATTAAACAGTAAGATCATGTTACAATTTGTTACATTCAGTATCTTTATTTCACTTCTGAGATTGTTACAAAAACAACAAAACATTCATCCTGTCATTTAGCAAAGACGTCCCTCCCACAGTCACTCTGCACAATCTTTTCAGGAAATAAACCAGAAGCTTTGCACACATGTCACAAAAATATTTTGAACAGATATAATGTTTAATCTGGAGCATTGAGTAAACTGGCAACAACATTTCATCCTATAAACACAGTTAAAAATCAAGAAAGCAGTCTACCTAAGAAACTGCACGTTGAACATGCCGAGCCCTGTTGCTCTTCAGAAAATAAACCACCATCCGCCACGGAGCTGTCTTTGCAGCCTGGATAGGGAGCCCCCTCTGCTCAAAGTCCTTGCTACTGCCTGCATTTCTGCTCTGGGTGCACAGATGGGGTCAGGAGGGCCAGCTCATTGCTCTCATGTGGGCATAAAAGGCAGCAAGTGCCCCACAGCAGGACCAAAGAAGGTGACTGCCACATCAGTTTGCATAAGCACACGGCGGCTCTCCTTGGACAGGTACCCAATCTTTGCCTATTCAAAGGCTTCTTTGGTGTTAGTGAAGAGTGATGTTTTTCAAGACAACTGACAGGAGACTTACACTGTCCCCTGATTACATAAAATAAGGCAGATTCCAGAGGCAAAACCCTACCATTATCTCCATCAGAATAGCCCATCATTGTGCAATTCACTGGCCCAGGCAGCACGGCAGGCAGGATGCTTAGGAGAAGGCTTTAGCAACCACCGTGCTCAGCTCAAGCCAGCTGTGCTCTGCAGTGATATTTAAAAACTCTTCTGAAGGCAGCTACACCAAAGGCTGTGTTAGTTCCATGGGCCATGGCTCCATGAGTGGATACGATCATACAACAAATCCCAATTTACCTAAAAATTAGCTATCCAGCTGGTGCCATCTGCCTGTCGGTGGTTACATATCACCCAGCCTCTATGGGAAGAGCCTGCCGTGTCTCCTCTGTGCTGGGACTGCTGTTTCACACATTGTGCTACACCTGGGCCATTCCACAGCTCGCAGCAGCAGCTGCATGGATGGGAACTGCTCGTGAAGCATCAGGTCAGGCCAGTGCCCATCAGCACTGTGCCCATGGCAACTGTGCTCTTCTGGATCTGCCCTGCCCAGGCCCCCGAGCCCCCTCAAACCCAGGGAGCCATGTGCACCTGGCTCCTCAGAAACACCAGGCCCACATGTTTGACCAAGAGCAAAATACACAACACACATACAAAACACACAAACTGGGCATGACCTGGGTACAGTTTGTGCTGAATGAACGTCACTTCTTGTTACCTACTGCAAAGGCATCTGGCAGCTGGCATAATGTATTGCACGGTGATTCATCGCCGTGCCAGGGAAAAGCGATTCCGCATTTCATACACTCAGGGAGAGCTATTTCTTCATAATCCTCAGTGCACCAGGCACCAACGCATAAATATACAGCAGTTTGAAATGTTCTCTTCTCCAGCAAGTCCTATCAGTCTATAAATAATTTTTATACATATTTGTAATACTTCATCACTTACCCTGAAATGTGCACCTTAATCTCAATACCAAAATATACATAATTGCAGAGAGAGACCATTTAAAAACTGAAAGTGGAGGAAAAATATATTAATCATTATCAGAAGATACTAAATATTTTCTTTCTCTATACATTATTTAAGAAAAAATATCATCTTAAATTACAAATTAAAATCGTATTTCATATGTAAGTTTTAATTTACAGTACAGAATCATAGAGCGTTCAGGTTGAAAGGAACTTCAGGAGGTTATTTAGTCATCTTCTAGTAATCTAGTAGATAAATATCACATTTAATACAGCATAATCAGCTTTAGTAGATAAATAATTCTTGATTAACACAGAGCATATTTCCTTTAAAATGTTCTTTCCAGTGAGTGACATTGTTCACATAACAATAAAAATACAATTACAGCTGAAGGCAATGCAGGCCTAGAGTTAAGAGTGCGGAGAAAAATGACCGTACTGCTTTATACTGAGGACCCTCCGACTGTAGCAATTCACAAGGCAGGCAAAACGACATAGGTTTTTTTCCCATTCTCTCTATTTCTACTAATAAACAATGGTGCTAACATTTTGCTATTTTATCTTATAGAGAGAAAAACAAGAGGCCCTCAGACATTCAGTAATACTTCGGGATGAAATGCTGCCAGGTCCAGTTGCTCAAAGGAAAACCACCAGCCAACCTGTGAGAGGTTTGGCCCAACAGCTCCACAATCTCAGACCCTGTCAGCAATAAAGTGCTGCATTATTACACCAAACTGCCGGCCTTTAAAGTCTCTGCACTCAACACAAATAGCATGCTGAGACCATCCTGCTAAGTTACCACAAGTTTCCAGCAGGTAAGTAGATGGGCAGCAGCAGTGGCAGCTGTGTGCAGCCTGCTGTGAGAAGTGCAAAGCGGGGTGTCCCAGCTGTGCCGTGTCCCAGCTGTGCCGTGTCCCTGGGTACAGGGCAAGAGGGCACAGGATCAGGCACACAGCTTTCTGTCAACTGAGACAGTGAAGACATTCCAGCTCCTGCTCTTTGCCTTTTTTTTTTTCAGAGCAAATCAAAGAGAAGCCCTTTAACCCTTCCCATCTCTCCCCAATAGATGGCATGACCCCTGCAATCCCTGGATATATCCCTGCTTCTTACCCACCCTGAGAAAGACACAGCTCCTTTAGCTGAATTTCCCCAACGGCATCCTGAAGTCAGATGTAGTCTCAGCACTCTTTAACTGATTTACCAAGAGCTCCCAGCAGCACAGATTTATTTTCCCCTGTTCTTCCTCTTGTATCTGCTTTAGGAAAGGGATTATTCTTTCCCCTCACACTGCTTTTTGCAATTATCCTCCATCTTTCTTCTCAGTCATGATCCCTGCTCCAGTCAAGTTCTGGCTCTGGTTAAGAAACATCAGTGTTAAACCCTAATTTGGAAAAGTAAACCCTTTTGTTTCACCCTAGTCTTGGAGAACTGGACATTTAGGCTCTTCCATCACATGGTGTTTGCAAAACCTACTTTCACCTGTCCAGTTCAGCAGGTCAGTTCCCTTTCCCCAAGAAGGGGAAAGCATCTGCTTAACAGAAGTTCCCAGGGAAAGCTGTGAGACAACTCCAACCACAGGAATCAAGGACTGGTCACAAACCAAATGTACTACACCAGGAAAAATTATTTCTGGGAGCCATATGCAGCAATAGCTTCTCAATGTCAATATCCTGCAGTATCAGGCAATGTAAATGCCTTCCTAATGCTGAAGCAATCACAGCATTGTGCATTCTTATTTCAGATTTCCCACGAGGATGCAAGAAAAAGGACAGTAAGTGATGTATTCAAAGGAGAAGCTCTATTTATACCTTCTTTCTACCCTCTTGGAGTAGTAAGTAATGAAGAATATAGTAACAATAAAAGCAACAAATATGAAAGAGATAAAGGCTAATAATGATTTTCTGGTTCGGAAGAAGTGGCATTCAGGACACAAGGCAACCTCTTCTGGACACAGCAACTCAGGAGTTTCAGGACCAGGAAAACCATTATTGTCAATTATTTCTCTGTAATGTTTCAGAGAAGGCTTTGGTTCGTATTGATTTGCAACGTAGCTGTAGAGACCATACTTAGGAGCAGTCTTGTCATTAAAAGAATAGACAAAATATCCTTGAAGGTTAACGTTATCCAAGCTGTAAGCTGCAAAAGAAAACAAAGGGTTGAAGAAATGAATCAATGTCACTTTGCATTCAAGACCAGTACCATATGCCCATATGTAAAGGAGGGGCAGGGGGATGTTAAATCCACATCTGCACTTCTCCTCTCCAAAATTAGGTAAGGTACATATACATCTGTGAGTTGTTTCTCATAAAAAATAATCTCTCAGACACTGCCAGACAGTGTGATCTGTGAGTATTCAGTGATTTATTTCCTTGTGCTTGGTAAACACAGCTGTGAGTGCTCCATAGCATGGAGCCTATCATGAAAAGATGGCTCTCTTTGTTATGTACGAAAGAATACAGGTTTGGGGTTTTCTGCCCCTAGTTTTCTGCAGCCTGTTTCTCTGATTGCTTCTTCTTCCTTACAGGGCATGTCCTGATGGGGACAGTCAAGGAACAGAGGATGTCAGGCTGCACTTCTCACTAGCAAAGGCACAGTGACACCAGAAAGATCACACAGCCACGCTGAGCTTGTGTACTGGGATATCAATACTGCAAGGGGAAAGGTTATGCAAATCACAGCCCTGTCTTGTTATTAACCCAAGTTTCTGATCCAAGATGACCCGTGTTAGTCTTTACTGAGAACATGTCCACAATCCACACTGCTACTGGAAGAGGCCCAGCAGCTGCACTGTTAACCTTGAGCCATCTGTGCCGCTTGACAAAAAAAATCAATCCAAGGTAGTAAACACAAACTGTAATACTTTCTCAAAATCACTGTTTCAACAAATAAAAGCAGTATCTTCTAACAGATGAACACAGAACTGAATTTTCATATGCCTCTGGAAATAATCCCTTCTGAGGCCACATGCAAGACTTCACCACCTCTAACCTACTTTTCACATGTAAAATGAAATAATATTTACCTGCCCTTTTACAGAGCTGCTGCCCAAGATAATTAGTTGTGTTTGTAGACCTGCAGGTGGATTTAATGGTGTTACATAAATAGTTACTCCTGTTCTTTGTTTTCAATTGGCAAAGATGAACTTAAACAGAGTACAAAGCACTTCAAAACAAGGCCTCAGTCCAAAGGGTCCTGTACTGTATTCTGGAATCATTTATCTGCACAAACCTGTTGGCTGCCCTGAACAATGCAGGTGAGCAATATTATATGCACAAACATTTCCACATGCAGTCCCTGAAATCAGCTGGAGGAAGAAGGCAGAATAGGGACTTTAAGGCCAGGTCATACATGTACCAATCCTCTAATTGTTCCTCTACACTGTGACACAGAGGTAAGGACACAAGATTTCTAATTCATCTTAGTTACTGCCCCAGGTCTGGCAAAAAAGAAGTGCAAGTCTCGGAGAAACCTGAATCAGTGATGATGCCAAGGTTATGTAACAACAAGATGGACAAATGTGCAATACCAGAGTGGGAGAAGAAAAAAGTGGAAAAGCTGACAGACCAAATGCTATGGAGGGGTGTGTGGTGGCGTATGGAGGTGTCTAAAGGGGGAGATTAACCTTTAGGAAAAGTATTATGGCTAGTTAGCAGAGACGTATTTATCCATGACAAAGAAGGTGAAAAGGTAGGAAAATAGGTTTGTGTCGGTAAAGGCACAATAAAGGAAACTCTCACACCTGCTAGGGTCAGCAGAAAGAGGGAAAAGGAAGAGCTTTATTTACATTTCTGATACTTTATAGGGTTTTCAATTCCACAAGGGATTGGAGGACATGTCACTTCTTCTCCAATCCCACTGGAGAAAAAGGATGCTCATCCAACTTTCTCTTATCACAAAAGGAAGGAAAAACAGAAAATACGGTTAAATGAACATTGGCCATTGTTTAAATGAAACTGTGTGAAAATTCTCTGACTTCAAGGTTATAACAGAAGGCTTAGCAAAAAACAGGACAACACAGGTTAAGCTGAAAAACACAGGAGCTACTTACAAGCTGGAAAGAAGAGGGAAGAAAGAAGTGACTGGGGGACAGTGGTACCAGAACAGTACAAAGGGCAAAGTTCTGTAAAAAACTGAGGCACGTGTAGGTGTTCTTGCTAATGGGAACTGGGAGAAAAGCCCATATCCACAGACACTTTGAAAAAAGAAGTGCCAAGGAGACAAGGAATACAGAATAAGAATAGTTTGAAATCATAAACCCAAATATAGCCAAAATATTTTTTTAACTATAGATTTATAAAACATGCATCCAGTGCTACAAAACGCTGGCGAATGAACTCTTGGGCACTTATTATTGATGTTCAGTAATTTGCAAAAGAGGTGGAAATTACAGAGGAGGAAGTTAAAGCCAATAGTTAACAAAGTGGACAGGAACTGCCAGCCATCCTTCACTACCTATCAAAAGAGTGGAACAGATTATACAAAGCTTGATAAATAGGAAATTTAGGAGATAATACATGATTAACACCAATCAGCTTAACTTTATGAAAAATAAATCTTGTCAAACTAACTTGACATCTATTTTTCTGAGATAAGCAGATCAATAAAAGTAATGATGTTTGATGTTACATACTTAGAGCTTCAGAAGGCAAATGACTTGGTATTATATGGCATTTGGATCAAGAAAATAGAATGTTATGAGGTCAAGGGAAGCCCATAATAAACAGATTTCAACTGGTCTCAAGTAGAATTAAGAAGTAATAGTCTAGAAATGCAACTGCAGGTAAGTAATTCTCACAGTGGGTGTATTTCTACCATGGTCATGGAGCTCAGCTTTTTAGCACTAAGTCATTTAATGATCTTAAATATATCAGCAACCTGAAATAAATGTAAAATTAATTCTCACAGAGTCTGCAAGTATCACAAACATTAGAGACATAACTTAGCTAGTGTAGCAAGAACAAGCAAGCAGCTGGCATTTGAAATCACCAAATGTGAAGATGTCAAAGAACAAGCAGACCTACTTTCCAAGAGGCTGTTCTGCTTGGAATGGGGGACAGGAATCTGTAACTGAATTTAAAATCTCAGTAAATCACCACAGAATCTGCATAACCAACCTGCTGTCATGGCCAAAAAGGCCAACAGCCTGCTTGCATGTAGAAAAGAGGAGAGTGAGAGGTTATGCTATACCTGCCTAAGTGTGGCTGTGACAGGAACAGCGTGTCCAGGTCTGGTTTTACCCCTCTCAGGAGGAATACTAGCATACAGGGAAAAACTTAGTAACTCAGAGCTTTGAAATGTTTTATAGCAAGGGACACAAAGAGCTTTGTCTGTATTTTCTATCAAAGAGATAAATGAGAGATAGCTTTTCTTCTGTCTGCAAATACCTACACAGGTAAAATACACATGAGAATGTACAACAAAACTGCTTAAAGCTGAAGCTAAAGAAATTAATAGTATAAGTGAGATTTTATACATATATCTATACACACACTGTGAGATGCCAAAGATTCTTCATCAGTAAAAATTATCTCATTTGGGTCTTGTGCTTTTCTGAAAAAACAGCATGACAGGATGACTCAAAATGTCTCCTTTTTGCTTTATAATTTATGAATCTTTGAGACAGAGAAAAAGACTGGTTTGTGTTCTGAATAGCAGGAAACAGTCCAGGAAACAGCATAATGAGGTAGACAGCTGAATTATTATGAAGATCACTGTTGGATAAGATCACTGTTGGATAAGATACAGAGACAGCTGAGGAACAGAACTCATACCCAGCCCTAAGGCACATCAGTGGAGAGAAGCAACAAAGCAAAACAACAGCAGAAGTGCAGTAAGATGAAAATCTGACTAAATACATGTGGAGCTACTCACATAACTTCTATTTAAATTTACTGAATCCATAAAAAAAGTTCTTCTGCTGTCTTATGCAGAATATGAGCAAGGTCAGTCTTCCTGATGTTTAGTAACACCAATCAATCATAAATCAAGGGAAAAATCACCTATTACACTGTAGTAACATCTCAGTTATGGAGTATCCTACAGAGGACATGTCTTTTAAAGCTAAACATACTCTGTCACACAGTGTATACTAATAGCGGGATTTGTGACATATAAACCATCTGTGGTTCCTTACCTTTTAAAGCTTCATTGATGTAATTCTGTATGTAATACACTCTGAGCTTATCGTGCACCATATTCTGGTCATCGTCAATCCCATTAGCCATAACATAAACTGGGACATCACCATACTTTGATTTCACCCACTTGAGCAATTTACGCAGTCCCCAGGGCACTACTGCAACTCTGCTGGGAGAGTGAAGCCATGTGATGTCATTGATCATTTGAACTTCAAGGTAGTGGTCATATTTTACTGCATCTTCTTTCTCTGAGCCCACAAGGGTAGTAGTGTAGTGACTCAAGGCAAAAAAATCGAATGAGCCCTGTATTAACTTCTTTTCATCTTCTGAGAAGTAAGGCAAGTGGAAATTATACAGGTCAACACTGTTTATTCGGTGAAGCCATGCTCTCATCACCTCTGGGTAGTCTCCATTCCCAAAGATGGGCTCTGCAAGCCAGCCAATGTCAAACTCTAAAATCCTGTCAGCAACTTCTTGGTCATTCCTGGAAAAAGGACAAGCTGGTTCTACCCAGTCGGCTTGCAAAGCTATAGATATTTTGCCCTTCTGAGATCTCCTGAACTCTTTGTCATAAAGATGCCATACTTTGGCATGGGCTTTCAACAGGTTGTGCCCTGCTGTGTATGTCAGGTTTTTCACAGACGGTTCATTCATGGTGATCCAAAACTTGACATGATCCCCAAGACTTGTAAAGCAGAATCTGGCATACTCGACAAAAGCCTGAACAGTTTCTGTGTTTTCCCAAGCTCCATATTTGGCAAGAGAAACTGGAAGCTCTTGATTCTCAATCATAGGTTGCCATAAAGCAACAACAGGAGTTATGTTAACTCTGAGAAGTTCACTAGCAAAACACTGATAGTAATGTACAAGTGTGTGGTTGATTAGAGAAAGGTTACCTAGAGGAAGGATTAAAGACCATTTCAGTGAAAAATGGAAGTGTGTGACATGCATTTCTTGCAGAAGAGAGACCTGGAGCCTGACAGCAGCAAAATCAACACAGTGACGCTTGCGCTGTGAGGCGTAAACTCCATCCACTTTAATGAGCTTCTTTGTCTGGTGAACATCCCACACATAAACACTGGAGTCAAGAAACTGGGCAGGTGTCGTGTCTACCTAGGAAGAACAAGAAACACACCAGATTCAAGCTGTTTGTTCTAGGTAGGTGGGAACATCATAACCATCAGGCACAGCCTAGCAGAAGAATATCCTAAGTCAAAACATTACATTCAGCAACTCTGATACTGGCATGTCAGACTCATATGAATGAATGACTTTTCTGTTAACAAGTGATGTCAGGAAAATACCAAATCTATATATCATTTCTACCCTACTTTCCAAACAAGCTTATGCTAATGGTAATCATGTTTATGTCTTCTCTAAGCTGCTCCAGTTTCCAAAAGAAACAAGGGATTGCTCAGGGATAAGGCACGAAGCCTGCAACAGATCTCAAGAGAAGATCTTCAGTGAAGACCACAGTAATTTTTAAAATGTTTTTCTTTCAAGATTAAGAAGGGCCTACAGAGAGATTGCCTGTTGTAAATTACCCAGTACATTCAGTTTCAAGACCACTCCCTGAATGCAGTAAAAGAAATAATGAATACAACATCATTTCTGTGTTCTGTTCCTTTCCTGACTGATGAAAGATGACTAATGCTCTGCACTTGATTTTTACCAAAAAAATTCGGCTGACAAACAACATTTTTCCTTCTTGCTAGAGACATCCATCCTTTTTTACTTAATTCATACTGAAGTCATTTCCAAGTTATTTCAGCAGGCTGTGGATGTCTGAATCAATTTTTTGGGGCCTCCAAGTAAACCCACTATATGTCACTCCAACAAAAAATGCATTTCCCAGAAGGCTTTAGAGTTTCAGATGTCAGAACTGCCTGTATGACACACAGTAACAGAGTAGAAGATGAGCTTCTCAGGGTCGCTCAGAATTATACTTTCACTTTTTAATGAACATCACCAGCAGAATAAGGACTAGAAAATGAAAAACTGAACTACTTAAAATAATGCACAGCGTGAAATTTCCTCATTCATACTTTGTGTAATTCTTCCTAGATCCAAACCACAGGATAGTGGTACCTTGGTCTTTACTTGTCCTTTTCTCTTTCTTTATCTGGCTGGGTATGCTGTTTCCCCCTGAGTTCAGATTCCTTGTCCTGCCCTCTGTTTGAAAAGCAGGTGTCAGCATACAACCAGTGTTCAACTTGTAGCTGAGGCTCTGCAGACTGTATAAAAGAAGCTGCTGAAAATCAGTTGCTATTTTCTCCGGAGAGGTCAGTACTGTGCTTATAGAAGAAAGTAATAAAAAACAGCATGTCAGAGGGAAATTGCTTTTCTGGAGAATTGTCCCTTGTAGATTACTAAAGCATGCATTGCCACTAATACTGTGGGAATGCTGTCAAAACAGTTTTTCCACTGTGATGCATCTACAAATCAAACTACCTAAGCCTTACAGCACAAAATGTTTGAACGGCCTTTTGAAACAAAAATATTCAGCTTTAAAGGTTTTGGGGATGGGAGGGATTTTTTAGCTGTTGTAGGCTGACTGTCCACAACTTTATAGTTGTTATTGATTCCAAAAGCAGCAATCCTATTTCCAATTTTTAATCTATCTGAGAGCTAGGAACATGACTTGAATTTTCTTGGAAATCGGTGCAGTATTTTTCAAGAGAACAAAACCAAATCTTACTTTTGAAGTGAGAAAAAACAAGCTCCTCATACTCTAGCCTGAAGAAAGATTCTGCCTTTGTGGAAAATATAAATTAAAAATTCTGTTCTTGGATCAAGCCTTGGCTTTGAATTTACACCTCTTTACTGTGGTTAGAGAAGCTCTGCGACCCAAAATAGCATCTGAACATTACAGAGCCCAACAGTTCAAGCAATCATAACTAAGGTACAATTTTTATTCATCTTATGAAGTCTTATAATTTGAAAAATTCTCCCAAAGTATCAAATCGGTTGAAATAAAGACTGGAGAGCTGTGAACCAGATCCATAACCTAGCTAGGTTCTATGCAGGGGCACTGCAGGCCCTCATCAGACACAGTACGACATAAAATGAAATAGAAGGCATACAGAAATTTCGTCTAAATCTAATACTGTTCACTTCCTTTTATATAAAATCCCTCTAAGAACAGTACCAGGATATATATGCATAAGATGTAGAAACATGCCACTGAAGTTTTAAGAGTTTTCAGAAAGTTTTCTAAAACATCTATTTTTCAGTTTAGCAGATTTAATTGACTTCCCTTTGAAAAGAACTGACTTCCCATAACGGACCATGTATGTTCAGGGAAGATGAGCATCAGACTCCTTTCCATTTCCATATATTTTTCTAAAATGTTACTTAGAGTTTCTCAATCTGACTGGTTCTCTTTGGCCACACACAGAAAGTCTGGTAAAGAATGAAAGACACAGTGTTTGGCACAAAAGCCTTGTACCCATCTCCTTGCAGCACTGTGGTAATACACACACAGAGTGTGGCAAAGACAGTCTATTCAGCAAATGTCACTGTGAACTTGTGATCTGGCTGGACAGCCTGTCGGCTTTATTATCAGACTCACCTGAATGTAGTTGTCAACAATTCCCCAAGCAAAGCCGCAGGGAAAAATACCTTCTATGGGATGGTTTTCAGGCAAAGGTGGGAAGCCATTTTTTTCTATCACCTTTTCATAGAACAAGACAGAAGATTTGGGCATCAACTTCTTGTCATGGCTTTGAAAATCAACATAGAACAGTCCACGTCGAATGCTGTATCCTCTATGCCACTCAAAGCCATCCAGGAGGGACCAGACTGTGTAGCCAAACACGTTAACTCCATCGTACCGGATAGCTGAGGAAAGAACAAACCCAAACTTATCATGGTGCTCATTTTTCCTCTGTAGATTACACCTTACCAGCAATGCTTGCAGCATTAGTGCGTAAGAACAATGCAATAGGTCAGGTAAGTATCTCAGGGCCTTCCTCAAAGTCTATTCAGGGAACATATTTCAACTTCCCTCAGGGAGCTGCCAGGTTACGGTAGAAGGCAGCAGAGGTATCTGGCTTGGCTTTAAAGAAGTGAGATTTAGAAAGAGGAGCTGTGCAGCAGTGGTTTGAGCAGCGCTGCTCATCGGGCATGCGAAACTCAGCCTCGGAGCAGAGCCTGAGCCACCTGCAGCCACAGAGCCAGTGACTGCCCTGCACTGCCCTCTGCTCTGCCCACACTGCAGCTCACTCCGGGGCAGCCGCTGCTGCAGCACTGCCCTGTGTGCAAACAAAGTTATACTCCTTTTCACATCCTCCTCTCCAAATACACGTTGAGAAAAACCTGACAGCACGTTGGGTGTGCACATGAATTTTTATTACCACAGATTCTAAGTAGAAGTGATAATGCAGAAAGACTCTGTTTATTTGGTAATTCTGTTATATCTTTTCTGGCATAGCATTTTCCAGCTCAAATATTTAAGGGTTTCTAAAAATACACGCATGTTTCAGGTCCAGTGTTTGACTTCTAAAAATCACCACACACTTCAAAGGTTAATGTCAGGATCTACTGGCATCTGTTAGTATTATTGTAAGATTCCAAATGATACTCATTTTTACCAGTACTAAACACCAAGATTCAGCAAAATGTTCCTGGGCAAGGCTCAGCTCCAGGAAAGCACAAAGGAGTGTGCTTATTCTAATTACATAATTAGACCCACCCTAATTCAGCAATGCATTTAAGCACATTCTTAAACATTCTTTTGAACTGGTGTTTGGCTCTGTAGCTAGCAAAGTTTATCTTTATTACTCACCATTTTCTGTCAGCCCAAACTGGATACTGACTGAACATAGTAGTTACCAGCCTAGTTACACTGAAAGCATTATTTCAGGCAAGCAGAATAACAAGATACTAATTTCCAGGCTTTACTAACGCACCTCATTACAATCAGTTATGAGGGACCACATGGATTCTTGATTGTAACCCTGTTTGAATCAATTAAAGGAACAATGTGGTTAAATAAGCAACAAATTTGGCCCAGTCTTTGTCAGAGGTCATGAGAAAATGTCTAAGGAAATGGAATATTTCTCCTCCTAAAGGCACCGTTCTTTTGTGTTTGGCAAATGTCAGTATTTTTCTAACCTCTGCATGCACCCATGATGACATCTGCCATACCAGCAGAGTAAAAGCCAGTACAGGTCCACTGTGTGAACCAGTCTCAGTGAGAATCTCTTTGAACAGCATCTCACCCTTCTGTAAGGCATCACACAGCACTCCCACACTTCCTGAGCACCTTGTAAAAATCCTCCTCAAATCCTTTTTCAAAAGTGTATTAACTTTTAAGTGTCACCTAGGAAAGAAGCAACTCAAAAAATGTTTGGAAGTTCCAAGAAGTCTGGAAGTCTCAAACACAGTGCCCCACACGGATTGCATATTACTGGGAAACCACAACAAAAATCAATGTGTTGGGGTTTTTTTCCTTTCTTTCTGCGTATGTCTCTTTTTTTCTTTATGTCTGCTGGTGACCAAACGGGGCTGACTGAAACCTAGACTGTCCTTGCTTTTGAAACTGAGTGGCCTCATCCATACTTACACTGCAAGTGACTCCTGACCTGTGCAATCCCCAACAGCACGCCTAGAAGTGGGATACTGCACAGACCAGAACTCTGCCAGAACTGGGTTAAAAATTAAACAGCAGTTCAGCTCATGCTCTGTTTGGCTCAATAGTATAGAAGTTGTGCAAGGAAACATGGCAGACCCTTAAGTATCAAATTCAGATCTTTAAAACCCTCTGCTCAGCTGCTCTCCCACCCCAGTGCCTGAAGGGGAGGTGTGTGAAGCCCTCAGCCCACGCTTCCATCTGGAAGGTGCCCAAGATCTCTATTTTGCCTCTGGACATACCTGAGAATAGCTTGGTACTACCTGTCATGGGGCTGGCTGTTCTTTTTCTGCTTAAGACTCTGAATTCAGACCTGGTAACTCTCCGGACAGTGACCTGACCTCCACTAGTCAACATGACCCAGAGGAGACTGGACACCCTCCCAGGCAACATGCTTTGCTTTACCAAGCACAGTGTATTTGTTTGTTGCACCAGAGACAGAGAAGGGAAGCGAATACAACCCCAGAGTAAGTGGTGAGATACCCACACATGGGAGAACACATCTCCAACCAATTACCAGCTCTAATTAATATTTAACAACTTTATATTACAGCTCTATTTACTCTAATCAACCCTAAATGGTGCCTGGGAAAAAAAATAGAAAAAAGGAAAAAAAAAAAAAAAGAAATACCAAAAATAGCAAACAAGGTTGTGAACCCCAAATAGATATCCTTTCCCAAAGGCAAATTAAAAAATAAATTTAGAAAAATGTACAGAGCTTGTCTACAGCATGCAGTGTCAGAATGGACATCTAGATCAAGTGAAATCAGGAGCAGAGTTGTAAGCAAATCTCCCTCATCATGCTTCAGTTCACATCACACAGTGGACTCAGGATGCAAGCCGTGGGTTCCTTTGGGGTGAAATGAATCCAAAAATGGGCTTCAGGAATACACACAGTGTGGATATCCGGCCCTCAACACCAATTCTTTTTTTATTCTACAGGTTTGCTCCAGCTGGGCTGCACTTACTTTTTAATGTAGATGCAGAAATAAATAGTTCTGTCTGAACCAGTGCATACACACAAGCAGGCACAGATACTGGCCAGATCTAGCAAGCAGCAAAATCAGAGTCATGCGGCCCCATGTCTAAATTAATTATCCTTGCTTCTCAGTGCTACAGCTCCAGTGTCGTTTTACTGTCCCTTCACCACTGGAGTGAATCTCATGGTAAATACCTCAAAAATCTTCCTATTACAGTGCTTTATTGCACTGGATAGACATCTCTACATCTCTCAGAGAGAAAGCTTGTGCCTTTGTCTTTGGTTTTTAATGCTGTCCAACAACTCTGCTCAAAGCCAGCATGATGCCTTTTGTGGGTCTTTCTCAACTAAATTCCCCAAGGTATTGCATAGACAACTTTGGTATTTAGACCGGATTTTGCAAATTCTAACAGCAGATTTGGTTGCAATACTTTCCATTTTATTGATACCAAAGTCCCTTCTGCAGATCCAGTCTGTCTCCGATTTCTTTGTTCTTTTTTTTTCTATAAAACTTTAAGCCAAGTGCTAGTATCTTATGACAAGCCTGTCATACTGTTGCTGCTGTTATTATTATTTGAGTGATACAATAAGAGGAAAGACACTTTGTAAATTGAGATTGCTTCCAGCCAGCTGTGATTAAAAGACAGATCCATGTATATATTTCCAGCAATTTAAAATCTAAGCAGAAATAGGGACAACTGGACTATGACCCCTTCATGAAGATGAGCTCTTCATCTGACTTTATGCAAACTAGTGATACTGTACTTGCAACGGTTAGTTACTGTTTTGCTTCCATCTTTCATTTTTGATCCACTGGCTCAGGTATTTATTCACCTTTTAATTTATTTGCAATAATTAGGTTTCTGGGATAGCAGATGAAACCAGTCTGGGAGTCCTCTGCATCCTCATTACTGCTGAGAATAAAATGAAAGCAATTTTTACTCATTCACCATATGAAAATGGCAATGTAACATAACGTCTATCTCATCTGAACTAATAGCTACAGTAATATCCTTTAAAACAAGAACAGTAAACTGTAGACAAGTAAATCACTCAATAAATTTTAAATTAAGAAATTAAACGATAATGAAAGTGGAATCGGGAACCCAAACAACTTACTGGCGACTACTAGGATTGAAAAAATGTTTTGCCAAAAGGAAATGGGAAAACAGAAAATAAGTCTTATCTAAGGTTGTGTATTTTTCTTACTGTTTTGAAAAAAATAATAGGTTAACAAATTAAATTATTTTTATTATATAAATTCAACCATTCAATTCTTCTTTAACTGATGTAAATTCAAATTACTGTGATTGATGCCCACAGCTGTACAAATGTAAAATTTGTGCAAGGGCAAGATGCATAATGAAAAGGTTCCAATTTTTCATTTTAAAATGTACTATTTCAGACTTACGGGTTTTTTCAGAAAAATTCCTAATGCATAGTATTTACCTACCCATATATATGTTTTTATGTTTTGTACATATGCATTCAGACAAGGAAAGCAACTATTAATATATAACACAGTAAATTCTCCTAAATCCACTGAGAATATAGTTTACATGTCTTGCACTTCCTCTCACCAAAGACAGTAGGAATTTTCTACTGACTTCAAGACAGCAGCACCAAGCTCACCAAATGCTATCTGCAGATATGAAAGTTCTTCAAGAAAAGAACAAACCCAGGAAAGAGATTTGAAGTCTCATTTCACAAGTGCCAAGATGAATGCTAAAGACTAAAATCAGTTTTCAGTCTGGTGCTTTAACACATCTCTGAAGGCTACATTGCATTATGATCTTTTCAAGCATGTATTAATACAAAGTAAGTCCTACCTTTTAAAGTTTCCATAATGAACTTTTTGAGATAGTAAATATATTTGGCATCATCTCTCTTGGTGGTACCAGAAACGAACCAGCTGTTCTCCACAATGAATATCTGGGGGTTGTTATATTCACTGTTTATCCAGTAAAGGAGCTGCCTCAGGCTTATTGATTCCAACTGCTGGAATTTCATGTGGGAGTCCAAAAGCTGGAAACTCAGGGTAGCTCCAAAAGAAAGAGCAAAAAAGTCTGCTGTTCCCTTGATATACTTCTTCTCAGCCTCACTGAATTCAGGCAACAGAGATGAGAGATTGGTCCTCATGCTCTCTGGGTAGTCACCATCAATAAATACGGGCTTAGCAAACCAGCCAAGCACGAAATCAAGGGATTTTTGGCATTCTTTTATGTTCTTTTCAGTCATATGTTTGGGTTTTATCCAGTGGGAGCTAAGGGCAATGGACACTTTTCCTCTTTGAGCTGGACGGAAATGGTCATTGTAGAGATGCCAGACCATAGCATGGGCCTGTTGAAAAGAAAGACTGTAATTAATGAACCCAAAAATTCATTTTAAGTAACTCAATTATTCTCAAGTACTGGGGCTCAGTCTTACTCATTCATCAATAGTTTACAATACCTAAATTAACTTTTAATACCCTATTAATACTATGTATCAACTAGAAACTCCAAGTTGGTTGGAGAAAAGAGCATCTCAGTTTTCCATGAGATACTATTTCAGGCACTGAACACACTTATGGCTTTATTAACTTCTATTATTGAGTTCATACATAGTGCCAGTATTTACAAAAATAAAAATGCATTTAACCAAACATGTTTCAAAATAGTTTTTCGTTTTAGGAACATCACTTTATCTGCAGATTCACAGATCTATAAAGAAGAATTTTAGGAATTGCCTGGATCTCTGAAACAATACAAAGCAAAGAAACACCCTTGAACTTCAGAACACGCAATATAGAAATATAGAACTAGTAATCTGGATTTTAAAAAGTCTGGTGAAGAACTATTTACCACAAGTCCTGAAATACTATTCAGTAATTTGATTTAATTTATTAAAATTTACTATTCGCTAGCATCAGACTTTAAGCACTTGTCTTGGTTTAATTTTGTCTGTAACTGTAAGAACATATTTTGTACCAAATTTCTTTCCTGAGATCTTACAGTCAGTTATAACAGTCTCTTGATGTTCCCTTTGAAAGCTAAATAGATTAAGTTCCTGACGCCTTGCATTATCCTCAGGCTCTACCTTCAAGCTCTTTACCCGCTCTCACGGCTCTCCTCTGATTCTCTGCCAATTTGTCATCATCTGTCTTAAACTGCAGAAGCAGAATTGGACATAACATGCCAGCGGCAGTCTTGCCAGCAGTAAAACCAGAGACAATTTACCACACTATTCCTGCTTATGTGGCCATAGAACTACACTGTGAGCATATGCACATCTAAACTACCTTATCTCCAGAGCCCTTTACCATCTAAAGGATATCTTTTCTTTGAACCTAGCTTATCAAAGGGTTTTGACTGCTCTGTGAATCAATATCCCATCTTTTATAATCTACATATTAGTAGAAATTGTCATTGTTTTTTTTCCTAGGTCATTGATAAAAAGGTAAAAATATGAGATTTGACAACACAAAGATGGGAGAGTGGCCAATACAACAGAGTTCTGTGCAGCCCTCCAGAAGGACCTCGAGAGGTTGGAGAGATGCGCAGACAAGAACTGTCTGAAGTTCCAGGAAGGCAGAAGCAGGGTCCTGCACCTGTCCTGTGTCCCAGGACAGGCTGGGGGCCAATCTACTGGAAAGCAGCTCTGCAGAGAAGAACCTAGAGGTCCTGGTGGACAACAAGCTGTCCCTGAGCCAGCAGTGCCCTTGTAGCCAAGAAGGCCACTGGTGTCCTGGGGTGGATTAAGATGGAAGAGCAGTGCCAGCAGGTCGAGAGAGGTGATCCTGTCCCTCTCTGGAGTGCTGTGTCCAGTTCTGGGCTCCTCAGGTCAAGAGAGACGTGGAGTTCCTGGGGCAAGTCCAGCAGAGGGGAATGAGGATGACTGGGGGACTGGATTATCTCTCTTACGAGGAAAGGCTGAGGGAGCTGGGCCTGTTCAGCCCCGATAAGAAATGACTGAGAGGGCACCTCATCAACGTCTGTCAGTATCTAAAGGAGAACGCCAAGAGGATGGATCCAGGCTCTGCTCAGCAGTGCCAAGCAATAGGACAAGAGACAACAGGCAGAAACTGACGCACAGGAAGTTCCACCTGAATATAAGAACTTTTTTACTGAACAGCTCACCAACCACTGGAAGAGGCTGCCCAGAGTTGCGGAGTTTCCCTCACTGGAGATATTCAAGAACCACCTGGATGCAATTCTGTGCAATGTGATCCAGCATGACTCTGCCTGAGCAGGGAGGCTGGACCAGATGAACCACTGTGGTCCTTTCCAGCCTAACCCATCCTGTGATTCTGTAATTCTGAGATCTACTCATTAGAATAAAACCTACCTAATAACTCTACTAACAGTTTACATTTGCATTTTGAGACTCATCACTCAGTATTTGTTCATTTGTACTGTGATGACATGAACCTCCACTCTCGCCATACAGAGTAGCCAATCCTATGAATATATATCAAAATGTCACATGCATTTTTAGCCCTCCCTGCAATAAAAATCATATAGAAAGCCTCATAATTCCACTCCATGCAGCTGGCATGTTGGCAAAATTTATCATTAATTTATTGATAGCTGCTGTTCAGAGTTTCACTTTCATACACTCTTACCATTTAAGCTTTGAAGTACAATCACTTCCAGTTGCCAGCATTACTAGGAATATAATTTTTTACACCAACATTGTTAATTACCCAGGAAAATAGAAAATTCTACCATTTTACTGCCCTAGCAGAATTTTAATTATCATTGCTGGGAGAAAAACCATTGGAAGTAAAGGACAACTAAAGGCAAGACCAATAATCAAGGCTCAGTTCAGCAGCCCCCATACAGAAACCTGCTGCCTTTGAGTCATCATGGGGTATATAAAACATCTGCACAGATCTGACACAGGCCCTACAGGAGACTAGACCAACACCCTTTCAGAGTGGTCACCAAAACCCAAAGAGAACAATCTTTGGAACTGTGTATCACAGTCCACACCTATGTGCATTTATCTGAATCAAGCTCTCAGTCGCAGACTTCCGTGTAGATGCTCTCATTTGTAATACATCAATAGTTCCAATAAACATGATGCAGCCTGACCACCTGTCTGTATTAATACAATGGGTTTTGATGCTTGTGAGAAACTATAGTAATGACTTCAAAATCTCATGCCAAAAATGAGAGCTGACCTAAGTACAGATTTCATTTTACATCACACTGAAGCTCTGTTACACTCAGGAAAGAACAAAAGACCTTATGCATCAGGACCAACACCCAACACTTAAAATATGATTTTTAAAATGCCACTGGGAACAAATTTGTTATCACTTGCAATTCAAATTTGCACACCTGTATTTTCCCTTACAAAAGGGCCGTATATTTTTCCTCTGTTGGAAGTGACTCATTTCCAGTTTACTATCTCAAATGTTAAGATACCACCATGCACACTCTCAAACACGTAATTTCATCTTTGTCATCTTCATTTGCAAGTACGGTGCCCACCCAGAGAATACCTTGAGGACTGTGGTCCCCAGAACTCTTGGCCCTCCCTGTTTCCTATCAGTGGAGAGAGATATTCCATTTCAGTAGCTTTGGATCTACCATGAAGAAAGGAGAAAGAGAATTCTACAGATTATCCCTCTACATGCATAAAGAGGTGCTGTTTATTCCCTCACTGCAGTGAAAAAAGATGAAGTGTAGCAATGTGGAATTAGCTCACTCAACTTTACTTTCTAAGTAAATCACCTGGTCTGCTTCTACAGAAAATGAGAAGACTGTTGTCTAAGATATGAAGTGTGAGTCACTCTTTGGGAGTCCATCTCGCTCCACTGATGAAAGACAAAACCTGTTACTCAGTTTAGACAAGACATATTCTATAGGCAGGTGAAAACTGGCAAGAAGAAGCCCACTTAAATGTCTGCCCTCTGGAGTGTGCATGAAGTGGAATTATATTATTTCAATTTTAAAAATGCTAAATGTAGAAAACAGTGAATTAGAGTCCCCAGGCTCTGTGGATGTAGATTAATGAAGCAGTCAAAACTGCAAGAAATAAAGCTGGAAAAAGCCAGTGACAAAGCAGAGAGCCTATATGGAAATTTGAAACAGAATTCATTTGCTTAAAATTAGGTGGTTAATACAGTTTTAGAGACTTCAGAGCATTCCAGCCCAAATTCCAGCCACTTTCAGAAAACTGTGAGTCTCCCAATAAACCCTAAATCCCATCTCTTAGCTCCACAGAGACACACAGGATACTACAAAACACATCAAATGATAATTTGCACTTATAGTTATCTTCAGGTAAATGAATCCTACTTCTAGGGTGGGACTCCTTTTGAACTGAAGACACCTTATATTCCCGTGTCCACATGTGAGCCCAAGCTGCCACTACAGGCAATGGAGATCTCTGACTCCACCAGCTGCCTTAACACAGGCAACTAGTTGCCACTCCAGAATAATAAAGACTCAGGTCACATCTGCCATCTCCATGCAAGAGACCTGAATAGCCTGGGAAGGCTAAAACACATTTCCAACGCAGAAAAAAAACCCCTGCAATGTTATAGCATGGGCTAGGTCCTACCAAAGTGCTGCAGCAACAGCAGAAGTAATTCAACACAGGCACACAAGCTTCATAATCTGACAAAGTCCTACTGTGTCAGAGATTGTCCTCTGGTCAGGTTCTGGGCCCCTCACGGCAGGACAGACCTGTATAGTCCAAGAATCACTAGGTGAAGACAACGTAGTAATACAAAGACATTTGTTTGCCTGACTACTCCTCTAAATTCCATGATCATTAAGATCTTCCTGAGTCTGCCACCGGTATGGATCATTCTGCAAGATCTCAGTATTTACATCTATCATGATGCATAACCTCCATAAGAGCAAATCAAGAATTTTAATTGGGAACATCACAATTCCATAATTTGTGTTCACGCCTCCAGAACAAGTTTTCTCAATTTTAAGTTCTGTGTCTTCTGAACCAGTAATAATACCATTCACTTCACAAACAAACTGCACTAATACCTTGCTCTCCACGCTCAAATGAATTATCCTGTTGTAACTCTATTTGCATGTTAATGAAACTGAATTGGAAAGTGTTACTGTACTCAGCACCGGTGAGGTGACACTTCAAATCCTGTGTCCAGTTCTGGGCCCCTCACTACAAGAAGGACAGTGAGGTGCTGGAGCATGTCCAGAGAAGGGCAACAGAGCTCATGGAAGGTCTGGAACACAAGTCTCATGAGGAGCTGCTGAGGAAGCTGTTTAGCCTAGAGAAACTGAGGCACAGGGAGGACCTTATTATTCACTACAACCACCTGAAAGGAGGGAATAGCCAGGTGGGGGTCAGTCTCTTCCCCCATGTAACAAGTGACAGGACAAGAGGAAAGTTGCACCAGGGGAGGTTTAGATGGGACAGTGGGAAAAATTTCATCACTGACGGGTTGTCAAGCCCTCGCACAGGCTGCCCAGAAGATGATTTTTTCCAAGCTAAATGATTCTATGATTTAGCAATACAAAGAGAAGCGTTAACTGAAAAAGGTGTACAGAGAGGTTTTGATTAGCAGAAACTGGGCTGATGTACCTCCAACAAAAACATCATTATTCAGTTCTACATTAAAAGTCCTTTTGAAATGGAAATAAATATTTGAATGACATGGGAAAATCTAGTATGTATTAGTCACAATATGCCTTGTACTGGGAAGGGGAAAATGCGTTTTTTCACTCGTATCATCAAAAATAAGTATTTTAATCAAAAACTGCAACAAAAGCATGACACATTTCATGTAAGTTTCACCTTTAGATCCTAAGTTGGTTTTACCCACACAGTCTTTGGGCAAACATTCTCTTTCACAATCAAGCTATATTCTTAATACTGTGTAACAGATACAGGTATGTAGAAATTGCTTAAGGTTTTCCCCATATTTCAAAACTAGTAAAGTAACATCATATATAAAGCACAGGATTTTTCTAGATGTTAGTTATGTAGTAACTTTGTTTTTCCCCAATAATTCCTTCTCAAATACGTAGTGTTCTATTTTGTACTTTTACAGTCTGTTAGCCAACATTACCGCAATGATCAATTCAATTATTTTCGTATTTTTGACCAATCTCAACAACCTTGCAATAGAATTAGGCTTACAAATGGTACACAGAACATCAAGTGAACATTTTTCAGTCTACAACCACACAACGTAAAACTTCCTAGAATTACAGCTCTAAGTATTGATCACACATCTGAACTACATTCTTTGTTCCACTAGTCACTGTTTTTCACAGTGTGATGGTCACTGGAACATTCTGATGCCTCATGACATGAATGAATTTATGGCAGCCACACATTAGGCACAAAGCAGTATCATTCCTATTTTAAGAACTGGGAACAGAAATATTACAACATCCACAGAAAAAGCAAAATCAAACCAGATACCTCAAGGTGTAGACCAGTGTATTAACTCCAAATTTTGTGCTTCTGTTTAAAGTGGTACTCACCTCTAAAGAAAAAGTACCCAAGAAAGCATTAAGTATTTGTCTGAAGGCATAGTGGCTAAATAGAACACCATTTTTCCTCACCAAAAGCAAAATAGAGCTTTGCTAGCATGACAATAAAAGGGAGAAGGCAGCCTGAAAGCACGAAGCTAAGCCATGAGCATCAGGATGCACTGCAGGTACCCCAAAAATATTAGCAGAAGGGGAAAAAAAACAAACCTGAAAGTTAAGAAAGCAAGTAAGAGTTATTTTTACATTTTGCTATTGAATTTTAGAGCAGATGAACATCTTGGAAGGCTTTTATTTTCACACTCTGTATGCACAGACATAATGAACATTATCAGAGATAGAGATGCAGCAGGGAGACATTGTGATGGAAGGAAACAAAAACCCCTTGATCTCATTGTGTCAGGTGGCTGCCACAGGAAACCTCTCCTTTTAAGTACAGAAAGCTGAGATGTTATGGCACAAGCCCCGAGTTAAACCTCTCAGGCTCACCTTGCTTTGAAAGGCCACCCATTGGGCCGGCACCCCGTGGTGCGGCAGCCAGAGAGAAGGCAGCTGGACTGCACAGTGCACTCTGCAAACCCCACCGGCACCATCAGAGGCTGTGCAAACACAGGACACACCCTTTGGCACCGACTCATCTCACCCCATTTTTGCCATCACCTGCGTTTCTCATGCAGGCAGGGACACCTCTGGGCCACAATTCACTCAAGCCATTTTCAATGCCCAAACGAGAGCATGAGGTGAAAAAGTGCCTGTTCCCCTCCACTTACCACACAGACAGGCTGGCACAACCACTGGAGTCAATATCCTGTCCAAATAAACTAAAGCACCAAGAGACAAGTGGGCTGGGAAAGCAGTTTCAAGTCTCCTGAGACGCAAACAGTCTCTGAAAATATAAAGGTCATCTGGAAAAGAATTAAGCAGCATTTGATTTTGAGAAGCAATGGGAGACAAGATAAAAATAGCTTTATTTCTGACAACAAGTGCTTCTGAGACACTTGATGTGTTTAATCATTTTTCGTTACCTCTGACAGAAAAGATTAATTACGGAACTGCACCAAAATAGTTCAAGGAATGTTGTGACCCATGTGAATATTAAAGATATGAGAGATTCTTAAACAGAGTACAAAAAGAAGATAAAAGTACAGAGCAGTACTCTTGAGTGATTTAGAGACAATCTTGCAGTACTGGAGTGAACTAAAATAGTCACTGATAAAAGACTTGAAATCTGGGACACAATGCTCAGGCAACATTTAGGGGAAGACCAAGATAAAATCATTGCCATCAAAATTGTTTTGGGCGTGCTGGAGCTACGTAAACATACAAAAGCTCCAGTACTGCAAATGACCTCCAAAGTCCTCTACCAAGGCATGAACCTCTTGGAAGACAGGCCAGGCTCCAATTATCACGTACTCAAGTACGCAAAATATAGATACAAGGGCAAACACATGAAGAATTTAATTGTAATACAGAAAAGCAAGTACACAGAAGTGCACAAGCTGTAGTAAACAGCACAAACCAAGACAAGACCACTTTGCAAGAGCTGGTATTCGTCAGACACATGAACAAGGAGGATGAAAAAAGCACCACGACTTCGGAGAAACTCGTAAGGGGAATGATGATAACAGTTATGGCAACTGAATACACCATTAGCCAGGAAAACAAACGGAATACTAGTGGATTTTAAGCCACATTCTGGTTGGAAAGAATGATGCTAGAATCAGCAATGAGCAAAAATGTTAAGCATATAAAACTCTCGTAAAATTCACATAAAACTGATATACCAAAAAATTACATAGAATATATAAAAGTGATAGAGCAATGCCTAGCCAGAGCACTGAGAGTACATGAATGCTAAAAACTGAAACTCCCAATATTTGTAATAGTAATGTCAACAAGAAGGCATCCATTAAGACTCCAAAGCTTTGGTTTCATGAAGATTTATACAAACTGGATGGAGAGAGCAAAAACCAGCAGAGGAGGAAGCAGAGGACTGCCCACAGAAGCCCTCAAACTACAGAACATAGCTTTGGAAGTCAAAAGCCCCAGGATTCACGATTCTCCTTGTGCTAAGGCAGAAGCCAAATGAGAAGACTGTTGCCCACCAAAGCAATTGTGAGGAGGACAACCAAAGCAGCACACATAATCTTTAGTACTAGACATCAGCCTTAAAAAAAAGAAAATACTTTCGGTTAAACGCAGAATCAAAATAGCTAAATAAACATATAAAAGGCAAACATGTCCAATACCTTAAAGTGTAAAAATTCTGGAAGAGATGCCTAATGTCAAGCATGTTTCTATGTTTGATGCATCACCCGGTTTTCTGGTAGATACAGGGAAGCCAAATATTCATCCTTACATATTCAGCCCCTCAACATACCTCTCTACATTTGCTAAGCCAGGTGTTTCACAGGGACAAATAATGTATTTCTGATAGTTTAGTGGAAGTACATGAAGAAAATTGCTTTGAAAAGTCTGAGTGGTTAGCAGAAGCTAAACAAGCAAGATAGTGTGTCAGAAAGAAGAATTTTCTTAGCAAGAGATAGAGGCAAACACAAATAAGACTGAAGTCCATCATCAACATATGTAACCAACAGATAAGAAAGTGACAAAAGATTTCAGCTTGCTGGACCTAATCTAACTAGCTAAACCAAAAACTCAGCTTGGAAAGACACTGAAGAAAGCCTACAGTTTGGCAGGAAAATCATAGAATACAGAACCCAGGTTACTCATTACCACCATCCCTGCATTTAAGAACCCAGAATAGATGCTCTGGTGTTAATAATTAACCCTGAATCTTATCCTGGGCACACCAGTAGATTAAAAATAAATTGACCAAACTGGTCCTGTAGAGGTATTGGATTATTTTGAGTGCACCTTAATGCTCCCAGAAGACAGGCAGAAAGAAATCACTGTCATGCCATTATTACAAGAACATCAAATGATACTGGATTTGGAAAATCTGTATTTGTGAAGCTGGGAAAGGCTGACAGGCTGGCAGTCACAAATTATTCCTGAGGTATATGAATGTGCTGCCCTAAAAGCTCCAAAAAGTTCAACTACATATGAATGGGTAGAGGCTTTCCCCAATTAGAGTCTCAAAATAAATTAGGCTGCAGGAGTATTCATGGGAAAGTGTTTGAGTCCAAACCATCAACCACAGAAGCAGTAAAAATATCCCTTAACCACAGAAAAAAGCTTACTGGAGTAACAAATAATTGTAAGAAGATGACGTATTTCTGATGCTCCAATCTGGCCCATCGTAAAAGCAGACAGCAGGATTTACTGGGTAATGGTTGGATTTTGAGCAATTACTTCTGTTATACCATAACCCACACCTGTTGTAGCAAAAAATGCCAGAGCCTGGCAGAACAGATTTAACATATGCTGTCTTTGTGATTTTGTTATGAGGGCAAGGCTGGGAAGAATTTCCCCCTACATTTGCAGGGCAGCAATACCATTTTAAAAGTACCTACTGCCCCAGGATTTCACTGTGCTCTAGCTTTATGCAATATTCTTATCAACCAAACATGGAAAAATATATCAGAGGCTGATCAAATCCACGTAATTTCATGAACAGATAATGCATTAACCTAGAGTCAGATTCAAACACCACTGAAAGAGTGAATTATACAAATATAAACCATAACTTCGGGAGCACACTTCTAAGTGAACTGATGAACAGGTCAAGTGGTACATGAAAGAGAAAAATATATAATAGACTAATCACCTTAGAAAGATGAATGAGAAAAATTAATAAGAAGCTCCTTGCTCTACAAGTTCACATAAGCTGCAATCTTTTGCAAGTTTTATTCTTCCCCAGAATTCTGTATCAGTGTTTGCAATATAAGTAAGCCTTTAACCAAGTTTTTTAAGAAGGTGCAGGAATGGATGCGGAGATCAGGACAAAACCTGCATGGACACTTCAGTTGCACTTTGTAACCCCCTCCAGAAGCAGTAGAGGTTATGTTACTGCAAAACCAAAGGAAGTCAGTCAGTTCACTGTACGAAAAGGAGCACATGGTGCTCCTGGGAGACTTAACACGGTGACTCAGAAATTACAGAGTGGGTGAAAGGTGCAATTACCAAGTTCAGAATATTTAAGTGTATGAACAGTGGGCTCAGCAAAAGAGTCAACTACAAGAATAGCTGGTCTCCAGAGCGTATCATGGGGATCTCATCCAATTTATTCACAAGAAAAGACACTTCAAAGAGGCCAGAACAAGAGAAAGGTAGCTCCTCTGGGAGAAGACATTAGGCAACTACTACAGAATTATTTAATGAGTATTACAATAAATGTTTCCAGAAGGTAAACTAGATCCTCTCCCTTTTCAGCACCCAAAGATGTCAGCTCCATGGCTGCAAATATAAAGTGGAGGACCCTTTCTCAATCTCACAACAAAATAGTACTGTAGTGCCCAGGCACACCAAATGGCTTCAGAAGGTATTTCCATATAAATGTGCTGGTGGATAGCTTTTCCTATTCTGAGCTCCTCTGTGAGAAAAAAAACAACCATTGGACATCAACAGTAAAGGAACTGCAAGAGTCTCCATCAGTGGAGGGTACCGACGAATAATATGAAGGCATTTGGCTCAACATAGCTGCCATAGGAATTACAAATTTCATCATTATATATGGAACCAATGTATTAGGACAGAGCTCTGCGCATAATATAGACAAACAAAAACCAGAATGAAGGAGACTTGCTTGAGGCACGTGCTGCAAAATTCTTTTTAAACCAAACATTTGGATTGTACATGCCCAAATCTAGTTCAGCCACCTACATGATAACCTGTGTTTACTCTGCTGTAAGCTTGGCCACTAATTTTAGCCATTCTGAGATTAGAACTTTGCATAAATGACAACAGATTATGGAATAAAATGGAATCTCCCATTCAGCCCTCTAGATGGATGCAAAAAGCAGCACATCAGGATAAGCAATATAAAATGAAGGTACCAGCTTTCGATTTTCAGACAACTGTTTAGATTACAATTTGACTAGACGTGAATATGCAATTCTTCCTTCTTTCTTTAGTCACTCTGCAACTGTTTATGTCAGACACAGCTGTGTTTCCATGCATACTCAATAAAAAGTAACCACTATAGGCTTATCTCATTGTGTGTAACCTGCCTGAAATGTTCCGGCTTTGGGTACATGTAATAGAAATGACTGAAGTGTGTGATTTCAATTATACAGCTTTACAAGGAATGCTCAATTGCAAAACTCACTGAAACTGTACAGTAAATTAACTTTAATCCAGTAACTTTTGGAGTAGCTTTTGTGTCAACTCAGATCCCAGAGAGAACCTGCCTAACCACCTGCTGCTACAAAAGGGTGCGGGTCACCTTCAGATCTTTGTCAAACTTGTGAACCAGTGCAAATGTCATGGGAATTCCACAACACAATGGCAGCAGGTATCTGTCCTCCAGCCACTGAATCCCACCCCTATGAAGCAGAAAGCAGCTCCTGATCCTGACACATAGCATCAGTCGTCAGAAGGGTTAATGTCCTTGTGTGACCTAAGATTCAGTTGCTTAAACAGAGTCATCCAGTACCATTTGGGATGTTCTGGACTATCAAGACATTGTGCAACCCACGACCTCTGGAAAACCTGTGTCATATGGACTGGCAACTGGAGGCAAGACAGGATACTCTAGGCTTCTCAAATGGTACATGCTTATTATGTGTGCCACTTCTTTAGCCATAAAAGCTTCTTAAGAGGTAGCTTTGTGATTGCATCAAGTTCTGATTGTGAGAAGGACATACACTCCCAAACAATATGTAAGAATGAATCAAAATTCTGAAAAGATTCAGGAAAAACAAGAGGATCTAATTAAGACTTTTTCACTCCAGAAGATCTACACCAGCACCAATCCCTGAAAGGCTGACAAGGTGAATCACAGGACTGTGCAGATGGACAAGTCAAGCAGAACTGAATGACTCGTAACTAGTGGTGTGGTGCCTCAGTGGTCCCTCTGTCTTTGCACCAGCACAGTGAACCACAGGGCTAACTGCCAAGTTTTAATTAATGCAATGGTTATTACTAGCTGTAATTCTTCCTTAATGTTGTTGCTTCCACTAAGCTAGGCTATGAAAGGAAGATCTGGGAAACCGTAGAAGGAATTCAAGCTGGTTACTCAGCAAACTCACATCTCGTCAGTGGAGATACAGTCACTGGAGGAGGCAGACTTCAGTCAGACATACTTATTTTGAGGAATCGCTACACTCCTTGGCAGCCACCAAGAAGATAAAGAGCAGCTGTTCAAATCAAAACTCAGAAGAGGAAAGAGAAATTCCAGTGCAGGGGAAGATGGGGGGGGAATGATTCATTGGGGGAAGTGAAACTCTTGGGGTACCACATTTTTAAACAGCAACAACATGTGTCAAGAGATGGAAGACAAAATGGGGCATCCAGTTTTAGACTGGAAACAAACTTTGAATCTTTGCATTTCTTCAGGGGCAAGGATGATTTATGTGTATTTATCCAGTTTTTTCTACAAGCTTTTGACTACACTGCAGTCACAGATTAAACTGGATTCAATTTATACCTCCTTTGATTTAGGAAATACATTTAGAACCCCATCCAAAGCATGCTGAAACCATGAAAATACACTCTTGAGGTATGAATAAGTCCCTTTATGTCTGTTTCTAAATGCATGTTTAATGGTAGATATAAAATTGCTTTACTGCAGAGATGAGTGTTAACTCAAAAGTGTACACATAAAAGTTTTCCTGCTTTACTCTTGTAGCTGGCAAACAGAATAAGAACCATTTCTAATAAAAGCTGGACTGTTGTAGAACAGATAACTGCAACAAACTAAAAGTATTTAAAATTAAATAGCTAATTCTTACTTTATAAACAAAATCTTCCTATTGTTGATTAGCTGTAGAAATTAAGCTGTTTTGCCTGTTTGTATACAAAGAATCTAACTTGCCTGGCTAACATAATAGTTTAAATGTTGTTGATAAGAAGCTGAATGTTAATAATTGATATAAAAATACCAGCTTCAGTTGTTTCCTTTTTCAAAGAATATCCCGTATTTTTATATGAAGCAATATAGGATAGGGGGGTTTACTACATCCATGTACTGCAATCTCAGGCTCTGTAATGAAGAAAAAAAAATCACATTGAAACAGCTAAAGCTGCTTTTATCCAGTCCTTGGAGAAAAAAAAAATGGAAAACAGTGAAAGAAAAGGAGGTGTGTTGTTAGGGTGATTGTTTAGTCTAAGCTATACAGAAAAGGGTGTGTGCTGGGTAATATTCACAATCGAAAATGCTAAATAGCTACTCTTCTTTCAGCTCTCACCACCACAGTACTAGACACTTTCTAACCAGAATTAACATCACATTAGCAGACTGAGGCGTTCATAAATATTGTGTCAACTCGACAAATTTTAAACATATGTAGCACAGTTAAGTTTAGACTTTACTCTAGTAGCACAATGAGCATTCCTGGAGGCCTAGCATGTGATTTGTTTTAAAGTGCAACTTAACATGTTTCACTGCTCTCTGACAGTGCACTGTTCACATCATCTTTTGGAGATAAAGCAGTTGTCTCTCTTTGATATTGGGCTTTCTTTACATAAGAAACCAAAAAAATATTATTTTCCCTTTGGCTAACACTGCCACTGTTAAAAAAAAAATACTGAGTTGAAGGAACTGGCACAAGGAAAAACCGACAAATTTTATCTTTTGTCTACTATATCAAAGTGCAATACTAAACTTCAAACTGCTCTAGAACAAAGTATAAAGCTAGTGACGACAAGACATTTGTATACATGAATGAGAATCATCACTGGACTATGAACATAAAAATTAAATGCATGTACATCTACCTATTTTCTTTCCTACTGATTTCAGATAGGACTAAATACTTTTTCACTCCCCAGCTATTTTAAATATAGATACAAAAATATAAGGACACATTAAAACCTTAACTCAGAGCTTCAGGTACACTTTTTAAGCATTTTGTCTAAGGTTGGCTTTTATTTCTGTATAACCATGCCCTTGGAAATTCTGCCACTATACTGCAGTATGCAAATATACTATATCAAAATAGAATAATATTGTCAATTAAGTAAAGAGCACATATTTTGGGAGAAATCCCAGTTTTAACATCAAACTGTACTAGAACAACAGAAATGCAAGTTCATATATATCCTGTAGCAGCATCATTCATCCCCCTTTGTCCAGCTATAGAAATGCCAGAAAGTAGCACAGCTCTGCTTCACCGTTTCCATGAGGGCAGTATCAGCAGTTGTCAGGAGGCCATTCACAATGTGGTAATTAGGTCAGTATCTAACTGTGAGACAGATGCCTGTCATTTAAATATTGCCTGTTTTAAAGGAAGGCATTTCAAAGGAAAGAATTTGTAGAGATGCCTTGTTTCTAAGTAAACTGACCAAAGAGTTATGCAGGTAGACCAAAAACTTCAAACAGATGTCCATGAAGACATCCACCAAAACACTCTGAGAGCCACAGAGGTTTTTGTAAGCAAGGTGTTTGTTACAGCCCCACTTCCAGACAACAGACGGAACAGAGACATCTCAGGCTTAAATGCAGAAGGACAGGAAAAGAAATAAATCCAGCGCCTCAATTTTTTTTAAATACTCGCTTTAATTTTTAGATCAGTCCAAGCTCATGTAAACAACCAGATGACTTACAGATATTCCTTGTTAGATGGACAAGGAGCCTAAAGTGTAGCACTAATATAATATGTAGCTGGTGAATTTCCAGACACAGGACCTACATTTGCTTTAGCAAACAGTAAAGCTAAGGACCCAATATCTACAGTAACCCATAGACCAGAAGGTAACAGGCAGCTAGATTACACCAGGTGTGCTACTGTAGAGTAACTTCCAGGTTAACTTTATCCAAAACCAATCCAAACTATTTCAGGCTATGAACCATAGTACAGAAATTTTCAATTTTTATCAAAATCAAACAGGAAAATAATCTTCGACTTGGAGACAATCCCATATGGTGCAGTGAGAGCTGGCCAGCCATTTTATCCTAGAAAGGTTTTCAGTAGCCACAGCCATGGCAACACAGCCTTCAACAAGTATGTAGTACAAAGGATATTGAAAAAATGGGTCTAAGGCTGGATACATTAAATTAGGCATTAAATCAGGATGACGCTTTAGATGTTAAGAAGCTCAGAGATTATACAGTTTATGTGGAGTCATGGTTCAATCAATGATGCTAGAGAAAGCAGAGCTGGGCGCAATGCAGTAATTAACTACTTGCCCAAACACTAATGAAAAGCAAATTGGTGGCCTGAATGAGGGTATGAAGGGCTTGAAAAGCCAGGTGTTTTTTTGCTGAGTCGAAGGGAGGAAGAAAGGCAGGAGGGGAGTAACTTGAGGAGACTGCATGACATTAACTGGACTTTCCACTGGAAGCTCTTTTATACATGAATGCTCTTAGAGAAGAGCTAAGATATTCTACAGGAGACACATACACAAGTTCTTACTGCCATACTGGGAGGAAAACAAATCTCTGTAGAAATAAGCACCTGGAAAAAAAGCAAGGCTCCATCTATAGCAGTTAAAACCTACTTTCCTCATACTACTGAGATGGAAGAAAGCAGAGATGTTGGAATGAAATACTAAAGAAACATCAGGGATTTTATGTATGTACTTTGAAACATAAAATAATTCAAGAGTATTACGATATGATTTATAGTGAAGTATATTAGATATGTTAGGTGTTTACTATCAAATGAGCCAATGGACATATTTGGTATGCTTTAGACATATATATATATATAAAGGTTATTGCTACTCTGAGAGTACTGCCTCCACAAGCCCTCCTTTCAGGGATAACCCTGTGCTGCAGGAGAAAAGCAGGAATGAAAGTAGAGGCCTTTCACAAGCCTGATCTACTGCAGACCAGGAGTTAGTCCTGTTAATTGTCAATCTTCCTAAGTTCCTACAAGATGGTATTTTCATTGTGGACCCAGCAATGGATGTCACACAAAAGTATGAAACATTCTGAGTAAAACACTGCAAATGCTTGGTTAAATGATACAGTAAAGAGGACACAGTGATATTACCATGTTAGAAAAATATGGACTTGAAGGGAATTTTAACAGAAATACAAAAAATATCTTACTGAAAAAGGAAGTCTAAATATTACTATATTTATGGTCCGCTGTCCACTACCTGACAGGGATTAGAAAAACTATTAAAATAAAATTAGGAAGAGCAAATATATGGGCAAATATATGACACAATCCTATATATAACCTGATACAGATTCACTTTAACATAGGGTAGGTATTTTGTTCATACTACTGTCTCTGGAAGATGACTGCAGAATCACACTCCATAAATGGTTTTCTTTTTCCCCGGACTTTCAGGTTAAATTTATTCATGCCCAGTCCAAACACTTTTGTTCTTACACTAAAACTTTCCCTGCACTTAGTTATTTTCCTTCACTTGTTTTTACTACTGATCTCTTTATAGATAAGAAGTATATCCTCTCCTAGTGTTCTTGCTAAGGTAAATAAGCCATGTTCTGGTAAGGTAATTCCTCATCTCTGCTGGAAAAATCACCTGATACAGACTAGAAACAAATGTGTCTTTGTCACAGTTGGATTATATTCACATCTGATGGTCACGCTGTGATCAGCAAGTTCTCATCTTACAGAAAAAAATTCTGAGTCTTTCTGTTCCATCTGTTTATTATTTTGATTATCCTTTGCACTGGCATGGTTTCCTCAAGTTTAGCTCATGCTTTAAGTAGTCCAATCCTAGCCTGTGCCAAGGCACCGGAGTTAAAATACATTAAGAAGTTCAGCTGTGAACTGCCCTTTGAGACTGACGCTTCTACTTTCACTGCAACTCACATTTATATTTTGCTTTAGCCATTTCCTAGCTATTGCTGAAAACTGTCGTCCTTCTCCACTGAAACAGTAACTCTCCAGGTGCCACCACTTCAAGGGTCTTACTGAAAACACAGATTGATTAAGTTTACCAAAGTTTCTTCTTCTGGACAATCAGTTATCACAGAAAGCTATCAGATGGGCCTGGCTGGACTTTGATACTGTAAATTCATAGCATTTTGTGTTCATTGCACCTGCAGTTACCAAAATTTATCTAACCCTCACCCTCATTAACCTTTCCTGTCTGTGAATCCCAGAGCTCAACATGATCACCTTTCTTGATAGATCTGACAAAAAAACGTTTTGGAAGTACAATTTTTTTTAACTCTCTTTTTCCCCACTGATGGTTGTATGTCTTTCCTTGTGCTACTTTTTCTTAGGTGACTGCAAGATATCCGTGTTTTGTTTTAATATAATGAGGTTTTATTTATTTTTAAGACTGAATGGGCATTTTTAAATTTTCTGCTTATCATAACTAGTAAATACCTATTGCATTACTTAAATTGACATGGGGTTCAATAACTTCCTTGGAGAAAATAATTGGGCCCCTGAAGGAAAGAGACATCTTTTGTTTCCAGACAGAAGGAGACTGTGGCAACTAGTATATGTTTGCATTTGTGTATCAGTTCCAACTAGTGGTAAAAAGACAGTGTTATTTTTAAGTTTCTTTTTTTTTTTTTTTTAATGTTTTAAACAATATTTTACAAGGACTGCTCTCTATATTTTTGAAAAAAGCATGAAATGCCTTCAACATACTCCAGCAGCCACAGTGGGTCACCAGCAGCTGACTGGGAAAAAGGAATGAAAAGTCACAGGATGGGGCTGCTCAACGTCCACGACATCATACAAGGGACACCAAGGCTACTTGCCTGCTCTGGCTTTACAGGACCTAACAGGTGCTAGTGACCACCCTTGCAGCAGGGAACATCAGCTGCTTTCCTGGGTCAGAAGACTCAGCTCCCTGCCCAGGAAAACCAGAGGAGAGTATGTGACACAGGTCTTCCCCGCAGACATGCAGAAGATACCACATGCCTGGAATAGGGGAGACGCAGGCAAAATTTGCCTTTGATCCAGACCATATGTCAGAGCTCACCCTCCGAGAAATCACAGGAACACAAAGCACCACAAGCCAATTTTTGAACTCGCCCCTCAGTACTTCCCTCCCCTCCTCTATCATCTACTGAACCCCTCCACACTAATTAGACTAAGGGTAAAAGACTGTCTACAAAAAGTCTGAGTGGGCTTGAGTTTGTCACCACAGGTTTACCTATACTCCACAGACAGAAATGGGACAATTATTGTATTTTTTGTCATAGAACAAGAGCTACCATGCTCACTACTCTCCATTACCTGGAAAAGGAACCTAGGATGGCAAGTTCAAATGTAGGTTTCTCTGGTGAACACATCCTAAAATTAGCTCGAGTGCAATTGCTGTTACTTTTTGTGGAAGTAAATGCTGTTACCCTGCTTTTACTTCCATCATCTTCAAGGGAGATGGCTCTACTGCATCTTATAGCAAAGCCCATGCACTGCACTCCTCCCTCTCCAGCCAGCCATCACAAGCCCTCACACAGCGCCGCTGCATAACCCTGGAGCTCCTGGCCCGCTACTTCACATTACGTAGCCCTACACCAAAGGATTGCAGGCAGCCAAGGACAACTTAGTCTGTGTCTTTACTTGATAGTTGTGGTGCAGAGCCAAAGTACATACAGCTCCACCCCTGGTCAGCGCAGTGGACAGCTGCCTCAGAGCTGGAGAACAAGTCCTAGCTGCTCTTCTCTCTGGGATCACTGGGAATGCTGCCAAACCACTTTAAAAGAAGTATCTTTACGCTAAACAACATTTTATAATGGTTACTGGAAAGCCAGCTATTGCAAGGCCAAGCAGATGCCAAACTGTGTCTCGGAGCTGATGCAAACACTGCCTGGAAGACCAGCACAATGATGATGCTTCTAAACTGTGGGACAGGAGTAATTTTCCATACTACAGCCTCACTCAAAGTAGCAAAATGTCCTGCTGCTGACAGCTGTACCTGGGTGTGGACGTGAACTCCGGGTACTTTAACACTGTTTCTTCGGCTGTTGGGGAAGTACCATTTGCTATTGATAATATTTGCAGGTTGAAGACTGTCCCAGCTGTACCCCCAAATTTTCTCCATGCCATACAGGATATGCAAAGATGAGTGCAGGGACTCTGCAGGCTCTAATCTCCACTCAGCTCTCCAATGAGCACCATGAAGCCCGCCTTGAGAGCTGGTGGCCAACTGACACCAAAACAGATCATTCCGTATGGGCCATATCCAGCCTCAGTTAGGCAGACTGGTTTTTCTTGCATGTTCTCCTGTGCCCTTATCCTGGATGAGACAAGCTGATAAAATTACTTGCATATCTCCCAGACTATTCTTCAGGTAGTTTCAGGTAGTTTTACTCTTCATCCATTTCAGAGTCAACAAAAAAAAAGACAATTTTTTCACTTACAACAGGTATTCAGCTGTATCCGAACTACCACGTTATGCTCCAATTGCAATAATGCACATTTTTTTCAGCATTTACATCAGCAGTGTCATTCCACCAGTGTAGAACAGCAGTGGTTTCATTGGCCACGCTCCAGAATGACACCCACTGCCTATATGTCTTCTCTACATATTCTAGTCTTTGAAGATTTTGAGATGCTAAACTGATGCTCTGGGCTGGTGCTTCCAAAACTCCTCTGCGTAGTTACTTCACAAAACAATAGTGAATTATTCAGAAGCGGGATAGATAATTAATCTTACCAGAAATATAATGTGGGGACTGAGAATGTACTATCCTTACACTTGTAGGAGAATTATAACAGAATATAAGAGTCACACTACAACGGGTGTCCAACCCATCTTGTTATCATGGAAGCAGTTCCAGGATAAGGTGCTTCAGAGAAAAATCCTCAGCTGCTTGCACCAGTCACTCAAAAACCTGGAGCTGCTTTATTACGTAACAAAAAAACTGAGTCTGCCTGGCAGCTTGTCATTGCTACTGTTTCTACTTTATGTCCAATGTCAGTGTTTGTGTCTCAGCAAGCCTCCCTCTCTGACAGTTAACAGTTTATTTCGGTAAATTATTCAGTGTACTTCACATACCAATTAACTCCCTTGTCTGTGTATACCTGCCAGTGTAATTTTTTGCCCCTAGACACTTAAATAGCTCACTCAGGCATTTCTATGTGATCTTGGGTGTGCAAAATGCTAGTGCCCCACAAGTCCTTCCAGACCCTCCAGGTCCTTTCCCACACTGGGAACATGCTGCTCCAATGTATATTTCACTCTTTCTTATTGCTCGCTCTCTTTGTAGTTTGGTCTTCCATACTCACTTCATCCCTAAAAACATACTCCCCAGAGGCATTCACTCAAAGTGAACAGTCCCAAGACAAAAAATGGAAAAGAGATATAGGAATCACCAAGCTTAGTGGCCTGCAATATTGTAACAAGCCTCTAGCCCCAAACACTACACAATAACGTCTATTATATGCCCTCTCCTGGAGGAGTGAAGACTCCCTTCATAGCACATTCCAGTGCTTAAAGGGGGCCGAGAGGAAAGCTGGAGAGGGACTTTTCACGAGGGCATGTAGTGATTAGACAAGGGGAAATGACTTTAACCTGAAAGAGGGAAGATTTAGATTAGATATTCAGAAGAAATTCAAAAGTGGTGAGGCACTGGAACAGGTTGCCCAGAGAAGCTGTGGATGTCCCATTCCTTCGATCAAGGTCAGGCTGGGCAGGGCTTTGAGCAACCTGATCTAGGACAAGGTGTCCCTTCCCTTCCCACGTGTAGCAGTCTAGAAGATAAGCCGTGGACCCTCTGATTTTTGCCATTCCTTTTCGACCATGAGCATCTATGAATCTTGGGTGTTGCCTCCCCCTTGAGGGTGGGATGTCACATCATGGCAGGAAGGTTGGAACTAGATAATCTTTACAGTTCCTTCCAAAACAAACCATCCCGTGATTCTGTTATTCTATGTTCATGTCATTTTGAGCCAAAAAGCCAATTCCAAGATATTTAACACAAAAAAACTGTGCCAAACACTCCAGATGTCATAGTGAGCCACAGGAATAAACCAGGAAAAGCAAAGGTATCATCACCATCCTAAACCCTTGCAACAGAAGGCAAATTATTTAGGTAAAATGCCTTAGTGATCCTGGGAGCCTGGCCATGGCATAGAGAAAGGGAGAGAAAGAGGCCTAACAAAAAAAAATCACTATTCCTTGACAATTTAAATTCTTTCCTGACCACAAGTCAAGAGCCCACAAAACCAGCTCCCACAGGCCAGCATCAGTATCTAATCCAGACCAATGCTCATCCCCTCTGGTTTTTACAAACCTATTCCAAATTACCAGTAACACAGGAAACATTACTTTCCAGAAGAGTCCAGCTTGGGTAAAGTGAGATCTGACTGGTGTGGTTTAGGGTTCTCACCTTTCATGGCTTACTGTTAGAATAGTTATAGCTCTTGCTATAACCATTTCACTACCAACCCATTTTGAAGTGGTCTCTAATTCATTACCCTAAGCTGAGCTATGGGAAAAGGCTCTTTCTGAACTTCCCTGTGCTATAGTTTACAGTTTGTAATACTCAAAATCAGAATGACTGTGCCAACTTGAGGCTGCTTTTATTAGAATTTTTCCCCCTTTTAAGCAACGGCCTCCTTCAAGTACCACTTTTCTTTTTACCAGAAATAGGAAAGAGGAGCTGGATAAATGACTGAATAATTACAGTTTCACACAAAAGTGACACAAGCAGCCCTGCTACAAATATGCGACACAGAATAACTTTTACAGTGCAAGAATTCTGTCCTGACAGCTCCATTTTATTTCTTTCATCAAAGAATAAAAAGCATCAATCTGCAGCTTCAGTAAGTCAGTCATATTGCAGCAGGTTAAACAGCAATTTCACAAGGGTAAACTGACCCACTTTGAAGCAGCGGGCACTCATCCAGTGAGAGAATACAGAAGGCAGAGTGTGAAATGACTGACTGACTCACTACATCAAAATGAAATTTTCCAGTATCATATTAAAATAGAAAACCAAGATTCCTACAGCAAAATAAAATTATTGATATTTATTTCCCCTAGTTCTCAAGTTTTTCTGGAAAACTGAAGTCTCTCAAATATTTTCATTTCAATGAATCAGCACATTCCAGTTGCAAAGGTTTTAGATATTTCTGCTTGGTTGGACTCAATGATCTTGAAGGTCTCTTCCAACCCAGACATTCTGTGAATTCTGTGACTTGCTCTAATGACATTATATTACTTTGTGAATTTGGGAGGTATTAGGAAGATTAGAAAGAGCTAGCTGATATGACAGGGGGGTATGAAGAAAAAGGAGGGTTTTTTTCCCTACCAAGCATATCATTAAGATGCAAAACTGCAGCTGAATCATATTCCCACAGCTCTGTTTCCTGCCCTGTGTGATAGACTCCAATATTCTCTTCTCTAAAAACAAGAGACATATTCATAGCTGGCAAGGGAAATAGGATGATAAACTGAGTTCAAGAGCTCCTTCAGTGTATTTCCAAGGTCCGACATTTCATACGTAGAGATGCTGCTTGAATATGGGAATGTACATTTTCCTCAAGATAAGAGGAATATATCTGTTCAATTTGCTAATTTACTTAACTGCTTGAAAGTGACAGGGTTCTCTAAAAAGATAAAGGGAAAATCAATTTTCACTTATTTTCCTTAAGCTCCTTTGAGAAACCCAGACCTAATGTATCATCCCTCCTTTCTTCAGCAGGCTATTCACGGTGACCCCCACTCCCAGTGCTGGTGGCAACGTGGGAAGAGCAAGTTGGACACCATAAGCCAAGAAAGACTTTGAATTAGGCCCCATCCTTGTGAAGCATGGTCTGTAATTTCCTTAAATCACCAGTCAGCTTCGTCAAAATAATTAATATTAAATTCATAGAAGAAAATGAAACAGAAAAACTCATCCTTGAGGACTCCAGGCCATCTCATTTCACGCCGAGTTTAATGTTAAATATACACATGAAACTGTAGTACTGCCTCATGAACCCACCTCCTGCATTCCCGCTCTTGGCCAGTCACCCCCACACCTCACCAGATCCTCGTGCATTATCTGTTTCCCAATACTCCTCCCTCCTATCTCCCCATGTTTTGTTACAACTCTTTCTGGCCTGGATTTTGCCTCCTGAGGGTGTACATAACTGCTGATGGACATTCTGTTGTGGTGGTCATTCTCTCTGCAAGCATCATTTGTACACAAGTTAACGCTGTACTGTGACAGGAAAAGAAATGAGGAATTAAATACGTGTATGACAAAGAGCGTGTCATCCCTGTACAGCCAGGTGTCAGCTGAACTTTCTTTTCAACCATAAGGCCAGATTTGTTCAATTGATTTTTAAGCAATATGTTATTACTTACAAAATAAATTTTTAAAACATCACTGAGCTGACAATGCAATATTTTCCCAACCTACTTTCTCAAAAGAAAAGACATACTGCATAATTCTATCATTTCCATATATATCGAAGGAACCAAAATTAGAATAATTAATCAGTAACTATGTACAACAGTTCCATGCCTGCAGCAAAAAAATTATTTCATTTCTTAAAATGCTGGAAGTTAAACAAACAAATTGAGTAAACTTTGCCCTCAGCTCTGAAAACCAACTGATCCAGTGGAGCTACTACATATTCAAGAGAACAAGAAAAAAGTTGACTGAGAAAAGGCACTGGAAAATCACTGTGAACTCTTACCAGAACGTGTGACCAGCAGCTATAAGTCTGTCCCCTTTCCCCAGCGACCATCTGCAGTTTTTTCTACGAGCAGGATCAAAACAGATGCTACTGTCTTCCCAACTGTAAAGCAAATATCTTGTAAAATATAATCCCAGTGGTACCAACATTTTCGAGCCCTTAGTATGAGCATTAAACTGATAAACCTACAAAAGGATTCCTGGGTTGACTTTTGGACTCACAAAATTGCAAGGCATTTCCAGAGGACAGTCTCTCCCAGCCAATTTTGAACCATTCAGCTGTCTTTAGAGGTGTGACTAAAAAATCAAACCTCGGCTGTCAGCATGAGAGCTGATGTGCAAATAACAAAATGATCCTGTGCAGACTGAAGTGACAGTCCCCTGGCAATGTGCATGGCCCCCTGTCAGCTCCCTCTACTGCTGAAGAATGTGATGCTGAGTGTCTTGCAGTACTCCCCAGCCTTTAAGCCCCCCAGGCTGGCCAGATCCTGAGATGTGCAAAAGCCCCTGGGCCCTCTATCATGCAGATGTCAGAGATCCAGCTGTTGGGTGGCACTGGAACCACGTGTGAGCCAAGTCCCTTGGTTCTGATACCAACTGCTCTAAACAGCATCCGTGAAGATTCCAGTAACTGGGAGAACTTAGAATAAGGGTTGGGGGGTTTTCAGAATTGAAACAAAACTAAGCTTTAAACTTTTGCAATTCTTCATAATACAGAAATCTACCTCTCCTCAAACTAAACATGCATAGAGATGAAGCAAAACAAATGGGCTTCAACGTGGCCAAATCCAGATATCCTTAAAATGCTTTTTCTTACTCTGTGCATCTCAAAGGACCCTCCCTGACAAATCTCCAGGGAGACACACCACAAACTTAACAGGCCAGGCTTCTTATGAGTGTTTTGTGCTCTCAGATTAGAGCTGAAGCTACAGCAAGACAGAAGTTGCCATCACTGATAGACTAAACAAACTGCTAACTTAATATAGACTGTATTTTGTTTTCTTCATTCAATGATGAAAGGCCATTCCAGCAGCTCTTTCTTCCAAAGCTATCCACGACTTCTAAGAGCCAATCTAACTGTACTGATATCCTTTTGTGTGTGTATGCATATGGTCTTTTAACTCTGAATCTTCTTCCTGTCATTGATATTTATGTCCAGGAGTATTTACAGAGAGCATCAGTGTGAGTCTAATTCCTTCCCTTCCTTGGTATTGTTCATCTTCTACTCATCCCATTCTATCAAGGGCTTCAGTCCCTTGCATCGGCCACTATCACTTTTTCCTTTTGTACTTAAGTTATTCTTTCTTCTTGACAACTCACCTTCTCTTTCTGCTGACACATTTTCTCTCATGTGAAGTAATTCAGCTGTTCTCCAGAAACCAGTCTCTTCTTTCATGGTCATATTCAATGAGTCACTTTCTCCTTCAGAGATCTGTCCAATCTTCATTTCAGTAATTTCCTAAGGATCCTGAGATGTTGTCTACAACCATGTTCTTCTGTTCCATTCTTCTGATTTAATCTAAAATCAACATTCACAGTTTTGACTGTGATATTTTTCTATATGCTTTGGCAGACAAATATTCAAGCGTGAGTAAGTTTTATTTAATACTTAAAACTGGTAACACACATCCTATAATTTCCAAAAACTGTGATAGAATCACAGAATTATCTTAGGTTGGAAGGGACCTAAAAGTCATCTAGTTCCAACCCCACTGCTGTGGGCAGGAGGGACACCTTCCACTAGACCAGGTTGCTCAAAGCCCCATTCAACCTGGCCCCATCATTGTACACAGAGGTCACCTCCTCTACTTCTTCAGAAGTGTGTCTTCTAACTTTCTCTTCTTTATTTTTACCATTTTGGGGAAAAAAAAAAAAAAGAGAAGAAATTCTCCTGCATACCTTTCTTTATCTACAAGTCTGTACAAGCAGACTCCTTTGCTGGCTTCTTGGCTTTTTTAAAATTTTGTCAACATTAGGCTTGCACATTTAGATTAAGTTCAGTAGTTTATCCGCTCATCAGCAACAACCAAACACACAAATCACACACTCAGTTGCAAGGATTATCAAACTGCCTTTAAACTCTGCCAATTACTAACTGAAAGCCACAAGACTCTTAAACTGCAGCTAAGCAAACTGCAGATGTGTCTACATACACATCTGTTCTTTCCTGTTTCTCCAGAAGTAAGAAGGATATGCATCACAGTAACCAAAATAATTAAAACTAAACGCCTCTAAAAGCCTACACCCTGTCCTAATGGTCACTGCTTGACAACATTGCCATCAGCTGTATTGCCATATTCACTGCTTCTAACTAGTTGAAGAAATAACTATGGATGCAGGGAAAAATGTTTTGTTTCCCAGAGTACACTGGGAAGGAGATGCCAATAAGAAAGACTTAATAAATGTGAGGAACAAACCTAAGGTAAGCCCAGTTTCAGCCAAAGCAAGAGAACCTGTTGTTCTAGAAGATGGGTACATGATGAGGGGAATACCTTTCTCTTATATGATAGAGCATTTTTTTCTTTACAGAAGACAACATTTTCAAAAAAAAGGACAGCCTCTGCACTTCCAACCTGCTGATGGTTGTGGAACAGAGGTTACTACTTGACTTATCAGGGGAAAAGCTCTAAGAGCTCCTAGCTTTCAGTCAAAAGGGAAATCCAGGCACTAAAAAATGGTGAACTATCTCAAATTAAAACATGTTTCACTAGCTTTATTTTCCAGGTCCCAAGTACAAGTAGGAATTATGTCCATCAACTACCTTTACATACTGGAAACCATCCATAGACACAGGGTGAAATGGAAACTACAAAAGTTTGTAATACAAAGGAATACAGAGTCATATGAGTTCTGCCATACACTTCATTTTGGATTCCCCAAAACTACAACAAATACAGGATCTCTCCTGCTTGAGGAAAGAGGTTGAATGGGAGAACAAAGAATATCTCACACTTTATGAGGCTTTATTAATGCAAAATGAAGCAGTATCAAGGAGCTTTATACTCATGCACCCAGTAAGTTTTTACTGGATGTGAATTCTATGTTGCCAACCTAAACATCCCTATCTGTAGCAAGCTGTTGTTAACCAGCAGTCATTATCTACCCAGCATTGAGCAGAGCCCTGCCCAACATGAAAAACTGCTATTTAAAAAGGAAGCATACCAGAGTATCTTGGACAGGAACCAGAAATACCACCTAGGTACCTCCAGCAATAGCTACAACAACAATTATAAATCAGGCAGGTGGCACTTAAAACGAGACATGAAAACACAGATTTGGGGCTGCCAATAGAATTTACCACGATTTACAGCTATATAGCCACAGCTACCAAGCACTAAAAACCTCATCATTAACAGACTCAAGAAATCCTCATCCTCATAATGAACAGTAGAAGAGTTGAGGTGGGACTTAACATACCTATAGGCTTGACCTGGTTTTCTTCCGCACAGAGAACACACAAATTCTGCTTCCCTTCCACTTCAGTCACTTCTGTGTGGCCTTTCCAGGTCCTGCCTGCTGAGTTTTGCTAAGATTTCCTATAATGTCTAAAAAGCTTTTCAAGTTATGGAACCCCTACACTTGAGGGAAGTCCACTCTTACTCTCCCATGGTAACACTTTATTCTCCATGCGGTCCTGGTATTTCTGTGAGTAAAAACGAAAGTACTCTGTAAAGGTAACAAACTGGGTTTTTTATTACAGTGGAATATTTGAAAACAACAATCCTTTTGCAAACATGTACAGAATCAGGTAGGAATGGCAAAGGGAAAGTTATGTATTCCATCTTTGGAGCTAATTTTAATAAAATGAGCATTCTTGAAACCCAAACTCCTCTGTTTATCACATTTTAAAATGAAACTCAATGCATTGTTTTCTTTTAATGAATAAAGTTTAAAAACAACTTGCTATGGTTTTTAATATAATTTGTGAACATAGTGTAACTTTTGGCAGCTACTGGCACAGAAAACTTCAGCATCAGACCTGAACTTGCACTATTGGTTTGACTGCATTTCTTTGTCAAATATGGTATTTGAAAGAAACCTGATTCAAATGATCAATGAGTAGAATAATCACTAGTGTAAATATATACTACTCAACTGATACTCAAACCCAGGTAAGAATCAATTCTTCTTTGTTCTTCTTTGAATTATGCCTTAAGAAAGCAAGAATAAGAAAAAAATACTATTATTTGGAAGTATTGCACCTTTTTTCTAAAAATTATGTATGCCTTCACAACTAAGATGAGCTGTGTTACTTTCAGGAAAATCCCAAATCATTCCATTTGCACTGAGTGAAAGTTTGAGGGTTGTCTCCACTTTGAAAGAAACAATATGCACCAAGAAAAGACCACTCTCCTACGCTGGAATTACTGATTCTTAGGTTTAGCACTGAAGGTCAACAAAAGAGTACTTACCTTCTGTTTTGGAAAGAGTTTTGGAATAGAAATCAGTCTGTTGCTATGTGACTGGTTTCCAGGCAGCAGTTCCACTCACTTCTTCAGGGAAAAGACGTGTTCTTCTGTTTCTGCAAATGCTGTTTATATTGAGTAAATCCAAGTATGCTCAATGCAGACAACATACTGTGAACTATTAATGAAAAAACGCATTTGCAAAAACCAGAACATAATATACTGACCTCTCTCAACTCCTATCTGGAGAAAGAGATGCATCATATACATGACAGATTGCTGGCATTACATCTTCTGGCTGTTGACTTGAGAGAATGCCAACTTTTATGAAACATACTTGATCCATTCCATTTAGTTTGTGAATAAACATGAACAGCTTCCTCCATTTCTTACCACATTTGAAGGGCTTAGACATATCAAAAGCGACAAATGTCAGTGGAAATACTATAAAAGGCTGAAATTTTCACTGAATACTGATCAACATCCCTCAAGTACACATGGAGGATGCATTAATAAAATCATTTTTTCTTACAAGTTTTTTGCACTATTTTTATTTGGTCCTGTCTATAAAAAAAGTGTCTCTGTCAATTTAGGATCTGTTATGACTCACTTAAGGAAGTTCAGAGAAATGAGAGGTAATTAAAAAATTCACTACAATACGATGAAATCCATTCAGGCTGAATTCAAACATCATTACTTAAATCAAACTTCATCACCCTGTTTTCACCAGCTCTTAAATGAACAACCTAAATTGAATCAAACTCTTATTTGATTATTTCTTCAGATAAGAAGAATAAGTCGCTTATAAAAACAAAGCCCAAAATCCACGTTTATATCTGTTGAATTTTAAAGAACTTAAAGGAAATTATTTTCCTTTTTAACATAATTAGCATCCAGTAAAATAAATTAGGAGGCATCAGCTTTCATTAGCTTTAGCTTTCCACTTATGCAAGCCTTTGCTATGAATAAATGCAGAGAGAAGACACTTAAAACTGCATATTGTAAATAAGGGGGGTAAAAGTCAGAAATCATGCATATTAAGAGCTAGTCTGCTCACTTGCTAAGAACCAAACAATTATGACAACAAATTCTAACTTAAAAAAAATAAACAAACGTGTTCTGCAAACTCAATTTCCCTGGAAAAAAAAGAAAATTCAAGAATGACAAAGAGAAGGGCAAAGGATGAAGAAGAAACCAGGGACCAGACCTTACAACACAAGCAGCAAAAGGTTAGACAACTGAAAGGGGATTTTCTGTGTGTGAGAGGATTCAGCCACATCTTTTCCAGTGGATCTATGAGGACTGTATCTCCCAGAACACTGTCCAGTGCTGCACACATCCTGCAGCTTATGCGATAAAGCAGGTGATAAAGCACCAAAGCTGTGCACGCTCCCCAAAAATGAACAAACTCACCTACAAAATTACACAACCCACAGACACACATTCAAGAACAACATTCAAGCTGCAAAGCCAATCACTCAAGAAGTCTGCCAGACAATTTAATTCACACGTGAAATGTAATTCACTCTTTACCATTTATGGTAGAATATTAATCTTTCCTTACACAATTGCACACACTTTCTCCATGGATATCAGGCTGTGAAGAAGCTGTACTGTGTAGCTTCCTCCTACTTCATTGCTTGCACAAGTTGAAAGGTCTAATATCAATATGCTACAGAGAAGTAAAAAGGCGAGGGAGGATCTCAGCGCTAAAGCTGTTCAGTTCTCTGTGCTGAAGGGCTACGCTCTACCTCTGCCTCTACTAAGACTCCTACCTAGAGAAGTCAGGGATGTGAGCTCCTCTGCAGGTAATGCATGTCCTTCATTTTCTCTGCAGGTGATTTGAGATCTGGGGACATGACCTGTAGAAGAGCTGGAAGTATAATGTAACCGACCAATACGCTACAAAGATCACACACCAGGAAAAAGGCACTAACAACCAGTGGCCACTTTGGCTCTTAACTGCATCTATGTTTCAGCTCCTCATTCATAAGTGGGGGAAGAAAGCAGTATCTTGCTGCCTTCCACTCTGTATAAAAAGAAATGTCCACTAACATGCAAATCCTGACTGACAGTCACTGGGACAAAACTAAATAGTAAGGTTCTGTCACTAAACCAAGTATCGGTAGACCTCCTCGGTTTAATTATACTTTTTACGTGGTGTGGGTAAGACTGTGCCTCAGTTTCTCATTTGTTTATTAGAAAAGTATCTTCCTTCAGAGCTTTTATGAGAACAAGCACATGCTTGAGATTATGTGGGACTCTAATACTATGATGATTCAGGATATACTCAAGCATGAAACACAGCCAAGTACACACCATGGAAATTAAATGAAGAGCTTAAAGTTTTCAGGACGAGGAATTTAACCTGAAATTTCACCCACATTTTCACGATCTCTATGTTCCCTTTGACTTATTTGTAGCATTAAAGAATGCAGACGTAATACTGGCAAGCAGAAAAAAGTCATATAAGGCATGTATTGGATGTTCTCTTTGTGCTCACGTCTAATACACAATACTCATCAGGATACAGTTCCTGCCAGTAAGTGTGTACTGAGCAGACAAATATTAGCAGAATTTGCAAATGTATATTAAAGTACAAGAGACCATGCCTAAATGACCACCCCATTCCAGTTGGCTGAATCCTTTCACCTGTCACCGGAAGGATTCGTACACACTTCTGATTAATTCTCTCTGAAGATCCACAGGGGTTGCCCCCAGCAAATATTACAATTACACCATATAGATACAAACAGAATAAAAATTACGTATAGCAAACGCCTTGTGCCACTTACAAGACTAACTGGGGAACTAAGGATCTCTTTTACCAAAAAGTGCTCACACTCAAAGAAACATTGTACTTTGTCAAGAAAACGTCTCTGTATGACATTTTGGCCACCTTTAGCATCTCCATTAACTCAGTAAGCCTTTTTTAGCCAATACACGAATTCCCTCTACAGTCGTATTAAGCATTTCCCCCTTAGAAAGGCAGTGCTGGACTGGCACAGCCCAGGTACTGCAGACCCTCACCCTCCCTCAATGGCAATGGAAGTCTTGCGGGCGGAACCAGACACTTATGCGAAACACTGAGTTCTTTAACTCTCCACCAACTCAATCGCAGAGCTCCTGCCTTACACCTTGAGTTTTGCCTCCTCTGCCCATAGACTTGCTGCCCGCACTCTGTCGGGCACGTGGATTTGTTTTCCGCGCCAGTGTCGGACCAGGGGACAGGTGTGCCAGCGGGGCGGGCTGAGGGCGGCCTGCGCACCCGGCACGGGGCCCCTCCGCGCCAGCCGCCATTTACCTGGAGCAGGTGGTGGGCCGCCAGGTAGCCCAGGCGCGGGCCTCCCCGCACGCCGGGCGGCAGCCGCCCCGTGCCGTAGCCGTGCCAGGCCACCACGTAGGGGTTGTCCATGGTCAGCCAGTAGCGCACCTGCGCCCCGAAGTGCCGGAAGCACAGCTCGGCGTAGTCGCGGAAGAGCTGGGGCAGGACGGGGCTGGCCCAGCCGCCGAAGGCGTCCTGCAGGGCCTGCGGCAGGTCCCAGTGGTAGAGGGTGACGACGGGCTCGACGCCCAGCTCCCGCAGGCGGGCCAGCAGCCGCCCGTAGTGCGCCAGCCCGGCGGGGTTGGGCGGCGCCGTCCCGTTGGGCAGCAGCCGGGCCCAGGACAGCGAGAAGCGGTAGTGCGAGACCCCCAGGCGCCGCAGCCCCTCGACGTCGCGGAACAAGTTGTTGTAGCTGTCGCTGGCCACGTCGCCGCCCACGGGCCCCGGCGGGGCGGCCCCCGGCGGCGTGGCCGGGCGGTGGGCGAAGGTGTCCCAGACTGACGCGCCCTTGCCGCCCTGGCGCCAGCCGCCCTCCGTCTGGTAGGCGGCGCTGCCCGCACCCCAGAGGAAGCCGTCGGGGAAGGTGTCGTGGAGGAAGAGCTGGTCCTGCGGGTAGGGCAGCCGGGCGAAGCGAGACCAGGTGCCCGCGCCCTGCCCCGGCGCCCCCAGCCCCGGCCGCCCCAGCAGCAGCAGCGACAGCAGCAAGGCGGCGAGAGCCATGCTCCCGGCAGGGCTCCGCAGTGCCGGCTCCCAGCTCGCCGCCTCCCCATTTTATCT